>KK116237.1:5005-61828 GCA_000611955.2 Stegodyphus mimosarum | reverse complement strand
GTAACGTTTCCGAGCTTTTATGGAAAAATAGCAAGACAGGATTGTCTTTTTAAAATTTATTTAAAACTCAACAACAAATTCATTCGTGATTAAATAATGGATGAATAGCGTAAACCGTTACATTGCTATATCTTACAGAAGGGAAAAAGCGAGTTTCCCACAGAGTTCTCTGACTACATGTCCATTCAGCTCCACTGCTTCGTCTCTTCTCACAAAAGAGCAGCGAACAGCCGTGAACAAGTCGGCATCATAAAAGCATTAGGGGATAAAGACCCATTAGCCTTCAGGACATTCTTCCTGGCCGAATCGCTTACACCCTGGCTCTAAAAATGAGTTTCTTTAAGTTAGTCCGAAACAGGAAGTCTCTAATAATATCCAGCTGGTTATTTTCCTAATGATTCATTTGCTGTTACAGTTTGTCACACCCGCCTTCTTAGCATGCCTTCGTGGTGTAATGGTCAGCACACTCGGCGTGTATTCGGGAGGCCCGAGGTGCGAGTCCCGCCGAGGGCATTGCTCATTTTCCATGTCTCTTGCTTCGAAATAACCCAATGTCTTTACGAGTTGATTTGATGCAACGTATTGATATTGTTATCTAGATTTTGTTTTGTTATCAAGCTACAATAAAAAAGAAAGAACGTAAAAATGAGTCTTCTTTGCAGATCTCGCACATCAATCCTATGTAGAAATCACATCGCGGTCAAACTGCGCATGAGCATTACCGTTGTTAAATTATAGGAATATTGCGAAGCTCACGAGAGTTATCTTTCTCATAGGAGGGATGCCTTCGTGGAGAACTTTCTGAGGGGATTTGGTTCATACATGTTTACAACCATGAAATCTAACCATACAGTCTGTCCATTATCCCGGGTTCGGACCCAGAACAAACTCCCGTCATTCAGAGGTCTTAAGCCCTCGGCCATTTGTAAGGCGTATTTGTGTTGCTTGTAATATACTATAGTCTCTGAAACAGAAGTAAGACAATTCTTTTTTAATTCTTACACAGTCGTACACCTGGATACAGCCTGTTTGTTACGCCAATGAAGTGAGCAAGAGCTATCAGATGAGGGAAAATGCCTTCATAGAGAACTTTCTAAGGAAATTCGTTCTTATTTATGAAATACACGTTCTTATTTATGCCATACGTTCTTATCTACGCCATACATACTCAAACCTTTAACTGCCAGTCGCATGTGGGAATCGAGAAGGAAGAACAAGCGTAACGGCAGTTTGTGTATAGGAGATACTTCTGCTTATTTTGGAACTTTCTTTTAAAAGACGCAAGAATAAATGTACTTAAGAAATGTATAAATTTTGTGTGTCACTATACCACTACGTTCATAACGTAGAAGTTTATTACATAGCTTTTATACAGATTACCTACTATAGTAATATTTAGGCATTTTACAAATAATGGAAATTTGTATATTTGTATATAAAGCTTCCTTCTCTTCAATTTTAAGCTCCAAAAAGAGGATCTAGGATTAAAGAAGACAACTATCAATCCTTGAAAGCTGGAAAACAGTAAAATTTACACGTTCTCGTATCTGTACTTACAAAACTGCGATATTTTATTTAGTTTGTTCCCTTTGTAAGAGTAATAAAGTTTCTCTTTTGGAAAATGATTTACAATTAAGCCATCCAAAAAATTTGCATGAGTAAACTTTTGCTGTATAAGGACTGCTATCCTCTAACGTTACGTCATTTTTAATTAGCATTTAATATTACTGCTCGAGTCCCTCATTAGAAAGAGAATGCAAATTATTTTTGGATCTCAGTTACGTTTATACTATCCATAAAATTTGACTTTGTTTAGGCAAATGTTAATCTTTTCTGAAAATTCAATTCAAGTTCATTTAAATTTCCCAAGACAACTATGAACTCATAGTTTTAAACAGGAAGTATGGCATTTTTGAAATATACGTTACACTTAACCGACAGCCCACTTAATCGGTATATAGATAAGAAATGGTTTTAATAAAGGGTGCCTATTTTTAATGTCATTCATCTGAAGTGGAGATTTTAAATTAATATAATTACATTCATTTTGAGATAATTTTTTATAATGGCTGTCTTTAAAAGGCTCAACATTAGGCTCTAACATTCAAGAGAGTTTCGGCAGCAAGAAAATCGAAGCAAGGTTTCATTTGTGATCCTAAGGCAAAACGGTAATTCGCTGCTTGAACTGGATAAAATTAACCACGGCTACAAATATTACAGTTTCAGAAAGTTCGAGTAAAGCTTGCGCTATGATTTTATGATTTGATAATTCCCAAGCAATTTGTTTCTGAGGTAGAGAGGGTTAACTGTTTATTTTATAAACCCTGTAATAGGCAGACTTTTAAAGACAATGCTTCACTGAAAACTTTCAATCGAAAAATTGTTTCTGCTGGACGACAGTGCGCCCTCACACAATTCTATTTTTTACACCAGTTTCTAGCAAAGAAAAGTTTACGATTCTAGTAGAACAGTGTAAAACTCATTTCATAAAATACGATTATAAGGTGCAAAGATGCTACTAATTTATTTAAAGTAAATATTTAGGTATTTAAGTGGCAATAGTTGGATTTAGAATATATTTGGATCTTTTGCTATTGGCAGGGTCATTTACATCATAGTTATAAATTTTATTTGCTATTAATATTATACAATTTACAATAGTTTAATTAATATTAATATTATACAGTTATTACTATTACATTGATCGTTGTGAAACTTTTATGTCAAGTGATTAACCCTGCAAAGGTATGCATAAATCTGCAAATTGTTTTATAGACTTACAGAAATTGCATATTGAGAACCAAGAACTTGAAGAATGATACTTGGGCTCTTGTACGCTATTGGGATGATTCCATTGTAGTAACTGACGTTGGTTAGGTTTAAGTTAGATTATGTTTAACTGCACATTGAACTAAAAATACATTTATTATAAAGCTGCGGAAAGCTTTATTAAGAATATAATATAAACAATTGACAATTAATATTGAATGCATAGAAGAGAATTATTTGGTAGGTAAGTTACTGTCGTTATTATGAGAGGATCTTTCTGAGTGCTTCCTCTGTCTGGCCTGTTGGCTCTGTCTGTCTGCTCTGGTGAATTTAAGCTTGTAATCTCAAGCTTGCTTGGGCCGTGAACTCTTGTAATGTCAACTGGTGGCATTACTGAACACGTTATTGCTTCTGCGATGTCAAAAGCATGTTATCTCACACTTCATAACTGGCCCACTGCGACGAGCAGCCCGAGCGACTGGTAGGTAGCAAACTGACGACCAGTGGCGCCCTGGAGTCTAAACTCCAGGTGCGTTGGCGCCTGTCCCTCCAAGGTTCTGAGTTAGGGAGGTAAGAAAGGACCTCTTACTTCCTACCTCCATGGTTGAAGCCCTGTCCTAGTTCGGACCTGCCCATGTTCGGACCTGCGCTGTCCTAGTTCGATAACCTGCCCATGATTTATCCATGTGTGTTTCTGTATTATTTAACTTGTTTTTAACTTGTGATTTTTTTTAAAGAATTTTTTTATCAAAATCTATGTCTTTTAAAATCAAGTCAAGTATTATATAATGAAATGTCTCATAAATCAGTTATACCTTTAGGAAACTATGTTAAATTTATAATTAATTGTCAAGAGTTATAGTCAGCTTAATATGTAGCACAGAATATACATTGTATTACGTTTAGCGTTGTGTCTAAAATGTATTGTGTATTGAGTGTAACAACACGTATGTGTAGCAATGTGTTAAATGCAATGTAACCGAAAGAATATTTAATTACAAAATTATTTCTGATATGTTTTGAGAGAAGAGAAAAATTTATACGACAATGAACTTTCAGAATCTATTATTCAATGTAGCGGTGAATATTGTATATGCGTTATAGCGTAAAGTTTTTGTGTTATAGAAAGTATAATGTATCAAGCGCAGAATAATTTACTACTTTGCCCTTGTATGGCCATGTAAATTGTCTCGATTTCGAAGTGTTGCTCCAGATAGTTGCGGGATCCGGACGATACCTGATTAGTCTATGTAAGCCGTCCGGGTGTCCGGACCTGCTTTCACCTGTCACCTGTCCTAATTGGGAGGAGGACGAGGACATTTAGTGTCATTAAGTTGACGGAGAAGGGAATGCCCGAAACTTATGTTACCTCATAACTGCTCCGAGATGTGATTTGTGAACCGACCGCACAGATGAATTTCTTATCTTGATGTAATAGGCAGTAATAATTTCTCACACTTTCAGTTTGGCAAGATCGTAATCCTAAAACTTGCAGACGCTCTGTATTCAGTGGCATAGTTATAGATAGGTAAGATTAGTCAATGCCTAAGGGATCATGCGTTTTAAGGGTCCATTACTTTTTTATTTTTGAATATTCGAAAGTAGTAATAAATTAATAAATTGTTGCCGAATCCATCTTTGATATTTTATACGTACGGATTAATTTTAAATTTTGCGAATAAATTATGTTATTAATAATAAAAAAGTTTTATACCTCCTATTCGAATAATATAAAAATTTGAAATAAAATTGAATGCCACAGAAGTTTTGTTTTTGCTTTTGTTTACACGTATTATATCGTTTGCAGTATAGGAGCACTGTCATCGAATGTACAGGCTCAATTTACCCGAAACTAAGCCTGTTTTTATTTCTGATAATCATTTTGTATTCGTTTTGGCTGCGTTTATTATTTATATTTGAGCATAAAAAGATATTAAATCATAGCAAAGACTGTTATCACAAACCAATAAGTTTTGGCTTAGATTCCGCATTTGCATCTGTTAAAGGGCAACAAGAACAGCTAAGTGTCCTCTTCTAAAATAGTTTGTGTGCTGCATTTAGCTCTGCAAACTCCTAAGAAATGCTTCATTAGTTGTAGGTTGGAAAATTAAATTTGACGGTTAGAAATATTAAAATAATTTTATCAATTTTTAAAATTCAATCTATATTAATTAGTTAAAATTCATAAAAAAAACAATGCGACCCAAAAACAAAAAGGAAAGAATAAACAGGCAGAAGAAAGAAAAAGGGCTTCCAAAATTAGACAACTTTATTATTAAAACGTCATACCCAGAAAACTATTCTTCAGTAGCTATCGTCTCTTCCAGTAAAGGGTTGATCAACTTGATTAAAAAACTATTCTTAGCTGAAGTCGCCTGTAAGTCTTGTGCATTAAACATGCAAAAGGAACAGGAGATGTATGTAATTATGAAGGGGAAAATATTACTCATGACGTGAGAAGATTCCTAATTAATTGTGATGGAAATAAAGGAAAAAACTACAGGACCATTTCCAAAAGATGTTAAACAAGGATGTGGGCCTTTTCAGTGCAGCATATCATACATACATGACAAAGTACGGACAAATGCTATGATATTGGTTATGTTACTCTAAATTACTGTATGCTGGATACTGCAAACTTTGTTGGTTGTTTTCTAATTCTAATAGTAGTTGGCGTTCGACTATTAGAGACTGGAAAAATTTAACAGTAAAAATTAGGGCACACAGTTCTTCCAAATTAGGTATGGAAGCGAGCACTGAGTATGAAGCATAGAAACAAGATCAGCTATTGATATCTAGGAGAACAAATTCGATACGAGGTAAATTTTTGGAAAATGGTTTTATATTGTTTATTTAAAATTATGCTATCAAATACGCGTTAGCTTTTCGTGGACATAGTGAAGATATAAATACTAGTTATAATGGCAACTTTTCATCACAGGTTAAAGTTTTAAGTAAATATAACAATGCTACGAAATAAATTTTTGAAATGCTAGTAGGAAGTGAGCGATATTTGAGCCCTATCATACAAAATGAATTAATTTAATGTGCTGGTTATAATTTAGAATAAATTTTGGTGAACTCTATCAATTCATCTCTTTTCACTCCTTATTATTAGAACGCTACTCAAAATAAATTGAGTACAGATCAAATAAGTGCCGTTTTAAGACATGTTCATATTTCAGGATATAATAATTCAAAACTCATAAATTTTATCATTAAAGAATTATTTTTCGGATTTTATACTGCAAAATATCATTTTTCCAAAGACTGAAAAAAAACGAATTCTCATTTTTTTTTAAGGCGGGCACTTGCGTATTCGGCATCAACCACTCCTAAGGCCGGAAGTGCTGGCCATTTATTGTGGAGGCCCCTAATGGGCGGCCACCTTTGCCGCCAATGAAAGGAGAGACAGTTTGCATCCATGCCATCTCCGGGATTCGAGCCCGGGCCCTTCGGTATCGCAGTTGGCTACCCTAACCACTATACCGTCTGGTCAGCCCGTGTTTTTTAATAATAAATTAATATCAACTAAAAGATGTTATGGACATGGATATGATGGCGCTTGTGTCATGAAAGATGTCTCAAATGGCCTCCAGTAAAAGATAAAATTTATTGAGTCGAATTCAGAATATGAGCCCTGCTCGTCTCACAACTTAAACCTCGTCCCTAATGAGGCTGTTAAATGACTGTAAAGAAATTACATCATTTTTGATGTAAAACAAATATAAATTTATTCTTTGGGAAAAGTATAAAGTGATGAGATTTGTTAACAAATTTTACAGCCGAATCCGAAATATCTTTGAAAACCTAAACAGGACTTGCTGTTCAGGCAAGATTACCTCGTTAAATGCAGTAAAATTATGTCATGGTAACATTCTGATAGTTTTAACTGAAATCCACCTTAAAAACTATAAAAAAAGGAAAGAGGAAGAAGCGCTGTAGATAAAAAGGAAAAGAAGAAATTTTGAATTTATTGTTATTTGTATGCTCATGTATAAAGTACTAACTGAAATGAATTTCATTTAAAAAATATTATATGAAATTAATGTACGCCTAAATGAAGCTACGCAATATTTAAATATCGCCAGCATAAATACAAAGAAACTACGAAGCTAAATTGCACTCATTTAGCAGAATCGAAATAAGTGGCTGAAAAGTGGGATTTTTCTTAAGAATTTTGTGGTTCTGTGGCATTCTGTAGTTAAATGTGTAACATTCTGTGGTTAAACATTAAAAAAATAACTGTAAAACGACATACGTATACAGTTTTCTTACTTGTGACTCCTGTAACTGTTGCAACAGTAAAAAGATCATCTTCAAAGCTAAAAGTCATTAGAGATTGCAGAAGAAATACGACTGTAGAAAAACGATTAAACTTTTGTTTCTTGCCATCGAGCGTAAACAGGAAAGGAAAATTGACCTGAAAAATATAACAGGTTCTTTTGCCTCAACAAAAGCACGCAAACGTCCGCTCTGATTACGTATTTCATAAATTCATTTATTACTGCAAATATTACTTGATTAGTATTATTTTTCCCTTCTTTCCAGTTAAGACTTCTGTTAAGACTGTTTCTTTAGCTTTGATGTTTACAGATTTTGTTTGTTATTAGCAGGTCTTGAAATTTCTTATTTGACTAAAATGGGTTGTTAATTTATAATCATCTATGCTAATATGATTTTGCACATAAATATACATATATACATACTTATTTCAAGTTTTACCTAGGGGTCCAAAATACCTAGCTATGCCACTGACTATATTTCAATAATCATACATCCTATCACTAACAGTTTAGACAATAATGAAACCATTTACGTAGTGCCACGACATATGGCATATAAAAATAATTTGAATGCATTTTTCTCAATGATTTATGTAATAAGCATATTATAAATCTATTTGGTAAAAAATGAGCAGAATTTTCTTAGAAACTTTCCTAACATAAATGAAAAAGGCTCAGTTCTCAAACGTCTGTAACTGCCCGAAAGCACTTGAATTGAATATGATTTATCTCAGTGCAATGCTTGAAGTCACTGGGGTCAGAACAGTGACTCTTTCTCTCTGAGATCGGAGTAAAGTAGACGAGCCCTTTTGTCACTACTTTGCCAAGCATATCAAGACTTTTTTCCAAAATTCAGATGAATGACATATTTAATAACGGAACACAAAAATGTGCACACGGAATGCATTATAATGTTTTTACAAAGTAGTAATCTTAGATCGATTCATTAAATAGAACACTACTATTCTAATTATGTAGTATTCTAATATTCTTTTTAATTTCTTGCCATAAACATCTCTCATCATTTCTATTTGAATTCTGTAAAAGTATTTGTTCTGCCTCGAATAGTGTATTCAAACTAAAAAAAAGTGTTAATTTATACGAAAAACTGACGATTATCACTCACGTAAAGTTTGCTGCGATTTCCTTTAATGCATTTTTGAAGTAACAAAGCTTTGGAGACACACGTATAATGCTGAAGTTTCATAAAATTATTTCACGAGGCGAATCTGATTACGCTATAAAGCTTTAGACTCATTACGTTTCGAAGCAGGAAGCAAACTCACTATTGCCTTCGCCGGAATTAGAAATCTAGACCTTCTGGTAGCCAGCCGGACGTGCTTCCAGTTACACTGTGAAGGCATAAAATAAGAAAGGAGAAATATTTTTTACATTCTCCCCCATTTAAAGAGTAAGGCGGTGACGAGCTATTTGCATTGTATTTTAGTCCGAGCGCCACTTGTAAAGCAGTTAAAGTTTTATAAGTGAGAAACGAGAAAAAGAAGATATGAGAATTTCGAGCTCCGGACCTCCCGAATGCCAGCCGCATCTTGTCAGAACTACCTCCTCCCCAAGAGCCTGAGAAAAAGGAATGAGAAATATATTTTACAAAGTTGTGTCATGTAAGAAGCTATACTTAATATTTTTTATTCGTGCTATTAAATGCAGATTGAGGGATAACTCTGCAGAGATTAGCACGCGGTAGGAAATTGCAGATGTGCAATGTTCTATCCCATAAATACATTTTTATTCCTATTCCTTTGCCAGAACTTAAAAACTTTTATTTCTCGCTTCTAGTTGTATGCATTGAAATGACGTTTAATAAAATGTTGTGAATATTTTAATGTGTATTCTTTTGTTTTACTTCGTTATTTACATGCTAAGTTGAGGGACTGTGAATCCCATAAAATTGAGAAAACAAATACGAATTATTTAAAAGTTGGAATTCTGTAACTTACCGGATCAAATGAGAGAATGGTTTGAATAAAATGAACAGTAGCTTTTCCCAAAGCATGGTATGAGCTACAGTGTGCCCTATGGAATAAAAATTTAAGAAATAATAAGCAATAAATATAAATGAAAATAAATAGTACTAAATATGTAAGGCATGCGTTAGAAACATCTTTTAGGAATTACAATAACATAGCATATATTTTAACTTATATCAGTTCGTCGTATATAACTAAATATAAAATAAGAGCTAAATTATCAAGAAAAGCTTTGACAGCTTTTAAATACATTCATGTCCATAAATTAAGGCTAATTCAGAGTCACGCGGAAATCGAATTCTGAAGTAAAACTTTCACCTGCAGAATTATCGCACACATCTTCAACAATAATATGCAAATTACAGGAAGCCATCAGATGACGGCGAAAGTACGTCACAATGACAAGAATGTAAGAGAATTACTTGTAAGGAATTGTAGCAAAGAAATAAAATTATTCACAAACGTTCTGTAAGCCGCTCAGTGCTACAAAGAAATCGTTATGACCCAGAGGATGCATGTGGATCATTTTTTAGGTGGTAGAATTATCGGCCACCTAGAATATGGACTTACTCAGATGGAAGTATCCGATGAACTTGGAATAGCCCATACTGTCATCTCTAGGCTTTGGCAACGATTCCAAAATGATAGAAATGTCAGTAGACGTTACAATACAGGTTGCCCCGAGTTCAACGTCGAATGATGACCGGTATTTGGCAGTAACTGCCAAAAGAAGCAATGTGGACATTGTCACAGTGGGCTTGTGGTGATGTTTTCCAATGAGTCCATGTTTAGCATGCAGTCTGATTCACATCGAACTTTCATACAGAGAACTCGAAGTACCCACTACCACCAAGACATCATCATTTAGCAATACGGTGGTGCAGGATTGCTCGTTTGAGTGGGAATTATACTGGGCTCCAGAACAGATTTTCATATTCAGATCGGAGCCATGACAGGCCAAATTTATCGGGATATCATTCTGGAACAACATGTAAGTTTGTTTAGGGGTGCCATGGGCGCAGAATTTGTAGTTATGGATGACAGCGCCCGTCCTCACCGTGCAAACATTGTAAACGAAGGCCTTCAATCTAAGGATATCACTTGTATGGAATGGTCAACATTCTCACCTCATTACAGTCTGACAGAGCATGCGTGATATATGCTTGGTCGACGAATGGAAGCTCGTCAAGCACCTCCTACATGTGTACCGGATCCTCGGAGAGCACTGCTTGCTCAGTGGAGTAATCTTACCCAAGATCAACTCGATAATTTGATACTCAGCATTCCTAGGCATTGTATAGACTGTATTTCATCGTCTGAGGGACATACAATGTGTCAACAATCATACCAACCATGTAATGTTAAAGTTTTTGTAAAGGATATATTTTTTGTAATTGCTCCCGGAAGCAAAAATCATAGTTTTTATGAATTGTATCATACATACACCATCTTTTTTGTTCTTTATCTTTTGTTTAATCAATGGGCTTTATGAATAAGTCACGTTTGTTTTGTTTCTTAGCCTTTATTTGCTGGAGCTGGCATTATCCTTAATAATCGGATTCATAATTTGATCGGAAATCTAAAATGGATTTGTCTCTCGATGCAAATGTACTTTATCAAATGAACTGCTGAAATTTTACTTTTCTCACTTTCTTTATTTTGTTTACATTGCTTTCCACTTACTAAGAAAAATAGGGATAAAACGCCCAAAAATAGCGATATTTTCACCCAATTTGCTCACGTACCAAGTAAAGGGATGTCGCATATCGAAACGAATCTATAATCGATTGCTTTATAACAGGCCCTTCAAGTCTATTTTCCCACAAACGATGCTTTCTAACCATGGTAATGGCTGATGCGGAATAAAGATCGAATCCTGTAATTTGTTAGAATCCCTAATTTCTTCTGCTTGGTGATGAAGTCACACGTTACTATGGTGAGGGGAGAGGAGGTGCGATCTTTTTTGAAGTCCTTATTTTAAAGTAACAGATGATAAGTGAAACTGTTTTTCAAATCGCATTGCAGCATTAAAAATGATTTTCAAGTCTTTCGCCATTTTATATTTTTAAACATAAGTAAAAAATAGTTATAAATGGCATCCTGTAATAAAGATTTCGATGCTTCACTCACTAAATTGCAACAACCTGTTCAAGGCGCATCAAAGCAGACTCCGCGCCATAACTGAATATGAGCTCTTCTATTTTTCATAGATTGTGGAATCAGGTTTTATTCATGGATTCATCATCCTGAAAGTTCACTCAGATATGGTCTAGATCTTAAATCCCTGCACGATACAACGATGTAAGATTAATTTCGTTATGGAGAAGCATTTTTTATTACATGGTAATTAAATCTTATAATTCTCTCTCTCACAGGCTACCGTAAATACTATATAACATTTTACAGATTGTACAAGGCTTCATTAGGGTGAAATGTACTCAGGAGACCAGTAATTTATATTAATTTCATCTCACATAGCAGGAAAGAGCAAATGAATTGGATACATAGTAATATGAGATGGCCTGATAACCAATCAGGACTCGTGTTCTTTACAGATAAGTGTAGATCTGTACTGCAAAGCGTATGCATCATGCTGGTAACTCGCCGTTACGTATCGACAGGGCTACTGAAGACGGTATCTCTAAAGTGGTCTTTCAATTCCAATTTAGTGCCAGAATGTGTTTGGAAATGCAAAATAAGAAACTATCATTCTTGAAATTAAAATTTCAGGGGTGAAATCACGATGCTCTCAGCAGTCTAGTTCTCAACGCTGAATAAATAAATCAAGTAGCAATTAACTGGCAAAGGAATGTTTTGTGATCTGACGCCCACTGATGGATAACATCCATTGCAGTATGCAATGAAAGCACCCGACTCCTTTATATTATTTACAGGGCTGAATGAAGTGTAGTTATAAGTATTATTAGAAATGTAGTAATAAGGAGCATTTCCTTAAAAGTCAGTTCTAGGTACATATTTCTAATTAACAATTTTCTCAAAATAAAGTAGAAAATTTTATAAAACTGTCACAACTAGGTCGGTAGAAAGAATTTGCAGATATAAAATGCACTTTTTTTATACGAACCGCAGTCAAACTAGCAAAATATTTATTATGTTTCAATAAGTTAGTGTAAAACTGTCCATACATTTACACCCAAAAATCGCAGAGATATTCGAAAACACTTTGTTTACGATCCCATACGCGAATGGCACCGACATCGAAAGAGCAGCTTCGATTCAAAATAACTTTAATAAATTCAACTACTCTCAGTTTATTCAAACCAAACTGTAAACACATAATAATAAAATATCCGTACGTAAACATCTAGTAATAAACCAATAACATAGTTAAGTTTTAAAATAAGTATTAGAACAGTTATAGGTCAGCTACATTCTAGCGACCGAATTCTACCGAAGACAAATCCAAAGCGTGTCAACGAAAAAGGTGTAAATTAATTCTAAAGGCATGGAAGCAAACACGCTCACTGACTTGAATTACTTTTTAAGATGCAATTCAACTATAATTTACTGGCGTTAAAAAATTAATAAAAAATAACAAGAATCGGAAAAACATAAGCAAATTAGTAGTCAAATGCAGGAATGATAATGGCGACATAGTGCCTAAGAAAGGACAATAGATGAAAATTGGAGAAACCTAAATGACAGAAATCAAAGCAGCTGAAAAGGAGTTTCCGCAGATGAAAAGAAATGTTCTATTAAACCCCTGAAACTACAGTCCTCTCTCCCACAGTTGAAGAAAAGTTCTGTTCAACCTCTAAAACTACAGTCTTCTCTCCTGCATCTAAAAGGGAGCTAAAGTTCTACTTAAGCAGCTAAAGTTTTACTTAGCAGCTAAAGTTCTATTTAACCTTCGAAATTGTAAACCTTCAAATTTGCTCACGTTACGCCGATTCTTGTTGTTCAACATTAGCCACGTTTTTACTACACAAAAGTTGCTAACTTAGATCTTCAGTTACTGACTGAAATTCGCATTTTATTCAAATTTAGATAGCAATTACGCAAACTAAAATGCCTTTTAGGACGATTATGATTTTGTATTGAATAGAACTCGCTTTTAATTTTTAAATAGTTCCCTGAAACTGTTGTAAATTTTGCCCTTGGTACAGAATGCCTGAATTTAACTTATGAAAGAATAACGTCTCTTATGCTAACTTGACTTTTTGCTCTACGAGAATCAGAGGGGGAAATGAATTTCCTGTTTACAGAAACTTTCAGTCCACAAGGCTGAAACTACGCTCATAAAGTTCTTTAACTTATTTTGAGGAATTCTGATATTGAAACAATGAACTAACCTATGTATTAAAAGAAACAAAGTATAAAATTTTATAAATATGGCTTATAATATAAATTTATAAATTATATAAATATAGCTTTATAAATAAAGCTTTTTAAGTCACCTTTATGGAACACGCTACATAAATTAGAACTGGAATGTTATTTTTGCATTAATAGACCTATAACCAGACTAATTTTGTTAATAATGCATATGTGTTCATTTTGGCATTAAAAATGCCATAAAATTTTCCATAGAACCGTAAAGCTGTAATTTTGAGTTTATTGTAGAGGACCAGTCCATTTATGTGTAAGGTTCTACTGTCTATGGGTTGTTTAGAATCTGGAAAATAATGATTGCACCGAAGAAGGCTTAAAACTGCCCTCTATTAAACGCTTTAAATTATGTACAATGCGTCAACTTGACGCTAATATACTACGCCTCTGCTTGGGCGGTAACTGAAACAGTAGAATCAAACTCAAAATTGGAAATATTCACAAGTAGTAGAATTAAACTACAGGACTCATACGATCCTGTATCCTACAGCGCGTAGATGAGTCTAGTGGCAACAAGATAATAGCTATTACGTCACGTCTAACAAGCAATAACTGC
Source organism: Stegodyphus mimosarum (assembly GCA_000611955.2). Lineage (NCBI taxonomy): Eukaryota > Metazoa > Arthropoda > Arachnida > Araneae > Eresidae > Stegodyphus > Stegodyphus mimosarum. Next base: position 47,879 of record KK116237.1, on the reverse strand, counting down.
TGAGCGGAAGCTTGCGTACAACCACGCACAGAGATTTCCCCGACTCACTCTAACTTTCCCTGCTGGAACGTCGATATTTAAACTTTTTCTCCCACTGGTAGAATTTGCATTTCTTACCCGCGCTACCAAATTTAAATATTCTGGCACAGAAAATTAGGGAAATGAAGGTTTATAGGAAAGTAACTTAAAATTAAATTTAACTGGTTATTTAAAATAAATATAAATTCCTACATACTATAATCCTAAGGCGCTAATGAATTTTAAGAAATCCTCGTAACGAAAAGGTAGACATTTTTACCTTCAGGAGAGGCAACCAGTTGTTATCTCAAACTGCTCATAAAATTTTCTATTAAAGAAACACTTTTATGGGGAACATTTTGAAAGAAATTGACTATTTAAAATTACGCAAATGAAAACTGACTACAGCAAGCCTGACCAACCAAGAATCAAAACCGAGGTGTTGATTAATTTTAAGTAAGTGAGGAAAGGAAGCCAAAGGATACCAATTTAACTACTTGGCCATTGGTGGGTCAAAATTCGAAAGAGTTATTCTCTAGTGATTTTAACTGCTAGTTGGTGAAATCTCAAAGCCCTGAAAAAGGTCTTAAATTATCATATGTTTTATCCATTTTCATTAAACCGCCGAAAGTTTAGAATCTGTCAAACAAAAAAGTGTCCTGATATACAATGGAAATATAACAGAAGAAAATATTACCCATATCGAATGAAAAGTAGAAGATTTTTCATTTCAAACTTTCATTAAAATAATGTATAAAAACCAGTTTAATTAATAGCTTAAATTAAAAAATGCAAGAACAAAAACTCCGATTGTTGATAGAACAAAGGGCCGAGCTATAATTGCCCAAATCCACAATTACACATCAGTTTACAGAAACGTCAGTCCAAGTACTAGAATATAATTAGTAACAGATTCCTGTAAAATTATTTGAAATAGAAGAGAATAATAGTATTAAAGAAAAAAATTAGTTTTTATAATGTAAGGTTTATCCTAATCTTATGAACAGTTGTTTTACGTTTATGCATCTTTCCTATCTATTCTATTTTCAGCTTACAATTTCCTAGCAGAATGTAATTTCAGAAACGCGGTTAATGCAAATAAGTAAAGAGAAGTATTTAAATCGGTGTTTCACCGACTTCTAGAGAGAGCCTGAGTTCCTGACTAGCGCGCGTTTGCCTTTTGGCTACGTCTCTCTAAGCTATTGCTACGCTCGGCCATACTTCAGGCCCTTGTTTGGCTTCGCCGACTTAATTAAGATTTAGGGCTAACTACTTAGGATCTTGATAGCTTCGGCTATATCTTTCAGTTAGCTTTAGTTAAGCTTAGTTAAGTTTAATTTCATATTCATTTAAGTTCAAGCCCAAGTGGAGGCTTGCTGTACACTCCGAGTTAGAAGTTGATTGTATCATATTTATTGTGAGAAATAAAGGGTAGTTAACCGTCCGTAAGTCTTACGTCTCTATTCACACACTTAAGCGATTATTCGTTTATTAGTGTTTGTGGGGTTCAAGGATTGAACACTGAATTAGATAAGTAATACCCCACAATATTTTGCAAAAATGGCGCATTCTATCTATGACACTAGTAGACTTATGCATTTTAATTTAAGACGTTAATTAGAATTTAATTAAAAATTTAAGCATAAGTTTAAAATCCATGCGCAGTTGAATTGAATGTGATAGATAAAAGAACTACGAAATTTTGCTTATCTCTACTCTAAATCTTATCTCATTGCAATTAATAAAATATTTATATTATTTTGTAATCATAAATTCCAGAATTGTTTTATTTCTTCTATTGCTTAGGTACATAGTATCAAATATTAAAATTAAAGCGAAATTAATATATCAATAAATAAATTTGAATATACATACCATGGTTGCATGAGATCGAGTGCTTCTTGGAATTTATTATTCATGAATAAATCAAGGGTCTGAAGAGTTTCTTGGATACTTTCTTGAACGCTTGGCTTCTCTTCTGGTATCTCCCTGTAGGATAAAAATATTACTCATGTAATGAATAAACAAATATGTCTTTATTCAAGATATCAGGTCTTTATGCAAGAAAGTATTTCTATGGAAGAAAAATGGAGAAAGACTTGAATTTTGAATATTTATTCTCCGCAGTTTCATTCGAATTCCTTTTCTTTCTTTTTCTTTTTTTAGTAAACTAAAAAGGTACAGACTTTTTCTTTACTTGTTTCTATGTTTCAATTTATCTGTAGGTTTCATATTATTTTCATATAAGGTTTATATAAGGTTTTCGATTTGAATTTACAGATTTCAAGAAACTTTTACTTATATTACAAAATGCAAAATTCAAAGGTTAATCGAGTAACTTGTTTAATGGAATAACTAGTTTCGTTAAATCGAATAACTCGTTCTAATAATTTCAGTCAATCGAGTAACTCGTTAGGTCACCATTCGCGCTAACGCTCCTTATGCACCAGACCTGGTCATTACAGTTCTGTAACAATTTTTAATAAACCTACCAAAAGATAATAAATGGCATTTGTTACTCTGACCTTCACACTTACTTCCAAATTACTTCCTCTGTTTACAGGTAGAATTTTCTATGCAGCTAATCCTTTGTTTTGATTCAACGAACATCTGCTGTCATGGATTCGAAAACAGAGCAAAGCTGAGCAAATGATTTTATCTAGGCGAGAGAGATTAATCTTGAATTTTTCAAACAGATGATAATTTCAGACGAAATTTAGTGCTTTGCTCATGATTCAAAAATAAAACGACAATCATCTGCGGGAGATGGAGAAGGTTCTGCCCGGCCGTAGGAACTTCGGTTTAGAAATTCGGGTGCGCCATATTAATGAGATTTTTTGCCTGGAAAGGAACCATTCATTAGGAATTTTACGATGAACTTAAATTTTATAAGCGCATAATTGATATACTTTTGAGAAGAATTCACTTATTAGATCTGGAAAATCGAATAACTCGTTTCTGCTTCACGATAATGCATTATTCGAATGATCAATTTCATTCACGTCAAGCGATTTCTAGCAGAGAAAAAAGTGACAGTTTTCAATAACCCTCCGTATTCACCAGATTTGGCGCCAGCAGATTACTTTCCTATTCTTAAAATAAATTCTTAAATCAGAGGTTATACTTTCAATAGCCCTTAAGAGATTCAAAATCCGTAACAAGAGATTAGCTTATTAGAGATTAACAAATAGCTTTTTTTAGCAAGACGCTTAATCAAACTCAACGAAATTATATCTCAACTGAACGGGAAACCCTTGCTGTCCTACTAGAGGTGCAAACATTTCGTGTGTACTTTGGAAGTACTCCAATAACTGTGAATTCAGATCACGCGGTAGTTGGTCGCCTATACTACCGGCTCATACGTTGGACACTAAAATTGCAAGAGTTTAATTTAATAATAAAAAACACACCGGGGGAAAGAAAATGCAGTTGCGGACGCACTATCAAGAATAAAGATCGATGAAGACGAAAATACAATTAAATGTACGATGCTAACTGCAAAAATAATTGAATCCTGGAAAACAATGATTGCTGAATTAAAAACGGACCCAGAATTTAAAGACATTTACGCTTATCTGGAAGGTCCCAAAATTTTTGAACATGTAGACTGAACGGCTATTCGCAATAGGGCGGCCCTTGATGAAGATATTGATAAATTGCTCTTTTACACGAAAACAACCAACGATAATCAAGAACTGCGACCGATAGTCCCAATTAGTCTACGCTTAACTATTCTAGAAGAGCTCCATGATTCTAAATTAGGAGGCCATCTTGGTGTTAGAGAAACACTGCAAAGGGTCCGCGAAGCGGTGCATTTTCTGCAGTTATACAAAGTTGTGACGGCGTATGTCAGGTCACGTCACTTGTGTCAATTAATTAGCGACGTTAATTACAACCCGGTCGGGTACTTAAATAGCATAAAAACCACTTTCCGAAATGAATTGGTTGGCATTTATTTGCTTGGTCCCTGCCCTAGAACAAAGATTAATAAAAATAGATACTTGTTAACCATTGTGAATCATTTCTCAAAATGGGGGGAAATAATTCCCCATAAACGGGCTTCAGCAACAATAGTAGCAGATTCGTTTCTAAATAAATATATTTTAGAATACGGGGCCCAAGTAAAGGTAATATCAGATAATGGTAGGCAATTCGTAAGTAATTTATTTGAAAATCTGTGCACGGGCCTTGGCATATGCCATCTAAAAATGGTACCTTATAGACCGCAATCAAATATTGCGAAACCCGTAAATAAGAACATTGTTAAAATCATTCGTGGATATGTTAAGAGTTATCATGATCGTTGGGACAACTGTGTCAATGAATTAGGCTTTGCCTTGAGAACAGCAAAACATGATGCCACACAAAAAGCCCCGCAGAATTATTCCTAGGAAGAAAACTTTTAACGCCACTAGATAAGCTAGATTTCTTTCAACAAAGGCAGGAAGAGTTTAAATTGAATAATATCCAGAAAATTAATAATGAGGCCATCAAAAATACTGATGCGGGAAGGTCGAAACAGAGAATCTACTATGGTAGAAAGACGCGCGACGTAGAATATACGATAGGGCAAAAATTATTAAGAATTAAGCATTCTTTATCATCCGCACCCGAAAATAGGGTTGCCACATTTGAGCCCAGGTTTGAGGGCTCTTTCATTACCGAGAAAATTAAATTTTCTACGGTTTACTTAAAGCGAAAAATGGACAGCAAAAAATTGCTAACATGGACCAGCTGAAATTGCGCTATAGTCGTACGGATTTTCTAGTTTTAAAAGATCTATTGCAGGTTCCTGGCAGTGCACCAAGAATATGGATTTCATCGTCGCCTAGCAGGGATCCCCCAGCAACAAAACGAAAACAAGCAGATAACACTGAAGAAAGTACCGCCAAGCAAACGCAACAGCACCCACAAGGTTCAGGCTCAGCGAGAATGAACAAAACAAAGCAGAGAAAAGTTCCCCTTCAAAAGAAGCCAGCGCCGATGGGAAAGCGGAAAAGGCTCATGGAGAATAATCAAAGAAAACGTCCAATTCCAGAACTAAAGCCAACTTCCTCGAAAGAAGCCACAGGAATATGGCAGCCAAGATCTACGAAAAGAAAGCGACCCGACGAGGCAAGATCCATTCCTTTTCAGGAAACCGAGAAAACGACGAATGATCGAAAGATTCCGAGGGAAGATCCGGATACTACAAGGCAAGAGGAAGCCAGAGTTCCAGAACCCTCAACCAACGAGAAAAGCAGGCCGATTCAACGCCCGAGGAACAAAGAGAAAGGAAGGGCCGGAAGTGAATACCAGCCCCCGAGAAGATTGAGAATTCAAGGTTTAAGATCTCTCACTTGAAAACAATTTTTTGACAAAAGAATGGAGGAGTATAGAAACCAAAAAAGATAAGTGAAAATTTTCCCTTTTTTTTATTTTGTATTGAAAGTTCGATTTACGTCATGTGTTTAAAGTTGCTAAATACTGTTTAAAGCAAGAAACTGAATTCACAAGTTGCGAGAATGTAGTTGTAACTATCTGTTAAACAGAAAAGATTTTTTGAATTCGCAAGTTGGCGAGAATTTATTTTGTAAATACCTTTCTTTTGAGAATTCTCAAGCTACGAGAAACTAATTTGTGAATATGTTTAGTCGAAAGGCTTCAAATGTGTTAACAAAGATTATAGCCAAACTTTGTAAATTTTGTATAGCAACTATAACGAATGATGTAAAATGAATTTTAAAATATTCTATCTTAAAATGTTCGATTGAATGTAGAAATGCTAAGGTCAGCTTTTAAACTCTTGTAAAAGTTAAACTTGTACAAATGTAAATTTGGGTCAAGCATGACTCTAAATACTTTGTATAAGAGATGAATTGAATGAAAGTATAGATTGAATGTGTTTAAAGTTAGGCTCTCCAGGCTTCACTTACGAATTTTAAGTTTCTATGTTAGTACATTAGAACTAGCTTTATGTTTAAGAAGTCTTCTGAGGTCTGGAATGTCTAGTTTCTAACAAATCGTAGCTGTTGGATAGATGGTAGTGCATCTTCTTGGAAATACAATAAAAAGCTCGTTTCACTCAGAACAAATTCTGGAGAGCGTGGGGGGAAGAAGATTTAAAGTTTGGTGTGAATGAAAGTGTTTGAGGGCCAAAAATAATTTTAATAATAGGATAATGATATCAAAATAAAATGGCTTGTGAAAAGTTTGACTAACATAGTTTCCTTCTAGATAACTTGGGAAAGGACCAAGACTGTGTAAACAGAGAAGCAGATGTTTGTCCAAGTCAATTTGTAAACCGATGAATGTAAAATTCTTAGTTTTAGTATAGCTTTAGATATTGTGTAAAGTTGGTCCTAAACAGAAAAAGTTTTAACGATGAATTCAAGAAAGCACACTTGCTACAAGTTTAAAACTTTGACGAGAAAGAGTTTTGTAGAATTTGCACTCTTAAACAAGGTCGTTTTGAGACCTTATTCGACGAGTAGTTAAATTCTGGCATGGAAAGATGTAAGGTTTATCCTAAGTTTATAAACAGTTATTTTAAGTTATGATTCTTTCCTATTCATTCTAATTTAAGCTTATAATTTCCTACCAGAATGTAATTTCAGAAACGCAGTTAATGCATATGAGTAAGAGTACTATTTAAGTCGATGTTTCGCCGACTTTGAGAGAGAGAATCTGATTTTCCTGACTAGCGCGCGTTTCCCTTTTGGCCAAAGAAAGTCTATGTAAAGAAGGAAAGGTTTCCATAGACTTAACCAGTAAAACCAGTTTAATATTACGCCGCTGCAAAGAGAAGGGAAAATTCGCCAAGAGATTTGGCAACGGAACCTGGCGGCGAGAATTTCTCCCTCCGCGATGTGTACAGGAAATTGGGGTAAACGTGTTAAGAAGAAACGTTTTTTAACAAAACGTTCCCTTTTTTGACGTTTCGCGATAAATTAAACTTGGATTGTCTTACTCAAAATAACTAAGCCATTAATTAATTTACTTACGCGAAAAAACATTTTCTTTTCCTTTTAAATTTAAAGAAATGTAAACCGATATTCGGTTTTTGAACTCCTGATAACCTGACCTTCGAACTTCGAGGCCGGCATCGAGCTTTGGTGATAGATATTTGTTTCCCTCTACTTTCTGACGGAGCCACTTCTGCTGCGGAGAAGTTTTCTTTCTTAACAACGTATTCTTTGTTTTGGCTACGTTCCCTCTTAGCTACCACGCTCGGCCATACTTTAGGCCCTTGCTTGGCTTCGCCGATTTAATTAATATTTAGAAGCCAACTACTTAGAATTCTGATAGCTTCGGCTATACCTTTCAGATAGCTTTAGTTAAGCTTAGTTTAGTTCAAATTCATTATTATTCAAGTTCAAACCCAAGTGTAGGCTTTGTATATACTCCGAGTTAGCAGTTGATTGTATTTATTCTAAGAAATAAAGGGTAGTTAACCCTTCTTAAGTTTTACGTTTTTGTTCACACACTTAGGCGATTATTCGCTTGTTAGTGTTCGTGGGGCTCTAAGATTGAACATTGGAATTAAATAAGTAAAACCCCACACATTTTTTATAAAAATCTGTTTATATTTTCAAAAACTTCATGAATTTGAATACTGGTTATACAAATATGATTCGGGTTTTTTTAATAAATTCCGCCTTTTCTAATTCAGTTGCTCATAGTACTGCTTACATGAAACTTAATTTGGAAATCCTTTTACCTAAAATCTTAGACAGCAGCCTATAATAATAAATATCTGATAACTGTTTGAAGTGTACATAAAAATTATTTTTATCTCATTAAAGCTGTCGAGGTTTTGCCCAAACTTTAGCATCCCAAGGAAGTTTTAATTCATTCCGTTATTAAAGAAAACCTGCATCAGAAACATACCGCTTCCTGTCGGAAATTCCTTGCAAACATGCTCTGCAGAGTGCAAACTGGTAAAGAGTGTTTTTTGACACACTATTCAAAGAACATGAAAACCCACGAAAAACCTTTCATCTATTAAATCTGAGTTAAACAATCAATGCTGATTGCTACAGACAGCAGTCAATCAATTTGAACAAAGACAGAAAGCAAAAATATCCAAAATATGCCGAAAGATTCGACGAAAGGTTATTTCCCAACATGGTAATGCTCGCCAGCATGTTACAAAGACTAGTCAAGGAAACTCAACAGCCACTTCTCTGGGATGTATAGTTCGCTTGCTATATTCATCATACTGCTCCTTCAAATTAATATTTGTTTCCATCTATGCAGAATGGCCTCTCTTAAAAGTTATTTAATTCTTATAAGCACATCAAATATTGCGACTTAACCGGATTGTTTCAAAAAATATTTTTTTCATCAACAAGGTTCGCCTTTATGAAAGCATTTGTTGCTTGGTAAATAGGCGAATGTTGTTGCTTCTGATGCAAGAAACTTTGAATAAATCTTTCTTTCATTTTGAAAAGAAGAAAATGCAAAAAAAGAAAAAAAAAGGTAAAAATTCTAAAAAGGGTAGAGTCATATTTATGCATCTGATGTATGGCAAGATATGTAAAGCAAGATCGCAAACATTGAGGCCTTTTTTAAACTATTACTGCATATTATAATCCAACCAAATTATACCAGATTATATACTTTAAACGTAACAGAAAATATGCAGTCAAATGTATGTCATGAGAGTGAAAATCCGAATTAAAATTGATCGAATCGTGTGTTATATGCAGGGCCGTCAAGCATTCGTCGCCTAACGAGCAGCGATTTGTCAAAATTGGTATCACGTGATAGGACTTTTTTTATTACGTGATTCTGAATTTAGAACTCGGCCGTTTGTGTTACACCAGTTTCTATGACTGTGTCTCTTAATGTTGCGATAAGCTATATATTTTAATGCGAAATTGAGGATTGAAGCTGCATAACAACTTAGTTATTGTCGATCTCAGTTCCAATGTATCTTAGGTCTGAGCTCATACGATATGAAAATTGAAGAAAACCGTATTTTCATTTTTTAGTTTTCAGTATACAATCTCTGTAAGTCTTGACGTGTTCATACAGAAGCTTGATTCCTTCGTAGAATACATCTTTTGTAATACGTTTTTAATTTTGTTGAATGTTTCTGAATCTCTTCTAAATCTCTTCTAATCTTTTAAAATAAGACTTTGAGATAAAACTTCACTATAGGGAACAGCAGGTAGTCTACAGGTGCCAAACGCAGTCTATATGGGCTGTGGTTAAGAATTGTGACACTTTTTGATTGCTAGAAATTGCTTGATGAGAACAGACTTGTGTGATGGCTCGTTGTCATGCAGCAGAAGCCAGTTAGCTATTTGATTGAATGTTTGCAGTCTTAGTACGTTCAATTCTCTTCAGTAGCCTATTCATGATGTCTTTATAAAGTATGGAGTTCACTATCTTTCTCTCAGGAACAAAATCTTTTTGAATTTTCCCTTTTCAATCAGAAAATGTCAGTGACATGATTCCTACTGGAGAATTCAAGCAAAAAGAATCAGCATAATATTTGTAAATTTTTTCAAGACTAGTTAGTAGTTTGTAGTTAAACCACCGAAACTAGGCCTGCAAAATTTACAAGTATTACGCTGTTTCCTGTTTTTTAACTTCTCCAATAATCATTATTCTGCGTGTTTCTTTAACGTAAACGTGATCTTTATTCTATATTTTAAAGGCCGAAGTTTCTGTGGTCGTGGTGAACTTAACCCAAGGAGATGAATTTCATTTTATCTCATGACCATAAGCAAAGAAGTTAGTACCATCTCTAGTTTCAATTTTTTTTGGAGAAATCAGGATTAACGTCTGTCATTTTGTCAGGACTGAGTGTTCGGTGCATATTCTTGGCAAACATCTTCGTGACAGCTTAAAGTCCTGATCTGGAACAGGGAGCTGAATGCAGCTATGTTCTGGTGGTAGATACTGTGATTAAGTGGTAGAAGAACCGCACTTGAAAGGGATTTAAAATCCTCTTTTATTAAGTTACTATTATTTACAAACAACTTCCCAACTCGGGAGGGATACAGAAAGTAAAGACCACACTTGGGTCTAAAAATGAACAACCAAATTTAAACTAAAACTAAATAGAAATTTAAATTAGTCGGTGCTCGCAGATCTATACGCGAGGTTGGCCTCTAACTAAATGGTGCGTAGCAAGATTTACTAACACTAACACACTTGGATTTATTTCAATACGCAATCACGTAAAAGCACTATGGCTTAGAATTGAAATGCTAGCTGGTCAGGCGAACGTCGAATAGAGTGACTGTGATCTGAGACTAAAAGCTCTCTCACATTAAGAGGTTTCTACCTCTGGTTTAAATAGAACTTGGCTCCACTTCAAATTAGCATAAGCTGAAAACGCGCGCTTCTTCTAACAGGAAGTTGAAAATGAGAAGAGATAGAAAGATTTAAATTAAAATAAAACTTTGTTAGTTTAACTAAAACCTTACAATTTGATCAAATAATTTATTCAGATCTGATCAGCTTCGAAAAATCAGTTAAATGCTTCGAAAACTTCGGCCGTAAACGGAAGGTATTTTAAGAAACTTAAATTCATGTGTTATGTGCATCAGAATAGTTAGTTATCATTTTAAAAGTTTGTTGGGATTTATTAAAAAATTGAATTCTAAAAACTTCGTAGATCCACTGTCTCGATGTTTCTCAAACGAAAACTGCAACTTTTTCCAAATAATTTAAATTTGAAGTATTTAAAACCTTCAGCTCATTTCTATTTTGTATGTTATTATTCGCATTGCAGTATTCAATTTTTGAGCCCCCCAAATTTTTTTGTTCTTCGTTATAAAGTTATAATTTTCGGATTAATGGTAGCTTGATTAAATAAAAAACGTCTTTTTAATGAAAAATGCACTAATCTTTCGAGTTATGCTAATGTTTTTCCGATTGGTTTATGCGTGTTTTACAGAATAAATTTCGAACCATTGATGAATCTTTCTTAATTTGAATGTATATTTTCCCATGCCTGATATGTAAGATTCATTTCATAATTTGTTAAGATAAGTACATAATTAATGAGTAAATAGCTAGATAAGTAAGCAAATAAAATATTAAATACATGAACATTACAACTTCAGAAGTAAACAAAATTTCGTATATATACATTTTGTTAGTATATATATAGCTATTAAGTAGAACTACAGCCTCGAAACTCAGTATATAAATATTATTTGAAAAGCTCTGCAAATAATTAAAATTTCGAAGCAGAAAAATGTTTCACTAAGAAAGGTAACAACGAAGAGATTATGTTTTTGTAAGTATAAATCAAATTTTGGTACCTAGGTAGCTGGCAATAGAGGCCGCTATCCGATGCGGCACGGAGTTAAATGAGTTGTTTAATATCCATCTCCGAAAGGTGTTCTTTGAAAGTTTTCAACAACTTATCCAGTTCAGTTCTACTCTCACAAACTTGACATTGTTTTCAGGCTTGTCCTAGACATGTTCTATGTTAGTTATGTTAGTTCTGGCCACCTGACTGGCTATGAAAAGATTACAAATCCTCGAAGACACAGCAAGACTAGAAATCCTTGCAATATTTTGTCAACCATTCTTTTGTTAATAAATAATACTTCGGTGGCTTAGTGGCATATGCAATATAATTGGCTGCAGAACATCGTCATCGCACACAGCAGAATTTGTCAGAAATTTTTGCAGCGAAACTGGAGGAGATCAGATGTCTCAAGAGATAGCTTCTCAGATTGTCACACCAGGTAGGATGGTGTTCTACAGTTTGATGATGAATATGAGATCAGAACACTAGCCACTCTTATTCCCTACTCAGTATATATAAGACTTCCCCATCAATATAACATAAATCGAGCTCTAAGAGAGTGTGGGATTCGTCGCTAAGGCAGCATGTCTCCAATAGGAGAATGAAAAGTGTGACTGAGATAGACACAAATCCAAATAGTTTTGTTTATGTTGAAAAGTCAGTGGTTGCCACCATAAAGAACGACATGATTTATATCTAGATTTCATTAATCATTTCCGAACAGTATCCCTTTATAATGCAAATGCCTTCAAGCAGATGACAGAGATACTGTTGGTGCATTTGCGATTGCCGTCGTTATTGCATGACCCTCTTGAGCATTTGCTTGCTTTGCCTGTCCTAAGACTTTGTGTTGCCTTTGTCTCCTCAAATCTATTTTTTGCAATGTTTAAAGAACAATTTTCTCTCTCTAACCAAAATAGCGGATGATATATCTACTGCACTAAGCCCTGGTTTCGTTTAGCCGTATGATACAACCTCTTTGTGAATAAATCAACCGCTCGTAACGCTGTATAATGCAACTCAAAAGAATATTCATACTCAAATTGCAGCATCAAAAAAAAATATCCAGTTTAAATTTCCAGTAATTGAGAATACTGCTCCTTGCTCCTTTTAAGTAATGCATAATGCGTGTATAATGAGCCCTATGATATCACTGGCGCTGAAATTATACTTATTTGGGTAACTTTTTAAGTGCCATTTGTATGCGAGTTTCGTGGAAAACGACAATCGTGCGAGAAATGTTTATATGCGGGTGCATTTTCTTGCAATAGACTGCATATGAGAATATATCAAAAGCAGCATTTTTAAGACAAATGTTATTGACTCATATATTGAAAGATAATGTTAAATTTCATGATAAAGTTGAACTTACACCTCCGATGGATCTGCTTCCCACATATCATCATAGATCTGAAAGGAAAAATTGTTTATTAGAAAAACTTATTTCATATTATTTTTAATTTTTCAGTTTATTTGTATTAATACATGAATATTATTAATTATAGTTTTTCTTTAATAAAAGTTATAATTATATTTTTACATACGAAAAGAATACAAACTGACATCAAACATTCATGTAGGACTTTACGTAAAGACGAGGGCATGGTGTACGAATAACTTTCAAAATTCCGAACTGAAATGAATCAAAAACGATACTTTGCTATTCTATAAAGTTTAACCGTGGTAAAGAATTATGGTATTCATCAGAAATTTGGTTGGCAGATTATTCATTTTGCGAAATGCAAACGATTACAAGTTCAGTTGAATGTTTAAATAGAATGCGCTTACAGTATAGTTGAAGTGGACTCGACAGATACAAAAAATAATCATACAAAACAAATCCCTAGAATACGTAAAGGCATTTGGTTGTTATCGCTCTGAGGTTAATGATACATGTTTTGAAACTAAAAATCATGAATTATATTATGAATAACTGATGACATTATGAATAACTTTATGTTTATTTTTATTTAATACCCATTATTCTTATGTGAAGACGATGGATGGAAACAAGCTCTATGCGTTGACAGGAGTAGCTGGAGCTACATCAGAATAGGAATATAGACATTTGGTACGTATGACGAGGATGGATTGTGTCTTAATATTATCACAACAGTGGATGACAGTGACACATCAGACGGTAATTGTTACTGTTAGCAGAAATTGTTCCATCGAGAGCTCGTAGTTCGGCGTCTATTACTGCGACGTACTTTAACTCTCTGTCACAGATACTAGAGTAGAAGTCCTGCCGCTCGAACCGAAACTTCCTAGAGCTGCTATTTACCAGCATACTGTTACCACATATGTTATGCGACAATATGTACCAAGTTGTGCTTTGGCTTGCGGAATCGCTTGACTTACTTACGATCGTACGCGAGTGAAATGTAATTACTTGAAGGTTGGCCATATGTTGGCATCTGTAGCTATCGCTATCGCATTGCCGATACGTATGTAATCTGCATGAAGTGACATTCTGCATACAACTATACAACTATTTAGTTTTCAATAATTGGTTCCGCTGCTAGTGTAATTCGCAATAACTGCTAAAGATCTGCACAAAAAATAGTGAATTTACCACTTTTCTTTTGGTAAATTTATCTTTTCAATTCTTTCCATTTTGTTTCGTACGTCATCGCTCTCACAAATAAATATCTCTGTTGCAACTCATGTTCATTTTGATGTTGCTATTTCGCTGGTAAACCCATGACGGAAAATTACACAATTTGCTTTTAAACTATTTTAGTAAAGTTTTTAAAATATTCATTTGTAGCAGGTAAAAAATAAAAACTATGAAAGGGAAACTACTATCCTCAGTTTCTTCTGTGATTAACTCCTATTACACAGTCCAGTCACATTAATGTGACCACCACGTACTTTCCATGTCAGAGTTAAATAACCAATCACAGAAAGCAGGTGGCAGCACAGTGCAGTTGAGCGTATATAAAGGGTGTGTGAGGGCTTCGGAAAACATTTCAATCGTTGGCGTAATGCAGAAACGAAGCGATTTATCCGACTTCCAAAAGGGCATGATCATTGGCTTTCGGGCCAAGGGTGGAAGCATTTCCGAAACGGCTGAGTTTGTGAACTGTTCGCGTGCCGCCGTGGTAAAAGTGTACCGTGCATGGCAAAATGGGACTGTCCAAAATCAGCGACGTGGCAAATGTGGTGCACCACGGGCCATAGATGACAGAGGCGAACGACGGTTGCGGAGATGCGTTCGGGCAGATAGACGGGCTACCGTTGAGCAACTGACCACCAAAATGAACCAAGGGGCTACCAAAAGTGTCTCCCAAAGTACTATTCAGCGAACATTGCTGCGTCTGGGCCTCCGAAGCAGACGCCTGGTTCGTGCACCTATGCTGACTGCTGTTCATCGACGGCGAAGGCTAGAATTTGCACGCCAGTACAGCAGCTGGACGTCCACTGAGTGGCGACAGGTTGCGTTTTCGGATGAATCGCGTTTTATGCTCCATCGGACAGATGGACGTTGGCGTATAAGGCGTGAAACCTCTGAAAGGAACCACCCTGCAACCATTGCCGGAACGGTCCAAGCTGGAGGCGGGAGCATTATGGTCTGGGGAATGTTTTCCTGGCATTCTCTAGGTTCACTGATCATTGTGGAAGGCACAATGGATCAATACAAGTACGCATCTGTCCTTGCGGACCATGTTCACCCCTACATGCGCATTGTTTTTCCTCAGGATGATGGCATCTTCCAGCAGGACAATGCGAGGTGCCATACAGCTGCCAGTGTACGTGCGTGGTTCGAAGAGCACCAGGATGAGTTTACCGTCCTCCCCTGGCCAGCAAACTCACCTGACTTAAACCCAATCGAGCATCTGTGGGACCATCTCGATCGAGTTGCTCGCGCCATGGATCCTCAACCGCGTAATCTAGCGCAGCTGGCCACGGCATTAGAGTCGGCATGGCTCAACATCCCAGAGAACACCTTCAGGGACCTATGTGATTCTCTTCCCGCACGTCTCGCAGCAGTCCGCTCTGCGAAAGGTGGTTATTCTGGCTTTTGACAGATGGTCACATTAATGTGACTGGACTGTGTATTTATTATTCTTCTTCTCTCTTTTCGAATTTGGAATAAAATAGTTACTTAGAAAATTGGATTTTAAAATCCCATGTACAATAATAACATACATAACACACATAACAACACGCCCATGAAATGCTATCTCTCCTGTTAAACATAATGAAGTTTAACTTGATGCAAATTTGAATGTAGAAAATGGCAATAATCATATTTTTGAACACTGATTTTAATTTTTAATATGAAATCTCTTTAGCAAAGTTTAAAATAGTAATTAACTTTATTGAATGCAGAAATTATTATTGGCAACAGCGCAAAGTGAAATGGAAATAACCTGCAAGTGAAAAAAGTGCTGCAAAGGGTAATAAGTGCTTTTCTATTCTTCTTAAATTCTATATACTCGTTGGAAATGGTATTGCATTCTTTATGCAGTTTTTTATCTTTAGGTCCAGAATCCTGAGCAGAGTTCGATAAGTTTATGAATAATAGCATTAAGCATTTATTATTTTTATTATGCGGTCCAGAAAATGTTTTCTATATCCCAAGACCTATTTTTATGTCTGAAAATTCATATCAATATAAAAGAATTATATTGATTACGTCAGTAATTTTGTTAATAAATGAGGAAAGCGCATGCGAATTTAATTTCCCATAGATATCAAAATTCAATTTTATACTTTTTGTATTGAAGGGGGTGGCGCGTATTTTCTTGAAACGCGTTCAGTATGTATTTTTTAATGAAATTAAAGCCTGTAAGTTTGAGTTTCAGCATTAATGTATTTTGTCCTTAACTAATTAGAAAGGGGTAACAAAATGCCATTCAAGACTTCAGGTTTCTAGTGCATGTTTTCCCGCTAGGTTAGTTTGTTTCAAAAATAAGACACAATCATAAGAGTTAGAGAGATTTTTAAAAGAAGTACACGAAAACACAGAAATTAGCATGCGTAGAGTAATAATGATTTTCCTCTTTTGTTGTGGGAAATCCAAATTTTATTATAGGATATAAGGTATTTTCTCGCTCTTTTCCGTATGCCTTCGTGGTGCAATTGGAAACACATTCGGCATATACTGAAGGGGTTCCGACGAGGGCAATGCACATTTTCATGTCTCCTGCTTCAAAAGAACCTAATGACTCTATAAGTGGCGCCCGAAATAAAAGTTTTAATTTAAATGGATTACTGGATATTTGTGCAGGGGCAGATAGTGCTTTCAAGAATTCGCAAAATTTCTAAAGCCCCCACGCCGTAAGTCGGCCTTGTCACCTGATATCAATAGTTTAAAAATGGACGAAACATTAATTATAACTGCAAGATTCAGAGAAAAGAAGCCAATAAACTCAGAGGAAGAAAGAGATTTAAGACAGCCCCACCCTTAGGAAAATCTGAAAGGTAAACTAATTGTAAACGTATTAAAATCATCGTCTCTCCCTCATCGTAATTTGTAACAGTTGGATACAATCCTTTATCCACAAAAGCAGAAAATATTCACTTCCGGTCACCCTGAGAATTTCATAATGATACCGGCAACTTTGTACTAGTCGGCATCTATTCACTAAAATAAGGACCTTCACACGGGACGTCCCAGCATTTTCATGAATGTTGCATTCTTCATTTTGATGAATGTTGCATTTTATGTGGTATAAATTGAACTTTACAAATGTGTCAGGCACCTTTGCGTCTTTACGGTGAAGCACCTTTGTGTCTTGGCAACCACCTGCCAACCTGCAAAAAGGTATCGGCACCTTCGCGAAAGTTAGCCGTGATGATCAGACTACCCCCCCCCATCCGCCCATGCATCAGTGTTTTTTAATTATGTTTAAAGATATGTTAGCATTTGTTCTGCATTTTTAAAAATCACTGAAGAATCTAGCTGCAATAAGAGTATGAGCAGCATTTCCGTAAATTATGAATATGCATGTTATTTTAAATTCTACTGCTGTTGGGTTTTTTAGAGTTATGAATATTTTTAATTTAGTTAATTTTTAATCTTATAAAATGCAGGGCTGTATAACTCAACATCTGAGTTCTTATTTGTCCTTCACATATTTCCTCTCTTCAAAAGCCTATTTAATTTTAATTTAATTGACTTGTGTATCACTTCATAAGGCATCAAACACTACAGCTAATATGACTAATATTCAATTTAATAATCAAATTATTTAGGAGGTTATAAAGTACCAAAAGTGGGCCCATCCCGACCCACCTAAGCAAACAATTTGATCTTATGGTCATAACAGGTATCAGGTTATAAGGTATTTTCTCCCGTCTTCCAGCATGCCTTCTTGGTGTAACGCTAACACACTCGGTGCGTGTTCGAGAGGTCCAGATCTGAGTAGCGGCGAGGACATTGCTCATTTTCCACTATTCCTGCTACAAAAAAACTAATCACTTTACAGTGGCGCCTCAACTAGAAGGTGGCGGAAGATAATTCTTCGCCACCAAGATTTGGTGATTGGGTTTTCTCATCTCCAATTGCCCTTTAAAAGGGGGAGTACATAAGATACTTTCTCCCTCCTTCCAGTATGCTTTCGTGGTGTAACGGTAGCACACTCAGCGAGTATTCGAGAGGTCCAGGTTCGAGTTCCGGCAAAGGCAGTGCTCATTTTTCACGTCTCCTTCTTCAGAAAATCTAATGACTCTACAAGGTAAAGGAAGGGCTTTAAGCCCAGAGTTTAATTAGTACAAATTATATCAAAATTTGCGAAAATAAGTCATCCAACTAACTCGAAATTCTTTTTTATGGAAAATATTTCTTATTCACGGATTTGATAGTACTTCTTTTAAACATTGCAATAACGTTTTGCTGAAGTTTGGAAGTGGCGTGTATACCAGTTCAAAATAAATTTTAAATAATTCGATAATAATTAAAAAATATTAATAATTAAAAAATATTAATAGCTGGAATAATAGAAATTAACTGAAACGTGTATTTTGTGAAAGCTAATATACGTTAATCAAGCTTTTTGAATCAAGAAAGTTCCAGCCATTACTCAGGCTGGAACTTTCTAAGTCCTTTTTGCTACAGATAAAGTGTGGGTGAATGTTATTGTCTTTCATTTCACTATTATTATCATCGTCATCTGTCTCGTAGATTTCATCTTCAGTTTCGCCTATACTGATGTAACACTTTTTTGAATTACTAGACAATAGTCTCCGACAAAAAAAATTTTTTTTTTTTTCCGATCGCTTCAGTTTATTTTGTTTTCCAAATGGATGTGAACTTATTTTCAGCTCCTCTGATAGGACATAGGACCAGCTAAGCTAGCAAAGAACTTCAGGGAATTTTTGGCGTTGAATTTCTGTCTTCTTTCTGGCAAAGCAATAATATTCAACCGCTGAAAACGTTTTCCCTAAAATATAATCTATGTCAAATAACGTTCTTTGAACTTTTGTTGTCACTATGGTCAAGAGGGGTTTTTTTTTCCACCCACTTCTTCTGAAGATGTTTGCTCAAATTTTGTACACACATTGTAGATGATAATGCAATGTGTTAAAGTGATTTTTTTCACGATTAGGTTTTTCTTAAATTTAATATATAAACTAAACTATTTTTTCACATATCTGTGTTCATCGAACAAACAAGAAATCTAAAAAATTTACTGCTTGCACCATCAGATAGAGCAGAAAAAATCTTTGAAATGAAATTAAGCGTCATTTCTGATTTTTTGGCGAATTATTAAAAATCGCTCTACTTTTTTCGCCTGTTTGAGGTTTATGATTTTAAAATTTCAACTTCTAAAAATATGCGAATTACAAACTTTTTAACTTTCTACAGATAATAAAAAAAACTCTTCCATGTTTTTTAGAACAAGAATGATAAAAGAGTCTTAATTTGATGATTTTCTGTTGTTTTTACTTCCTTGTACGAAGTAAAAAAGGAAGTATTATGATCACGAAAATTTTCGGGTGTCATATTTCAACGAAAATATCCATTTGAACCCTATCGAAAGCAATTTAACGGTGTTTTTGCGTGATATGAGTGTAAGAACAAAATAAAGGGCTCTTTTTCCTCAAAAAATTATAAAAATAATTTAAAATGTATTCTGAAGAGATTTTTTTCGTGGCGTCTGTGCGTACGTACGTACCGATGTATGTATCTCGCATAACTCAAAAACAAGTAAAGCGTTAAAAATTTGTATATAAGATTGCTATAGCATGTAGATGTGCACTCCTATTTTGGTTGCAATCGGCCGCATCGAAAGTATATAAATATATGTATATAAATATAAATATATATATATCCACTGGATTACTCGGCTCAGTGAGCTCAGTTTCTTTATTCTTATATGTTTATAAATTGTACATTTTTTGGCTTAAAAATAGTTGAATTGTATTGTTCTTATCTTCCGGTTTATGATTTTTATGCCTTTAGTTAACCTGCATGTTATAGTTGTAGAATTATCAATAATTTAAAAATTGTTTAAGTGCGGCTAGCAGCCATCTTTGTTTACATTCGAAACTTAGCAGAATAGTGGATTTGTTGTCAATCTAGAGAAGGAAATAAATGTTTAAGATTTACTTCGTAATTTTTAATATAGATGTTTTGAGTTTTTATGTATTTTTGCCTTGCCGCGAAGTGAGATCTGAATTAATTAAATGAGAAATACTGAATCATCTGTGAAAAACTGTTTTTTTTTTGTTTGTTTGTTTGTTAATTTTCTTTTATACATCGTTTTAGATTTATCACAGTATTTGAAGAGAATACATGGCAACGATTAGATAATTCTTCAGATGATATACAGCATTTTTGTGCATTCTGTGTTATAAAATGAATGAGCTGTAAGGCTGTTAAGTGAACCTAACGCCAAGTGTCCTTATGGTAAACAAATATAGTGAATTTTAAAGAGTGCATTTATTCTATTATGGTTTATGCGTTGTCGACGAAGTAGATTTAATTCAATCCGGTAAGTTTAAATAAAATGCAAAATGCGTGTAATTTAATATTCCGTACAAGGAAGTCATGTGGTGACATCAGAATTTTTTAATTTGCTACAATGCGACTCAAAATCGCCTCTTCCTTCGGCACTGATGGAAAACGTAATTTCAAGTTAATGAAGTTACTGCATCATAACGAAGTTTACAGCCTTATTTTTAATCTTTTACATTTCATACTTCTATGTATATTTTTCACAGTACCTAATTTTGAGAACTGATCTTCTTACTTTTACTTGTATGTAATATTACATTATTTTATGGTACTCAAAATTCTAACTTACAGAAATGTGTCTGTTATAAAGATACGAAATTTTGAAAGGTAATGAAAGAAACTCTTCCAGAAGAGGCAAAAACTTTCGATCTAAAGAATTTTATAAAGAACAGTAATGTTTCCAGAACTGTTCTTGAATTAGTGAAAAAATATAATACACACAAAACTGTTTATGGATGACATATGGTGAGCAGATTCTTTCAAAATTAGATTTACATTTTTTTTTAAATATAGGGTTGAAACGATTTTTCGTGCATATCTTCATTTGATGAGCATGCTCAGAATTTTACTGCTCGCTCCGTCAAATAGCGTGAAAAAATAATCTTTTAAATGAAGTTTGCATTATGCAAGATTTTAACGTAGTTTTTATTTTTTTAATTGCAAAATTGTTTTTTTTATCATTTCATGTAAATTATTGTTGGAAGTAAAAGAGTGATTATTCGTTCTTGAAAAATGACTTTTCAATTGCATAATTCCGTTGAGTACGTGCCTTTAAGTCTAAAAAGATGAATGTTAAAAAATTTTAAGTTTTTGCAAAATAAATTTTTATTGAAAACTCATAAAACAATTAATGAACTAAAATTTGAAAGATAATTTATCATATATTTTAAATGGGCTCTAGAGATTTAATAGTTCTCTTTACAAAATTCGGTTTGGATTGGTAAGGGTATAAGCCATCAGCTTTATACAATTATCAAGGATGTCCCACCTTTTTATATTCATGATATAAAATGCTAGATGAATTTTGCAAAGTGAATGAACTTGAACTATCTTTTGTTCTTATGAAACAATATGATAACTTATTTTCTCTTTTTGTTTATTAATTATTTTAGGTTGTACAGACATTAGTTTTTTTAAGCATGAGACTTGAAAAATGTGCAATGCCCTCGCGCTGGGACTCGAACCCGGAAAATTATATACTCGCCCTTTTAAAGGGCGACTGGGAATTAGAGGACTCAATCGCCAAATCCTGGTGGTGACGAATTATTGTCCACCACCTAGTTCGAGAGGCACTGTAGAGACATTATGGTTTTTTTTTTTTTAAGGAGACGTTAAAAATGAATAATGCCCTCGCCAGGAATCGAACCTCGACCTCTCGAATACATGTTGAGTTTGCTACCGTTACACCACGAAGGTATGCTGGAAGTAGGGAGAAGATACCTTATAATAATGTTTATACCTTATAATAATGTTTTATGTTACCTATTAATATGTTTTAAATAAAAACTTGTTTTATAAAATATTTTTTTTATTTTAATTTTTTTCTTGCACCTAGATATATAGCTGCTTTTATAAGCTTCGGTGACAAGCTAGTTTTATGTTTTAGCTGAATTTTTACAGCAAAATTTTATTTCACAGCTTACACACGCATCAACTTTTATTCGGAAATACAGAATACTTAATTTTAAAAAAGTAATTTGCGTGTTCTATGGATGGTTGCAAATAAGTTGTGGCTACAATGCATCTGCTTAGAGCGGCTGCCATAAAGCTAAACATAATCTATAAAATTTCTTAGAAATCAACTCTTACATTCGTTTAAATTATATTGCATCTTGAGCTTGAATTATTGCATCCTTGCTCGAAAATTATGTCATCTTTTCCGAAATATGTTAATAAAATACAGTGCGCGATCATAAAGGCAGCACTTTCCGTGAATGACCTAGCTTACTACCCATGCTAAGACAGACTCAGAGGGGATGCCTTTTAGCGTTCCATGAGGACGAAAGTTTGAGCGTAACCAGGAAGAAAACTAGTTTGGAGTTTACTTACTCTCCATTCACTTACACGATTAACCCACATTCTACCTAATAGACGGTAGCCCTTGCAAAATACAAATGCAAATGTAAAGAAGCGGTTTCAGGCACCGTTCCTAGGTTTCTTTCCTACCAACCTGCTTGCGCAGTCTTTCACGTTTCAAGTGCAGGTCGATCGGTCAACTCATCGGTCACGCTTCTTTCGCAACTGTCTTACTAGCATTTTGTTACTTATGTTATGTAACTGTTACAATGTATTCGTGCAAGTATTTTTAGAGATAGTTCTTACTTGCGTGTGGAGAAAACGCATTCATTTCCTCAAAGCTGATTTCTGTCTCAAGCACTAAAAAAGTTCACTAGAGAATTTGCCGTCAAAACTAAATTATCAGCGATGTTGAATACTAAAATTAACAGCTACCTTTTTAATATAATAAATTATTAAAAAGGGACATAAACTGAAATTGTACATTTGATTCAGATAAATACATATGCATGAAGCAAAAAAAAAAGTAATTCCATGAAACATTAGATACTATTGTTAACTAAAATAACATGTCGAAGGAAGAATTTTGAAGACACGGTTATTGCGAAAAAAAGATCAACAATTGCATATAATTATTATTGCATATGGAAAATAAATTGATATTTAGTATAAAAATCTAACTCATATTATAATAATAATGGACCAGCGATTTACAACAACTTTCGATTCAAGACACACCTCAACAACTGTGATCTCAAGATATAATGATTTAGATTTTTAATTATTATTTTTATTATTATTAATAATATTAGATTAACATCCGCCTAATTAATAGGAGCTTGATATGTAAGGTTAAACTCTACTGGACTTAATGCAGATTAAGTCCAAGTTGGAAGACAGGTATTAACCTAGCAATCCCCACAGGCGATTGAAGTATTGCTGAACCTAGCTAACTGTAAATTATGCGCTTCGACTAAAAGAGTGAACACCCCGGGGGTGAGGCGATCCAAAGGTCTTCCATCTCTCTTTTCCTACCACCAATCTGTAGCGAAGAATTTCGGTTCTCTGTGCATTTTGAGCGTCTCCTTGCCTCATAAACTCTACGCTTACGAACATCCATTCCTTCTCTGGAATTAGAACCCATGCCCATCAGTATGACAGTGAGCGTCCGTAACCACTATACCGCCTGGGTGGCAAGTGGGAAGACAAACACACCTCTATAAAACTTCAAATTAAGCAAAATCTTACTTTGGGGTAGATTTCAAATAAAATTCTTTCGATTTCTAAGATGATCAGATACAGTTCCTTCTTCTTCAAGGAAGAAAAATGCTCAAAAATGAAGGAGCGACTACCGTATTTAAAATATCGTATACTACACTAAAATAAGATTTCTATTTTGCCTAATTACATATGAGGTTGCTTAAGTATGGCAAACCACACAAAAGTTATTTGCCTAAAGCGGAAGAATGGTTTTGGGAAGAACTCTCTAAGTGAAGCTGGCTCATATTCACGTTACACACATCCAGTCAATTTGCCCGCGTTCGAACCCGAGACGAGTATGACTACTCGGCAATTGGTGGGGGTTAGACTTAATCTAAACCTTACATTAACCTCCTTAAACTGCTAGACAAACTGTCATTCATCTTTATATTACAGACCCAGAATATTAAGTAAGTACAACAGCGTAAAACTAACAAAAAGATTTATTTGCACTTCACCATAAATTTACATAAACTAAAACATCAAGAAAATTAATTTTCTGGTTTCTGCAAAACTGGACAAATAATAATGATACAAACGATTTATAAGTTTAAATTTAACTGGCTTCGCTACACCGCAATTTCTAATGTAATTTTACTCAAAAACACCAACTCATAGCATAAGGGCCAGAAGCAACGAAGAGATTTAGCATGTCAGAGTGAGTAAATCTTTTTTAAAAAAGTTAGCATTATTGTACATTATTTAAATTCAATTCATTTATATATTCTGGTGGTGCAAATGAAATTATAGAAATGCAGGAAAGATTCAACACAGAAAATAAAAGTACAAAGTATAAAATACACTTTGCAAGATGTTTATGCCTCAAACTTAATCAAGACGTGATGCTTCAAAATGCCCTGGTCTGTATTTAAATAACACTATTTTCACAATACTAATCGCAGAAATTACAACAGAATCGTAATGTTGAGAAAAATTTAAATTTTCATTGCATTGTTTCTGATCACGGGTAAGCCCAAGATGAATGTAACAAAATGTCCAAAAGTTTTCTTTTAATGATAGAATCCCTCGAAAGTCTAAATGTTTATAAACAGTAAAGGTAGTAATTTTGACTATTACCATTAAGATAAAATTTTCTTTTCACTCGCATTTTTATACTAAACAGAAAAAGTAAACTTAACGTTCTTGCAAGTGCGAATAAGTTGCAACAGCCTGTCTTAAATTGCAATACTGGCATAAACGTAACTGGATGTGACTACTTAGGTTACCGAGGGCTATCTGCTTAAGGCGAGGGGTGCCTTCTAGGAGAATTTTTAAGGAAACTAGCTCATAGTTACATAGATGGAGAAAAACACGAAATTTCCCATGTAGGTAGCCCATTAGCCGGGATCCAAATGCGTCACTGTAAATATGAAACAAGATATTTTGCATAACCATTATCAAAGGCTTGAAATATATTCAGTGTTCAGAAAATCCTTTACCTTTACAGCCTTTATTTTCGCAACCATTGGCCGTTGATATATACTTTTGGTTACAAAAATGTTTAAAATTACGCAAAATTTATATATTTTTAAATTTAAACAAATGAATTTTGTAAAAATTATAAAAACCTAACTTTTTATACGTTCCTCCGGTCCTTATACTTCTATGTAGGAAAGTTTTTATACTCATTACAAAACACAAAAGTATTTGATTTCCGTACAACAAAAATTCTCCGAGACATAAAATTTCAAAATTTTCTATTTTTGACGTCATTTCCATTCTATATTTCCAGGTTCATTTTTTCCCCTCTTAAATGCCATTAAGTTATTCTTTTCCAATGCAATTGCGTCGTTAAATTATAATTTTGTTACACTTAATAAAACAAAAGAATTTTCACCCAAAAACACACACTGAAAGAATTTTCTCATAAGTAATTTATTAAGTTTACAAAAGCTGAAAATATGTTAATATTTTCATAAAATTTTATTAACTTAAAATCTGCATATAGATTTCATTAAACAACAAACAATCTCAATTCCCAATTAATGTAAATAACAATACGAGTTGGCTTCGTGACAATACAGAAGCCTGTTATTATTTTTTAGAACACGAATTCCTTAGGATTCTGTGCTCTATTTTGAAAAAATTTATATTAATCGATATTTTTCACAATAATCTGCATCGAAACTCTCATCACTTAATAACTTAAACATCGGAAACATTTTATAAACTGTTGTTTTTACTTATGTATAAATGCAAACATTTCACTCTAACTTTTGTACGACTCCTAAATATTATGTGTGGCTAATTTCAAATAGCTCGGTAATTTCTTGTCGTATAACAGTCATACATTTTATGTTTTTATAAAGGGCACAAAATTTTCCTAAATATAAATATAGGGGCCGATAGAACGCATTAAAAGTTAGACTCCGCAATTTTTATAAAGTTAATCTTTAAAACTCACAAATGCCAAAAAGGGAATATTGGCATCAATTAAAACATTTTTATTTGCAGGACTATATGACTGCGACCAATGGTTGCGAAAGTAAAACCCGGGTAAAGACTTTTGTATACAGGTGAATATTTAAATTTTAAAACTTGATAATCCGTCTCATGAAGTTTTGCAACATAATAAATAGTTAGGAAATATTAAGTTACTGATTCCCTTCTATTTTTATCATACAGCAGTAAGGATCAACATCCTTATCAAAATTAAACCAGTTAAAGTCTTTGAAATTAGTCTGAGGAAAGTTAAAGCACAGAACATTAAGATAAAGTTGAAAGAAAATAATGATTAAGCAAAATTGCCTAGTCAAAATTATTTTCCATTTGAATAGCCCCGAAAGCAACATTACTTATAAGTTTTACAATGCCAGGCACATATTCATAGATTACCAAGAACAAACAAGTTTATTCATCCTGAATCATCGGATCACTGAAGTCGCTTTCTTAGGCTCACCCCAGCAGATAAGCAGTCAGTTGAACATTCAGTCAGACACTCTGAATTACAATGAATTATATATAATAGTCTTCCATTTCTTTCTTCTAAAGAAAAATCTTTTTCAACCTTAAAAATGAGTTTAGTTGTATTAACTTCGTTCATTATTGCTGACAGTGATTTACAATGCACAATCTATTAATGTTTGTATGCTCGACGTGTAAAAGTTTGTGATCTAATTTAAAAATAAAAAAAAAATCTGAAAGGATTCAGATTTTAGATTACGTCCAAAGGGATCTTGCTTAATAATATAATAACTTGCCGAACGAGACAAACATTAAACTAAACCCAATACGAACACAAAAACCAACCCAATATAATTCCAATAGTCAACCCAATACAATTCCATTAATCCATCCAGTACAGACCCAATAACCAACACAGTACAATTCCAAAAATTCTAATAGCCAACCCAATGCAACTTCAATTACCAACAAAGAAACATAAGCACTAAATTGAAAAGTGAATCGGACATTTTTGTGAAACGACGCAAAACGCCCAAACGAAAGTAATAGTCCTTCGGGACTACATCCCTTTGGACTAAAAAGAGATACTTCTATATAGAGTGTTCACACATTTTTAGAACAAATTCGATAAAAAAAGTTTTAAAAAATCAAATGTTTTGGAATAGAAATTTCTGGAAACAACTTATTATATGAAATGAGAAATATCGTCTGCTACTTTTGAATTGATTTTTCTTTCAAAGTATCGCATGTAAATAAGCTGTGGATTGAGGGATATGTTTTTGCGACTACCAGAGAGAAATATTCCTATTCAATGACTCAAAAACATTGTGAAATGCAAGGTATTAAAATTTCTAAGGACAAAATTAATTTTAAGGTAAAACCCGTAAATTAGTACTTCCACATGGTAAAATATCTCAACGAATACCCGAGAAAAGTACATACTGTTTATAATGTTTCTAAATAAATCATTGAATGTTCACAAACTTTTCCCGAAACATGTGACTCAATGTTGAACAATTTGAAGAACCCTTATTCAGCAAGACATAAACGTATATATATTGTGACTTTTGATAAAGCATGGGTTTGCCTAAATGGCTGCAACAAAAAAAGGTTCATTTATTATCGAAAACGAAAAAAGAAAAATGTACAAACCTGGTTTTGTTAATGCAGAGAAAGTTTTCAATAAGGGTTTATAATTCTCATAGGATTCTCTTACAATGGGAAATTAAAAATAAGCAGAGTGGGAAAGAATGTTAAAAATCTATCAAGAGAGAGTTTCCGTACGATATTTATAGAAGA
This sequence comes from Stegodyphus mimosarum, assembly GCA_000611955.2. Taxonomy (NCBI): domain Eukaryota; kingdom Metazoa; phylum Arthropoda; class Arachnida; order Araneae; family Eresidae; genus Stegodyphus; species Stegodyphus mimosarum. Next base: position 20,157 of record KK116237.1, on the reverse strand, counting down.
AATTCTATTTTTTTATCCCAAACGTTTTATAACTTTCAAAAATTTTATAACTTTTCAAGAGTGGAACGTCATCAAGACGAAGCAACTAATCATACTTCGAAAAGTACCACTATATCCCTCGAAATAATGACGAATAATAAAGGTGTTGCATATATAATTTTTAACGCATCTTTGAGAAGTACCCTGAAGGTTCACCTGTGGGCTATTGTACCGGTGACCTCTTGAAAACAGCACATTTTAAGTGCAAACCTTCCACAATTGATGGACTCTGGAAACTAGTGAAGGAGAAATAGAAATCACTACTGTTAAAAATATTAAGAAACCTTTTTAGCGTCGACTTTATGATACAGACTTACAGCCCAGAAAACAAGTTCTGTAATCGAACATTTAAAAAAATACTCTTTGCATTTTAAACATTAATTAAATGTCCCCGAATTCGTTTTAAAAAATGTGTAAACATTCTCTGTGTTTTAGGTTATATCACAATTGTTTAGAACAATTTTATCTATGAAATTACAGTTGAGATAAACTATAGTGAAGATAATTTAAATTTAGATTTTCTTAAAAGTAAATGAAGTTAGGTATTCTTATTAAAATGTGGGTTTTCACTTGAAGTGAAATGAAGAAAGGAAAGCATTCTTCGCTTATGGTATGTGATTAGCATTGCAATCAAATGCTCTAAAGACTAGACTTCAATTTTCTAAGAGGGCACTTTGAATTTTTCTGGAAATTCTGATACGAAAACCTCTAATGTGTCGACAAATATACTTTAGCAGTCAAGACTATACTTAAATTTTTTAAATGTTCCGATGATAACGAATAATTGTTTTTATTTTGGGACTTCATTTATTTCTTTCTCATAAAACAGAAGCAGATGTGAATTTTATTTGTTTAATTCTCAGAGTTTTTGTAGTTAAATTTTTTTTAACAGTTAAATTTTTAACTGAATTCTTCTGAAGATTCTGTCCATTACATCTTTACAGAGTATGGAGGTTTCACCCTAACATATTAATTACGTAGCACCTGTTTCCAGTCAAAAAAAAACTCACCAACGTGGCCTTTTCTCGATATTTCTGAAACCATAATTATTCTGGCTGCTGTGAACCTCCTCCTACTCAATCAACGATTGCTGTTTTATCTCAGAGTCATAACCATATGTTTCATTTTAGATCAAAATTTGTCTGAAAATATCAGGATATATTTTCGCTTCAGTGCACATTTTGCTCAACTTTCGAAACCATAACAGCAGATACTCAATAAGGTATTTCTCCTACCTTCTTCGCATGCCTTCGTGGTGTAGTGGTCAGTTCGCTGGGGGCGTATTCCAGAGGACCGTGCTCATTTTTCATCTTTCTTACTTCCAAACTAACCTAATGACCCTACAGTGGCGCCCGAACTAAAAAAGGTGATGGATGATGATTCTCCACCACCGGGATTTGGCGATTGTGTTCCCTAATCCTCAGTTGCCCTTTAAAAGGGGGAAGTATATAAGGTATTTCTCCCATCTTCTTCGCATGCCTTCGTGGTGTAGTAGTCAGCACGCTGGGAGCGTATTCCAGAAGTCCGTGGTTTGAGTCCCGGCGAATACATTGCTCATTTTTCAACTTTCTTGCTTGCAAAGTAACCTAATGACTCTACAACTCATCGGAATATATACATTTAATTACATATTTTTCTATATATTTATTTAAATGATAATAATTAATTTTCACTTGCGATCAGATAATTATTTATAAAATCTATATTATCAGGCATCTCAGAAATGTTTTAGCAAGCCATTTGGAAGTAAAGAGAAAAAAATTAAATTAATTCACTCTCCGTCAAACATAAAGAGACGAAATATGTTCTTCAAAATTATGGAAAACAATTAAAAGTTTACTGACCTTTGACATACATGCGCAAATATATTTTAACCACTTTCCTTAGTATCCCTCCCCAAATATATGAATGTTAAACATCCTATTCATTTCTTTTATTAAATGTGGAGCAGCGAAGAGGATGAGATTGTTGTGTATTGTTTTACATCCAGTTACATTGAACAAAATGAAGAATATCGAACAAACCAAAGTTTCCTTCTTTGCATATGATTTGAAGACCTCTTCTCCCAGGTTTTTCAAATAAAGTACTGGATCAATGTTTCATGTTATGCCTGGAAGGTAACAAGTGTGTGTCGTGCAATTAAGGAATTACACAGCACTTATCGAAATCTATCCACTTCCTGTAACGCTATTACGACCTGGTCATGCATCGACGGAACTTTAACGATCTGTCTGTCGGTCTCACTTCCTGGTAACGGAACGAAGTATTCTTCTTTGATGTTCGGTAGCTCCCAGAAATGAAACAAAATGGAACACCGCGAAGTCGTTATACTTTTAAGAATAAATTGAGTAGTTGTAGCATTACCTAAATATCATGTTATGTAATTCATGACGAAGAAATAGTAATAAAGTAAAAATAAATCAGGTTTTCAAAAAATATGTAAACAAAAATTGTATATTTTATTGCAATAAAAAATTATCGAGATAAAATAGCAAAAACGTACACTCATTTACAAATAAGTATTTAATTTCTTTGTAACGTAAAAATATCGTTTTTAAAAGGTGAAAATATTGTACTTTAAGTCTAGAAAATTAATTACATATAAGCACTTGTTTTGAAGTTCTATGTAATGTTCAAATTCCTTTATGACCTATTAAAGCCTTAATATTACCATAAGGCAGGTAAAGATGCAAAGATATGAGAATTTCCCTGAATATTTATAATTTAAAACAAACGTCTCCTTGTTATTGAGTCTGATCAGCGCTCTTTTTCTTGGTGACTTTGTGCTACTAAATTTTCTAATAGCAAATAATTTTGCATAATATTAAAAACAGTAGATTATTTTCGTAATAATTAAATTAATTTAATTTTATTTAATACTCCATCTGCCTCTGAAAAGTGTCATGTTTCACGAACAACATCATCTGCAGTCTTTAAATTTATGAGAGGTAATCTAAGGTGCTGCCATTTAATAAAAATTTGGAAACAGCTTAATAAGTGAAAATACTCTAAAATTTTCAGCAGATCTTATTAAAGAATCTTTTCATCGTTTGCATTTGAAATCAGTATCATTTACTCTACCTTTCTGAATATAAGACGATCCGTACGCCGAGAGGGGGAGACGAGTTAATTGCAAAAATTCAGCTAAAATTGAAAACTCCTACAGCCGAATTTCAAATCGCGCTGTAAGTCTACCTATATATATCGCTAAAATGTAATTGTTCATCTAACTTGGATTTATCAGACGAGTCTAGAAGTAAGAACCAAGTCCTCTTGTGTTCGAAAAGTAAGCCAGAAATGATCGTTCGATCATTAAAAAATGTTGCATAAAAATTAATATGTGTATAATTTTACACTATTTATGATATCGTAAAATGTACAAATATGCAGTACAGGAATCTAGGGTATGCAAAAAGGCTTCTTGATGGCGTACAATTCAATATTAATTTCAGTGAAATTGTTGCTTAAGTGAGAGAGGCATAGTTTCGTGAATTTATATTGCATCTTAAGTTTTAAAAAATTCAAGGAATACTAATTATTTTGCCAAAAAGGATACATTGAAAGTATCCCTTTTAATTTCTTATATGCATAATTCTTATCATATAGTTTCACAATCTTTCTTCAAAACTACACACAGAATATTTCAAGCAGATGTAAATACTAACTTGAAATAACTGACATTTGTCATTCCAAAATTTAATCCTAAGTATTAGCTTAAAAAACATATTGCGGGTCTCTGAAACGAAAACACACATTAACTTGTTCTTCGTACTTATAGATGTTGTCCACCACTGATTTACGCTAATAAATTCATTGAAGCATTACTTTGCAAAACATGCCTTTAGGTCATGTTCCCATGAAAGTAAAGAGCGGAACGGAAACGTAATACAGATGAATGTTTGATGAACTTAAGTTGCAATCATTTAAAGCTTTCTGGTTTTAAATGAAACTATATTTCTAGTTTGTTGTTCATTCTTTTATCAATATCTAAGTAAAATTTTGATAATGTTACAAAGCGAAACACTCAGACATACAGATCAGTTATACTTTAATGCAAAATAGAAACAAACACATAAAAGGCAACAAGAAGAAATTAACGAGAAACTAGCAATGTCTAATTCCTCGCATATTTTTGCTCTTCTTTTTTTAACTAACTGATAGTTCGAAAATAGGGAGGGGGAAATTATGCGAATAATTTATTTTCCGAAGGATGCGGTTTCAGTAAGAACATAACAAATGCAAAACAACCGTGGATGAATTCCAGGTATCTGTCACAATATTATTCTTTTAAAAGAAACATGCGTTCCAATAAAATACACAGTAATATTAACATTACAACATCTAATAAGATCTTAGTTTCTTTTTACCTGTAATTAAATCTCATCCGTTCTTATTGATATCTCTGTTACCCTTTACGTCTCAAATCATCCATAAATAATTAAAGAAGGTGAATATGCAGCTGACTCGATAAAGTCGTGGAGGTGAATATCAATTCGTGTTTGCTTCGCTGTGGTGGGTCGATTCTTGTATTAGGCTGGCGTAAAGTTCAACTGTTAGAAGGGAAAGGTTCGGCGTGACTTCCGCCGGCAGTTCGCGAGTGTTTATTTTTGTTAGTGAGACGAAAATAATCTCTATGTGGACGAACCCATTTTAAAATGTAGGGAAGCTCGTTTTTTGAAGGCATTTAGTAAGAGGAAAATTACGCGAATATTTTTAAAACTTTCAAAATCTGGCACTAAAGCACTACAAAGGAAAATGCGCTATAAAATACAGTAGATGCGAAAGACTTAGTAAAGTAATTTTAAATTCTGTTTAAATTAGTGTACTTTTATTATTTTTATAAAAATAACTTATGCTCTTATCACTTACCATATAAACGTACATATATTACATTATAAAAAAGAGAATAAGAAATAAAATTAATTTAAAAAGAGTTAAAAAATAAAAATGCTCTTAAAAATAACTAAGCAATTTTAATCTGAGATTAACAGAACTGCAATCGAAAAATCCAAGCCACTCAAAGGAACTTAATTCGAACTTTCAGCATTAGGTTAATACTTAATACTTGGATAAAGTATTTTGAAACTAGAAGTGTTTCAGGCTTTCTAAAACTCCGACATTCTAATGCAACTTAATGATGAAAATTCAATATACTGTATAAATCTGAAAACAAACCAACACCATGTATATAAGTTCAGAAGTAAAATTTCGCTGGAAAAATTAAGCCAAAATTCAAAACTCGTTTAAGAGCCGAGTTTAAAATCGTCCTATAAATCCACTTATTCATATGTTACTAAATTGTCAATAATTGATCGTCTAGCATGCTAGACCTATTAGATAAGCTAAAGGTGAGTACCAATTCACCTGCACCTACTATTCGAAAAGTGGAAAAAAAAGTATTTCAGAATGAAAGGGTAATTTTAATTCTAACAGTTTCTCTAATTCCCACCTTTAGATGAGCTCATAATTTCATGCTTTGAAAATAATATGGTGCATATTACTTTTGTTTAGTCAGTTACTTTTGAACAAGTACTCAAGGCCATTTCTTCTCACCAGACGCAAAACCATGCTTCACAACCATAGCAACGACTGACGCAAAAAAAATCGAATCTTGGAATTTGCTAAAATCTTCTAATTCTCTCTGTTCGGTGATGACGACACATGTTACAATCGTAAATGACGGTAGGGTTATTTGGCCTCAAAAAGTGCCTTCTGTAAAATAACAAACTATAATTGTGATAACATTTTCAAGCAGTCGCCAGACGCCCCCCTCCTTAACTTCACTCTTATTTTTACAGTTCTTAATGCACAGTTCTTCATTTCTGCTATATTCTCGAAGATGGCGGAGAAAAAAGAACTGCATTTTCTTGCTAGTTTTAATCTAGAAGTTATTAGTTTTTCTGAATAATTCTAACGGCGGAGCTGAAAATGATATAATTTACGAGGGTATTCAACAACATTAATGGTGAAATGAAGGAACTCAAGCATATCTAACCGAAATAGAATTGGTGGAAAATTCTGAGTTGGATGCTTTTGTTAGGAAACTATATTGATGTATAAAAGAATAAAATAAAATAAAAACAGTATTTCTTCAGTTATTTTACTTATAATAGGATTTTTGTAAATTATTTTGAGCTCATATATCACATGATTCCAAATTTCACTAGTAAAATATGTGCTAAAATTTATCTGTTTATTTGTCGAAATTTTTTAAATAATATTTTGTAAGTCATTGAATTGCTTGTAATATATCTTTACATTTGTGGGAAATTCCAAGTTTGTTTATAAACTTTTTCATTTATTATGGTTCACATTTGAGTCAATTTAAAATTTTCCAGGGGATGTTCTAAACTAAATTGCTTTATTGTTAATTGCATTACACTAATTTAATTACACTAAATTGCGAAATTGCATTTATACTAAACGAAATTCAGTAAATTCGAACAATTCTGTTGGTAGCACTTGCATAAAGACCTAGTTTTCCAGTCGAGCTAAATTCTGAAACCGCTGATGACGTCGAAAGTTTGTTCAAGACGAAATCAAATGCCGCTGCAGAGGTTATGTCCTCAACTCGATACCTATGATTTCCGCTCGAGTAAGGAAAATGAGGAAGCAAAAAGAATAGTCGTGAAAATAAAAATAAAACCGTTTGGTATTCGAAGTGAGAGACTGCCCTGAGCTACGAAACGGGGAAGGAAAACTCGTAACCTTGACACAACATGTCGTTCAACTCAAAGCAAGGTAAGCGAAAAATTCAACTTCCTCCCTAGATTCTGGCTCCGTAGTAGGGGTTTACTCAAAAAGGGTGGGAAAAAATTAAATATTACCGCAATGAGACAAGAGTATACGTTTAATAATAGTTCAATTTAGAAAACGAGCATAATTTTAAATTTCTATTCAAAGTTATCGAAATGTTAAATATGCATAGTGTTTTGAAAAGTTTAGTGTTTTTAAGCAGCCTTTGTTTTTGCAGGCACTAATAGTTCATGTTTTAGCATCTTTAAATTTTAAAATATCCGTTTAGAAAAAAAATTACGGAATCGACCTTTTATAGTGTACTACGATCTTTATAATTAGTCAAAATCTGTAATTTTTCTGAAAAGTTAAACACAAAATCGGATCTCTAAAAAAATCTAAACCCGATCTCTAAAAACGCCATTAAAATAATGACCAGGTAATTATTTTGAATTTAACGATTTTTTTTATTTCTGTCTTTTTTTAACGTTAAAAATTTTTTAAAGATATCAGAAGAAAGAATTCATTTGCAATAAATTATAGTGCATTTCATTTTTATAAATAAATTATTTTTAACATCAGTTTCATCCCAGTGAAGTTGAACTAAATGAGTTATTACTTAAAACCTGAAAGATAATTACAATGCATTTATTTCCCTGTAAAAGCCGAAACGTTTTAGCAAATTTTTTGTTACAAAAGTTTGGAGGTTGGCTTACACATGAAATTAAAATGATTTATAAATAATTCGATCACAAACATTAATAATTAAGAAATATTAACAACTGAAAGTAATAGAAAAAAATCTGAAATGTTTCAGATTTTGAATTATGTCCAAAGGGCGATTTTTTAACATTTTGTGTGTTGGGACCTTGATTTACTAAATATTATATTCTTCTCACTTAAACCATAAAATTTAGTTCAAGAGCAATATCGCAAAATAATTTTAAAATGAGCACATCTTTAGAATTTCCGATACACAGATAAAAATGTTTTTCTCTACAACGTTGCCATTGCTCGCTTTGAAATCCTTGAGTTTGTTAATCAAAAATTCGTTAAAGTTTTGAAATTACGAAATCGGTAATAAAACAAATTCCAAATTTCAAATCTGGGCTTCCAGATGCCCATATTCACAGGAGGATTACGTTATTCAAAATTTTGATGGCTCTAGGTACCGTTGTTTTATCACAATGCGAGAAACATTTATGCAGATTCTTTATCACTTAATTTCTTTAAGTATAATACAGGGTAATAATATTTGGTGGCAACAATTTGAAAAGTGAAACAACGCTTGTAGTGAATCAACGCAAAATGCTAAAACGAAATTAATAGTCCTTCTGGGCAAAATCGCCCCCTTAGACTAATAATATTATTTTTACTTCATGCACACAATGCATAAAAGTCATTATTCAGTCTTTATTTTCTCAAATGTTAGTCGAATACATACTTCCAGTTACCAAAATGTTTTAAAGAACACGAAGATTCACGTATTCGTATTTTTCAATTTTAAAAAGGAATTTTGTAAAAATTACGAAATCTAACTACATATACATTCTTTCGATATTTAGATAAGAAAATTTGCACTCGCTATAAAAAAAATAAAACACAAAAAGTATGACTCCCGTACAACAACAGCAACAAAAAAAAACCGAGATATTTGGTTAAATTTGGTTAAAACTTCTGAATTTGAAAGTCAGAGGTTGTATTTAGGGGCTGTGCACTGCGAAAAAGAAAAGGCACAGTTTTTATATCTCCCGTTCTACCTCAAATTATGCCGAACTGCGAAGTTTTGTAAAAATCTTATTAATCTCTGTTTTTTTTATTAAACTTACGCGATTCTTTCTTCCAGAATTCGAAATTTAGGCTTAATCCAAATATAATTCTCACATTTTTTATGATTAATTTTTAAATATTTCTTATAAATTTTTCGAAAAAAAAATTTTTATTATAACCTATAAAATTTTTAACATCATCTTAAAATAGATGTATTTCTAGGCACACCTGCAAAAAAATTAGAGTTTTTAATTCAAGATTTTCTATGATATACATGAATTTACATATTGGAGCGTTTTGAAATTTGGCATCTTGTTTTTGAGCGATAATAACGCCAAATGTGGTTTACGCAGTTTGTTAGAATAATTTGAAAGTATGAATGTTGACTTTTTTTTCCTCTCGCCTGCAATGAAAAAAAGAAAAGGAAAATAAGCTTCTATAAGTTAAGAAGTTCACCAAGCAAATTATTCTTGGCGAAAACTGAAAAAATATGCTAAGAAAAATGTTTAAATTTCTACGCAAATTTTGACCAAATTTTACAAAATTTAATATTTAGGCATAATTTAAGTCGCAGGATCGAAATATGGAAAACAATTGGCATGTCATTTCAGAAAAAGTTCCGATTTTGTGCAAAATACCTATATTAGAATGATGCTATATATAAATCTAATACATATCCTAAGTCACGCTTTCGGGACATGAAAAACGCAATTTGAATTTTGTCCATTGGCCCAGTAGAACGGGAGATATAGAACTTTTTTTTTTCGAAGTGTACATAAGTTTAAAGAGCGAAATGTTTGCCTGTATACATAACTAAAAATAAAATATCAGGTTAGAAAAAATATTTCCGGTTTTAAGAGATTAAGTATCGAGCATTTCTATGAAGATATTTGCGAAAAGTATTGATCAATATAATTTTTTTTTTTTCAAAATGGAGATCTTATTTGCAGAATTTCATAGAATTCGGTCACTAGAAAACACTGGCAGGCTTCAATAGTCACTCTTTTTGTATAACGTTAAGTTTGTTACGTTAAATTCCAGCTTAGGATAATATCTTAATTCCCTCTATAGCATTCTGATGCAGTATATTTTGAGCGATCACATTATCGTTTCTAGGGCTATTTTTCTAACAAACCTCATTTCGAAGGCCCACCAGCGGTGAAGTCGCTGAACACTCGTAGTTCGGTCCGAGGTTGGAATCCCGCGAACGTACTGGCTGTATAGGCGTTTTCGCGGTCATCTCCATGAGCTACATGTATACGAGTCAGGTTACCTTAGAAAGTGCTCCACGAAGGATTCCCTATCTTTAGGCAGATTGCCCCTCCAGTGTTTTGCCATGATCAAATAGACTAAACCAAAACCCTAATTTCGACTTGTTTAATAAATCAAGCTATAGACTACCAACTATTCGAAATTCTGGTGATATATAGCTGGAAAGGTCAGTTTTAAATTCAGATGACACACAGGCTTTCTACTTTACTTGAACGTTTCAGCAAAATCTTACCTTTTCGCTATATACATATATTTGTATTTAATACGTTAATTTAAATATTTTTATAAACACTCCATGGACATACCAGCAAGCATATGATTAAAGTGCTAAAACATATGTTACTAAATTCCATATATCTGGTTGTCACGAAATTTTTCAGGCAAAATACATTCTTAATAAAGTTAGCGAAAAAAAACATGAGAGCAGTACCTTTAGTGTGGGTAGTAATCATCACCTAATTTTCTGCCAATGTTTTATTAGTTTTTCCGAGTCTTCGGCTCAGAAACTTGGTGGCCGCGTGGTACAAAAACAGATTAACCCCATTTCGGACTTCTTGTGCAGAATGGAAGATAACCTCAGCAAGATGTAGTTGCAGGTTTAAAAAAAGGTAGAAGTCCGAAGGGAGTGATGTTGGGGCTATATGGTAAGTGTGGCAAAAGATCCCATTCGAGTCCGTACAGAGTGCAGTTGGTGAATGCAGACACATGTGGTCTTGAATTGTCTTAAATATTACCTTTTTGCGCCGGAACTCGGTTCGGCGATTTTCCTTGATAGCAGCTTCAGCAGGGAATAGCATCTCGCTGTACACCTTATTCTCGAGGGTTTTAGCTTTTTCCAGATACACTTTGTGGATAATAATATCGCAATTCCACCAGAAACAAAGCATGATCTTTTGGTTATTCAAAATTGTGCTTTGCACGCTGCCGACATGCTCACCGGGCGCGGACCAGCCCCCCTTTTCGTCCTGTATTATTGAAGTAAATCCACTTTTCATTAGAAGTGACAATCAGGTCAAGGATTTTGTCCTAGCTTCGATATTCGAGCAGATTAGTGCAGACCCGAACACGTCTGTCCTTATGTGCCTGAGTCAGCTCATGCGGCACCCAGCAGTTGAAATTGTACTTACGTTTATGAGATGCATAGCGCGACTAATGCACGTGGCACTAACGTCTAACTCCTTAGCAAGCTCTCGAGTAGTTGCATACTGATTTTTTTTCCACAAGGTCTCGCAGGCCGGCCTCATCAACATCAGTAGGAAAGCCAGAGCTTTCTGCTTCTTGAATGTCATATCTCTTGTTTCTGAACTTTCAGTACCATACCTTCACAGTAGCATATGATACAGCATTAGTACCTAAAGCTGAACACATGAATTGGTGACATTCTGTAGCTGACTTTTTGCAACAAAACTGGAAGTAAATTATGGTTCTAATCTGATAGCACAATAGTTCCATTTCACACTCCTTGTACTTCATGATAATATTTTTTTTACAAATTTTAGAACGCAATGTTCTAAAGCAAATCTTTCTTTCAAATGCCAAAACTCGTTTGACAAATATGATTAAACACGCCAACGCGAACTGTTTGCGCAGACGATATTTTCGGTGGCGGGAAACTCGTTAAAACCCGATATTTTTATTAAGAAATATTGTCCCAATTTTATTTTTCTTCACAAAAGCAGTTCTTCAGATATGTGAGAAAGCTAGTATTGTTTTCGTTTTGGCATTTTGCGTTGATTCACTATAAATGTCCAATTCACTTTTCAAATTGTTGCCACCAAATATTATTGCCTTGTATTATATTTAAGGAAATTAAATAATGAAGAATATGCATAAATGTATGTTTCTCTCTTTGTGATAAAACAACGGTACTTCGAGCCATCCAATTTTGAATAACGTACTTTTCCACCCGAATATGGGCATGTTGACACCCAAATTTGGAATTTGTTTTATTATCTAGTTCAAAGTTTGTAAAACTTTAACGAATTTTTTATTAACAAACTCAACGATTTAAAAGCAAGCGATGGCAACACCCTACGGGGGAAAAACATTTTTCCAGCGCACGGAACTGTGTATCGGAAATTCTAAAGATATGCTCATTTTAAATTATTTTGCGATATTGCTGTTGAACTGAATTTTATGCTTTAAATGCGAAGAACATAATATTTAATAAATAAAGGTAACGCACAAAACGTTAAAAAAACGGCCTTTTGGATGCAATTTAAAATCTGAAACATTTCAATTTTTTTTTTTTCCTTATAAATTTTTGCAAAAATTATATGTTTCCAGGTGACATAAGAACATAGCGAACAACATAACAAACGTATTAAAACCAGATTAAAAGTGATTGCACTGTTAATCTTCAAATCTCTAAATCTTTGAAAATTAGGTTGCTTCTTCTACAGTGAAAAACATGCAGCGTTATAGCGAAATAAACATCACAGAACATAAACAAAGAAGATTTTTCAGCATTAGTTAGCAGAAGTTCACCAGGATTAGCACACTTTTAGTAAAAGCTTTTCCTCTTCAGGGTTTATGCACTCAAATATACTTATCTTTTATGGATTATTTTTCTAAGCAACAATGGCAACATCTAACTTCGATTCGATTAAGCAATCAGTTACGTAAACAACTGATTGCAGGACGAAAAAAAATAGTTCTTTTGTGCAGCTCACTGATCGTTGAACGAAGTAATTAAATAATCTTTTAGTAAACGGAAAGCCTCTTTTTCTCCCCAGTAACTAGCTTTGCATTAATTTTTGAATAAATACTAAATAGAACGTGTTGGGCAGCAATAAAAGACAGCATAGTGTTTAATCTCAAGTAAGTTTTTGAATGTTGCATTTGAAAGGCACGTAATTTGAAGTTGAAAAGAATTAAAATTTTATATGTTCTGTTAATTTTTTTCGTAATAAGTATTACAAAAATAATTTTTCTCTCGCTCTAAAAGTTAATCCATGTTTTCTGGTGAACTTAACTATATAACATTTTTGGCCGGAAACGCTTGTCTAGTTCGAGAATGTTTCACTGACCAGGAAAGTGGAACTTCGGCAGCTAATTTTTTTTTCAGTTTAATTGTAGTTATGTTATTGTCTTTAAATAGTTTTATTGTAAATATGGATATTTTATTTGATAGACTTCGAGCTTTGAAAGAAACACATAGAAGTATGCGAAGAACTGGCGCCAGGAATTTTGCCACTTGATGCTATCTCTGCGAGTTTTAAATTCTGCTAACCGATGCCTCCCTAAATTCTAAAACTTTTTTTTTAATTCCGCTACCCAGTACCTTCTCTAAATTCTAAAAATTCTAATATCCTTCAGGTTTGTTGTCCTGTGCATTCTAATTCTAAACATTTTGCCACTCTTAAATTCTGCCGCCCTGTGGAGCCGCACTGGTTACACCGGCTCTGAAGTGATACCTGTTATGCGTGCATGTGCTAAAACCAGATTAAAAGTGATTGCACTGTTAATCTTCAAATCTCTAAATCCTTGAAAATTATTTTGCTTCTTCTACAATGAAAGACATGCAGCGTTATAGCGAAATAAACATCACAGAAGATATGTGACAAGGAAGATCGATGAGAAAGCTAATAATCTTTTCCTAGATAATAGATAGTTATGAATCCACTTTGTTTAAGAAGCATTCGTAGAATATTAACCATAATAAAGCTACATAAGCCATCGAAACGAGCGTACCTGCTGTTTCAATATTTCAAGCACGTGTATCAATGCTTACAGCAGTACAACTGCAATAAAAAAGCGAGATGCTGTCATATATACTATATTAACAAAGTAAAGGCAGACGTTAGAAGGAAGATCATGCTAATTTAGTGGATAAATAAAGATTGAATTTGTTTTATTTCTCCATAAAAAGATATATTTTTGCTTATTATGTAAATGTAATATTGCTTTTGTTTAATAAAAGTTTTCCCTGCTTTACCTTTTGCCATTATATAAGTGTGAGCATCACCTGTATATTATTTAACTACAACTAGCAATTTGCTAACATATATATATATATAATAACAACATAAACAAAAGAAACGTATAACGATTTTAATGAATGGAGCTAGTGTTATTTCTTAAAATTATTTAATGCTTTTAATTAGGTATATCGTGAATTAAATTATAATTTTTTATTTAAATCAATCAGATTAGAAAATGAAAAAAGCATTATTAAGAACTGTGTTTAATGCCGTTAAGTCGCTTGGTTTGTTAATCAATAATCGAGAGATCAAGTTTGCAAGTTAAATATCTTAGAGTTTGCAGAATGGCAACATAATAGAACTTAAAAGATAAAGATTATTATATTTCTGTCAGTGACACCACTTTGTTTTTAAATAGAGGAGCTTGTTGATTAAATTTGCCACGCTACTGCGTCGAGTTAATAAGTGTTACGTGTGAAGGAGGGGTCACATATTCCGAATAATAATATTCAACAATAGCCAAATTTTTGGCTTCTAACTGAAAAAATAAATATCTTACATTTTACCGAATGGCAACAATCTGACGCGCTGGAGATAATAATGTTTTATTTCGAATATTGTTACCACTTCTTGATTTAAATTTGTTGATTTTATTAAACAAAAATTTGTTAAATTTGTTAGAAGGTATGAAAAAGAAATCGAAAACAAACTCGAAATTCAAAATTTCGTCTTCGTAGGTGCTCATGTTTGTTTGGAGAACTACGTGTATCAAACAATCGGTGGCTCTAGGTGACGTCAGTTCTCCACAATGCGAGGAATATATATACATAGGTATAAATTCTTCATTACTTATTTTTTTTAACTAGCACATCGGCAGAACATGTGGTTGCAATGATTTGAAAAGGGATTCGAACACAAAAGTGATACGAACAAAAAGTCAGTTTCGAGACTAAGAGCACCTCAAGTGCTAACAAGCGAGACTTTCTTCTGGGCTATAATTTATTTTTAAAAAATAATGTAAGAATCATTCTGTGCACAACATGATGATTCTATAACTTTACTTTTACTTCCTTGTACGAAGTAAAAGGAAAAGTATTGTAATCCCGAAGATTTTCGGGTGTCATATTTCAACGAAAATATCCATTTTGACCGCTATCGAATGCAATTTAACGATGTTTTTGCGTGACATCTGTACATAAAGACAGAATAAAGAACTCTTTTTCCCAAAACGGATTGCAAAAACGATTTAAAAATGTATTCAGAAGAGATTTTTTTTTCGTGACGTTTGTACGTATGTATGTAGGTATCTCACATAACTCAAAAACGAGTAGCATCAGAACGTTGAAATTTTATAGGACTGTTATAGCATGTAGTTGCGCATCTCCCATTTTGGTGGCAATCGGCCGCACCAAA
>KL815973.1:0-42171 GCA_000611955.2 Stegodyphus mimosarum | reverse complement strand
TTTTCCACTAGAACCACAATTTTCTTTATCATAATTACTTACAAGTTCACTCTTACTGTTATTCGCAGTATTTTTACATTTATTTGGACTTTTAACACCCCCAAACTTAAATTTAGAACATTCATTATCATCTTCAAAAAGTGAAACTGATGCAATGGTATGAAAACTGCATGAAATAGAGCCGACAGATTGAAGATCAACAACTGTAAGATCTGACGAGATGAAAGAAGCACAATTTGAAACAGGAGAACTGGAATCGGTGAAAACCTGAAAAGAAGAACCAGAGGATTCACAGCCGGGCACAGAAGCAACAAAAACTTGAGGAACAGATGCAATGGCATCAACATTATTTGGACTAGTGTTAACAGCACTTTCAAGAAATGGAAAATCTGATAAGGCAGGCTGAGAAGCAGAAGATGAAATGGAATTAATCACAAGTTCAGAAGCAACTGTAACAGGATACAAAGAGCCAGACAGCTGAGAAACAGATAAACTTGGAACAACATAAAAATGAGAAACAAATGGAGTACTGGAACGCTGAAAAACTGGTGCAGTGATGTCAAGAATACTTGAAGCAGTGATGGCTATAGGCTCAAGAACTGAAAAATCCAATAATACAAAACCAATGGGATGATTATCCAAAGACGTGTTGGTAGAACCATATTTTAAAACATCAGAATAAAATGGTTTAGAAAGAATACCAGGAGAATCCAACAACACTGAAATACTGGGATAGTTATCCAAATCAGCTGAAAGCGAAGAATCACACTTTAAAATACCTGGTAGTGCTAAAGCATTAGGATGACTATCCAATGTAGTGTAGACATCAGAAACCTGTTTCAAAACACTTGAATAAAGTGGTTTTGATGGAACACTTGAAGGAGCACACAAAACTGAAACACTAGAATCCGATAAGACTAAAGTATCAGGATGACCATCTAAAGGGCTGGAATCAGAAGAAACCAGTTTCAAAACACTTGAATAAAGGGGTTTCGAGTGAGTACTTGAAGTATCTGACATGACAGAAGCATGAGGATGATTATCCAAAATCGTGATAGGTACAGAAGGATGTCTTCCTGAAACAGTGGATAAAGTTGGAAAATCAATACTAGCAGACACGGAGGTAAAAGATGTAGCACTTACCTTTGGAAGGGATTTTACATTCAACGCACTCTTTATATCCTTCACAAAAATTCTTCCAAACTGTGCATTACCCTTACGGTTCAGATGCAATTCGTCTCTTGACAGACAAGTACTCCAGTAGTAGTCACTAGACCTGCAAAAAGAAAACTCTTCTCGGCTTTTGAATGCTTCGAAAAGATTAATGTTTATCCGGGCTAATTTTTTGTTGAGCTTCTTTAAACTGTACGGGTTGAAACCAGTCTCGAATAAATTTCGTTCTCGCGGGAGGATACCTGAAAAGAGAATGATCTTCGGGTTTAATCGCTGAATAACCTTATATAGAAAATCATATTTATGATGAATATCATCCAACGTGTCACAAGAGTTATTGGTACCCACGTGAACCAAAACTAACTCAAAATGATTGTCTATCAAGGTGATCTTGCGTGTCAACCTTTCAATCGTAGCACCGGGAAAACAATGAAAATGAACTTCGTAATCTAGTAAATTCAGCAATAAATATTCTTTTAAATATTTTATCATCGAATCCCCGATTATAATTATTTTCATCTTTTTTGATTACTTCGTAAAAAAAATAATACAAATAACAAAATCAAATTAAGAGTTAGCACGTGCAATCACAGCACTTACCTACGAAAATGGCGGAATACGATTTATATTTTTATTACATTTACGTATTTGGCGCCAGTGTGCAGTTTGGCGTAAAAATGCAACTCTTAAGACAACCCTCCGACCAATAACGTCAAGTACACTTTCCCGTACACTTTCTGCCTTTGCTGTACATAATTGTGCAAACCCCTTTAATAACACTGCAGATAAGTTATTCTTTGGTAATTTTGAAGCTGGACTGTTTTCACCCTGACTCTCAGTTTCATTTGCGTCATGTGACTCCAAAGATGAAGGTATTACGAGAGGGAATATTCTCTGGATTAGATGAACTAATTCTAAAGACATGGTTTTGACGCGAACTGCCCGAATGTTACCGTCTTTCCATTGATATAGCTCAATCACTTTTGCTACAGACCGCAGAGCCTTACGTTTGTTATCACACTCGATAAGAACTATATGTGCGATTTTTATCTGTTGATAAATTATCACTGTAGTTAAACGTTGCACTAGCCGGCCGAGATAATCATTTTTAAATCTCTTTCTAATAAGCTCTCGTAAATTCTGTAGCTCTCTTAGTTCCTTTTGGAAATCAATTTTATCAAGGTGATCTAAGTCTTGAAGTCTCCAAAGACTGGAATTTTACCTAAAAATAACTACGGTGTCTAAAGGAAGATATCATCAGAGTCCTCGGTCACATAAGTGAGCGGTTTGACATGCTTAGCAATCGCAACGCACACTCATCAGTTCTTCATAATTCAGACGCGACCGGCTTAGGCCTCGGCACAAAAGTTTCTTAATCATTTGAACAAGTCGTTTCCAAATGCCAACTCACAATGATCCTACGGGTGGACAGAACTACCAATCGATTTTGTTTCTCGCGTCTTCTATCTCAAGACTATTCCAATCAATTGGTCTCAAGAGATTATTAGAACCGATAAAACTGCCTCCTTTATCACTACAAATTATCGATGGCCTCCCTCTACGGGCAATAAATCTTCTAAGGCCAAGTAAAAATCCTTGAGATGAAAGGAACAAAATGAGTTCCAAATGAACTGCCCTGAAAACAGGGCAAGTTAAAAGTAAAATCCAAGCTTTTCTTTTATCCTTCAAAATTAATGGGTAAGCTAAATCGACTCCGACAATCTCTAAAACACGAGCATCTATAACACTATTTTCAGGTACGTTAGCAGGAGCCGTCTGTAATCGTTTACTTCCATGTCCCTGCACATGACACTAATAAAGCTTTTCAAATCGTAGCTCTGCTTTTCAGGATTCAAAACGCCTCTCTAAGTGTTGACATCAGTACGTGAATGGTTGCATGAGACATAGACAGATGTTTATCAATTATCAATTTCTCCACAGCCTTATGAACCTTCGGAAGTAACATCGGATAAATAAAACTTTTCATGGTCTTTTCTTTCATTCAACCTAAACACGTGAAGTGCCTTCGTCAGCTTTGAATACACTAGCTGACTTCAATATGAGATGAAAAAGAGTCATGCTGAATAATCTTCACAATAGATTTCTCAGGCTTCTATCAATTCGTAAACTTTTAACTCTCCTGCTTCTATTTCTTCTTTCCTCTTTTATGTATTTCCTATGAATCTGTGCATCCATCAAATCATTCTCAATATTTTCTTATAGTTCGAAATATAGCCAAAGAATCGTGAAGGGATATCGCTAACATTGCTTAACGGGACTATGAACCCTAGTCTGGACACCGTCAAAATAGAAGAGCGGGTCTTTTTTTACGATCTACTCCACGTAAAGCTCCTATAAACCAGGCTGAATCATTTGGCATTCGCGATCCCAAGTGAGAAACTTAATGGCATTTGCATAGTTAGCGGTGCAACAATTTCTTGTTTTATGTGTAAAATGGGCGGACGCGCAGCTATTAATTGCTCAAATTATTCACGGAATAACATTGGTAAAATTTCCTAAAAATGAAGAGAGAAGAAAAATTTGGGTAAATAATTGCCGAAGAGATAATTGGAAACCTGGTACAGGTGCTCAACTTTGCCTAGTAAGTATAATATTATTTACTCCTTCATTTAGGGTTTAGATCTTTTCAAATGTTTGTAATGTGCAAGTGAAATTCTTGTGTAAAATAACCAAAATATCTGCTAATTTTTGTCATAAAAGCTATAATTAAATTGGTGTAGGGTTAATGTACCCATCGCCAAAAATCGCCAATGTGGATGTTTTGAATATCGAAAAGAAATTTCGCTTCAAATTTAATACATAGATTTTGTTTTCCTGTGCTAATTGTGGAAATTATAGCAGTGTAATATGGAAATCATTAGCATATTGAAATTTATTAAAAAATAAATAATAATTTAGAAACGCAAGTTAAAATCCGAATATCTGAATCTGACCCAAAGATACATGTAATATAATGAGTTTGTATATCATTAACATTATTTCTAATTTTTTCCTTATTTTATATGATCACTATTGTTGAAAAGTTAGATAAGTTGTTTATGCATGTTTCCTACTACAGTATCTTAGTTAAAATAATTTCTAGAATTTTGACATTGAGTTCTGAAGTCAGTAGAATAAAATAAATACTGTGGGACAAAATATGCATAATTTGCTTTCAATAATTGCAAGGATTGTGCAAGTACTATATATTTATAATCACAGTATTATTCAATTTGGCAGTAGAGTAAAAATTTACAAATAAATGCAGAACATTCAAATAAGCACATTAAATTTGTGAAAATTCTGTATGTGTATTTTTCATAAAATTGGGGTGTTTTTAATGCATGCATAACAATCAAATAAATCTATCTGTTATGATGAATTTCAAAGGTCAAATCAAAATCATTTCATGAATTCAATAATTCAAAAAAATTTAATCTCATTAGATTAAATCCTCATTAAACTGATAAACAGTTATTACTGACCTGTGTTACAAAACAGATTTTTATACCTGATAAATAATGTTTTCCGAGGTGTTATTTTGTGTTGTCATCCCTAAATAAGAAATTTCCTACATATTCTAAAGGCTCCTGAACTATATTCTGGTGTTTTTAATGACTTTAACTTTTCAGTGCATGGGGGGGGGGAATTTTTATATTTTTACCAAACATTTTTTTTCCTTCAGGGTCATGGCTTAAATAAATATGTAAACATATTTAAAAAATTATTTAACAATTTTTAATCATTGTTTTTTGAATTTTTAGGTTTGATGCATATATGCATTGTCATGCATTTAGCACTAAAATGTAAACCACATTAAAAAATCATTTACAATAATATAATTAATTAATATTGGCATAAAATACTTAATTACTTGTTGTTTTTAATAGCTGCTGACTTTTAATTAAAATTTTATTGAAACATAATTCTAATTAATCATGTCCAGTGTTTATAAAAACCGAAATTGGGATGAAAATTTAAATAAAAATGACTTATTAAATGTTTTGTACATGTACATTTATTGTGAAATTTATGTAGTATGTAAAATTTTGAAGCAATTTCTATCGTTATTTAGGCATAAAGCCACAGCACATTTTTCACATCGAATAAATGTTTGAAATTAGCAGTTTGGCTCTTTACAATATAAGAACACATACTTGAAAATAAAAATTTGAAGTATTAAATAAGGATTAAGTGATGCCTTAAAAAAACAAAACACATTATTCTTTAGAACTTTATTATTTTGCACTTTTAGCATATACTGAAAATATGGGAACTTGTGTTAAGCTGGCTGCATTAACATGCAAGTTCCACAAAAAGACCTTATTTTCTCAAAAAATTTCAATTTCATTCAAATACACTACAAGCTGTATAATGGCATCAAGAACATAGTCTAAAATTAATATTTTAAACATAATATACTGAACACATAAGCTTGTGAAAATCTGAATTCTAAGCCCTCTCAACATTAACAAAGGGAGTTCCAAAAGCTAATGAGGAAGATAGAAATACATAAATCCTACGGTATTCAAGATACCACAAAAGAATTTATTTCACATTTTGCTCTTTTTACAAAAATGTAATGAAATTACATTACACTGAAAAATGTGAATAAAATTTCTATTCAAATGCAAATTTTCAACATTTCAAACTGCCAAACAATGCATGGCATTACCTGAATGAGAGAAATGTGACATCAATAAAATTTCCTGGTTCAGAACACTATAATTGGTCTCCAAATTTTCACTCTTCGAATATGAATTCTTTCACTACTAATTAAATTCTAATTTGAATTCTTTCATTACTAATTAAATTCTGAGGAGCAAAAAATGTTACTTCAAATCAGGAGTACTAAAAAATGACTTATCTCACAAACATTAGTTTTTATCTGGTGGAAACAAATAAATGATTTATTAAGAATTGAGATGAAATCACAAGTTAAATACATGTCACACAAAGACATTTCTTTCTAGCATGGACGAGTAATCCCTGCACAGAAAGTAAAATTTTTTATTAACTCATCTCTCTCATAAAAGACACCAGACCTATATTATATGCAGATAGGCATCTTTCAAATTTTTTATTATCAAAGTGATTTATTACACGTGTAACTCATGGATTTTCGCTCCAGTGTGAATAAGTATATGCTTTTTTAAATTAATTTTTTGAGCAAATCACTTAATACATACTTCAGAAACATGAGGTTCATCTCCAGTGTGAATAAGCTTATGGGATTTTAAATGACGTCTTTCAGTAAATGACTTATTACATAGCTCACACACATAAGGTTTATCACCTGTGTGAATACGTAGGTGGTAGTTTAAACTACACTTATAAGCAAATAACTTGTTACATAACTAGCATACATGAAGTTTCTATCCAGGTGAATAAGTAAATGATATTTTAAATTCTTTTTTTCAGTAAATGAATTATTACATATCTCACATACATCAGGTTTCTCTCCTGTTCAATAAGTATATGTTTGTTTAATACGTTCACGCGACCGGTGGTCGGCACTAGATTGTCTCATCAGGTGGCGCGTACCACCAGTCCCGGTTTGTAGGTCCGAACAGGTAAAAATTATGCACCGCCAGATGAAGCGCGTCATTAATTTGAGCACCACTTCACAGCAAAACTAATGAAAATCAGAACAGGCATGAACGTGTTAAACTTAAGTTTGTGAGTAAATGATTTATTATATATCTCACACATGAGGTTTCTCTCCTGTGTGAAGAAGCATATGCAATTTAAATTACCTTTTAGAGTAAATGACTTTTTACATATCTCACACACATCAGGTGTCTCTCCCATGTAACTAAGCACATGTCTGTCTAAACTAAATTTAAGAGCAAATGACTTATTACCTGCCTCATGAACACGAGGTTTCTTTCGGTGAATAAGCATATGTTTGCTTAAATAACCTTTTTGAGCAAAAGACTTATTTCATACTTCACTCATATCAGGTTTCTCTCCAGTGTGAATAAGTATATGTTTGCTTAAATACCCTTTTTGAGCAAATGACTTATTACAAACTTCACACACATGAGGTTTCTCTCCAGTATGAATACGCAGATGATACTTTAAATTCTTTTTTTCAGTAAATGAATTATTACATATCTCACACACATAAGGTTTTTCTCCAGTGTGAATACGTATATGGTTGTTTAAATGATATTTGTAAATAAATGACTTATTACATATCTCACACACATGAGGTCCCTTTCCTGTGTGTTTAAGCATATGGCTTTTTAAATGACTTTTTTGAACAAATGACTTGTTACATACCTCACACACATGAGGATTCTTTCCTGTGTGAATTATCATATGGTTTTTTAAAGTAAATTTGCAAGCAAATGACTTATTACATATATCACACACATGAGGTTTATCTCCTGTGTGAAGAAGTATGTGTTTGTTTAAATTTCTTTTTAGAGTAAAGGTCTTATTACATACCTTACACACATGAGAATTCTCTCCAGTGTGAAGAAATATATGTCTGTTTAAATCAACTGTTTGAGTGAATGCTTTGTTACATACCTCACACACATGAGGCTTTTCTTCTGTGTGGATAAACATATGGTTCTTTAAAGAACTCTTCTGAACAAATGACTTGTCACATAATGCACACACATGAGGTTTTTCTCCTGTATGAATAAACATATGGTTCTTTAAAGAAGTCTTCTTAGCAAATCACTTGTTACATACATCACACACATGAGGTTTCTCTCCTGTGTGAATAAGTCTATGGTTGTTTAAATTACCTTTTAGAGTAAATGACTTATTACATATCTCACACACATGAGGTTTCTCTCCTGTGTGAAGAAGCATATGTCTGTCTAAACTAACTATTCGAGCAAATGACTTATTACATACATCACACACATGTGGTTTCTCTCCAGTGCGAATAAGCAGATGATATTTTAAATTCTTTTTTTCAGTAAATGACTTGTTACATATCTCACACATATGAAGCTTCACTCCTGTGTGAATAAGCACATGATTGTTTAAACTAAGCTTGTCAATAAATGACTTGCTACATATCTCACATACATAAGGTTTCTCTCCAGTATGAATAAGTATAGGGTTGTTTAAATTACCTTTTAGAGTAAATGACATAGTACACATGTCACCCACATGAGGTGTGTCTCCCGTGTGATTAAGCACATGTCTGTCTAAATGAACTTTGAGAGCAAATGACTTAGTACATACATCACACACATGAGGTTTTTCTCCAGTGTGAATAAGCACATGATATTTTAAATCATTTTCTTCAGTAAATAACTTATTACATATCTCACACACATGAGGTTTCTCTCCTGTGTGAATAAGTATATGTTTCTTTAAATCACCTTTTCGAGTAAATGCCTTGTTACATAATTCACACACATACGGTTTTTTTCCTGTGTGAACAACCATATGGTATTTTAAATTAAATTTGCAAGCAAATGACTTATTACATATATCACACACATGAGGCTTATCTCCTGTGTGAAGAAGTGTGTGTTTGTTTAAACTTCTTTTTAGAGTAAATGACTTATTACATACCTCACACACATGAGGTTTCTCTCCAGTGTGAAGAAATGTATGTCTGTTTAATTCACCTTTTTGACTGAATGGCTTGTTACATACATCACACACATGAGGTTTGTCTCCTGTATGAGTAAGTATATGGTTGTTTAAATGACCTTTTTGAGTAAATGACTTATTACATATCACACACACATGAGGTTTCTCTCCTGTGTGAAGAAGCTTATGGCAGTTTAAATTACCTTTTAGAGCAAATGACTTACTACATATCTCACACACATAAGGTTTCTTTTCTTTGCGAATGCACATATTCATGTTTCAGGGCTTTTTTGTCCAAATGAATTTTTACATACCTTAGAGAGGCATTTTTCTCCTGTATGTATATGCAGATGCTTGTTTAAAGAACCATACTATGTAAATGAGTTCCTTTATACGTCATAGACGATGTTTCTTTTCTGTGTCAATATGTGTATGATTGTTTAATAACTCTTTAGTCTATGTGACGTGTTACACACAGCACACATGAGGTTTCTCTCTTGTGTGAATATGCATACGGACTTTGAAACTACAGCTATCCGCAAATGTTTCATTATGTTTCTCAGATTACAATTACATCACATGTTGAATTAAGAAGTAAATGCTGCTTTTATTCACGCTTCTGTCTAAATGACGTTCACCTGCCACACATACATGAGTTTTTCATGTTGGGTAACTTGCAGTCTTTTAAGGAGTTTCTTTTAAACATGATATTTTTCAATATATGTTACACTCGAATACATTGGAAAAACTGATAAGGTCACATAATCAAGAATTTATCACTTATTCATGGCCTTCTTGGTGATGTTACAATTTCAGGATCAAACCAGGAATGCAAAGTAGTAGTTGATGCATGCGCAACTGATATAAAACACTAATACATGTTGTACAGAAGACACATCTAGTGCGTTGATTTTCAGGAACATATTTCATGAAAACTATATTTGTTATATTTCGCATTAACAGTATTTCTCACCCCAGTATTGAAGACGCTACGTCGTTCATTGATTGCTTAATTACACATAAAAGAAATAAAACAATTTTAAAAATACGATAATACTACCAGGAAATATTCACGCCGTACAGTAGAAGAAATAGGAGCCGTTGCGATATTTTCCGTGCTGTAGAGTGTAGAATGATCTACCACTTGTTTCTTCGCCAAGTTATTTTTCATCAGATTTTGGCTTCTCCTAATAAACTTAAAATAACTTTACATCTACTATTCCAAAGGGTAATGTTTATTTTCAAAATCCACAAAACATCAACAAACTACGAAAAGTAAACAGGTGTTGCCATTCATACAATGAGAAACTATGGAGCAAAGGTTACAACTCAGGCTTGTTTCTAACAATACTCCCACCTTTTGATTGATCACATATACTTAATTTTATTTACTTTTCTACTATATTTTACTAAGCAACTGTACAGTACTAATTGTTAACTTCCAGAAATTTTCTATCTCCCAAAAGGTGTTCTCTGATTGGACACAGCACTTCAAGTGATGTCTCCGCCCTTCATCTAAATTATTTAATGATTTCTGTTATTTAATTTACCAATAAGTCATCCAAATTACTAAAGAAGCTAAAGGATCACATCCACACCCTTTTATTGAACATAATTCTTATCTTCAAATACCATACATACTTAAAAAGTTATTTTACTCAAATCTCATGGGACTGAATGACCCATCACTTTACTTTTGAACGTCATGTGACTTGCATTGCCTAGTCTCACTCTCTCTTACTTCGATCATCTTTAGAATCTCCGTTTAGCTAGTCGATGTAAAATGAGCGCTGTTCATTTCTTTTAGATTGCTGAATTTATTGATAAAATTTGTAAAACCTCATCATTTTTGAATTTGTGTCTATGTTTTCTCTGTGGATTACACTATTGTGGATACACGATTTTAGTGGATTATTGGATGCTCTACCTTGTTTGGATGAGTGCAAATTTTTAAGCTTTCTCCTTTGTAATTCTTTCAAGTTTACTAAGGGCTTTAAGATAACTGATAGGACAGGTGACGTTCGAGAAAGCATGGTGGGTCCTCCAGGATCCATTTTTGCACTTTTCCAACGATATTGCCAACTTCCACGTGATATGGCCGAACGTAGGACTGTTAGGTGAGTCTGGTAACAGCACCGATGATCATCAGAGAATGATGAACACTTTGTAGGATAAATTTCAGAAATTGCAAGATCTAGCTTTAACAGATAACGGTATGGCTTTAGTTAATAAGGAGATCGAAAATGTACAGAAGCTAAATTCTGAAAAAGATTGGCAGGATGTGCCCGCTACGAAAAAACGCGCAGGTAAACGTGCAAACTCATTTGATGATGAATATCCGCCATTAGTGGCCACGAACAAGTTTGATTCCCTACAAGAGGAAAAATTAGATGATAACGCAAAAATGGATCATGATTATGCTATACCTCCGCCAGTTTTCACGCAACCTAAAAATACGCGGGAAAGATACCGCCGCTGGTGATAACCAAAACAATTAATGTTAAGGAGCTAAGAAAAGATTTAAAAGAAAGGTTAATGATTGAAAAGATGGAATGCAAAAATGAGGCAGGCAACTTCGTAATCAAGCTCAGTTCAGTTGAGGATTACCGAAAAGTGCAGGAGAAGTTAGAGAATAAATGTATCCCTTTTCATACATTCGTTTTGAATTCGGACAAATGCAATAGACTGGTATTGAGATGATTATCAGTAGACTACGAGCCGGAAGAAATAAAGTATGAGATAGAATCCAAGAACATTCCAGTAATTAAAGTTAAATTAATCACGCGTATGCGTGATGGAGTCGCAACGCAGTTGCCGATTTTTTACGTGGAAACTCTACGTACAGATAGATGAAGGGGAGAAAATCTGGGATATCAGATTTTTATTCGACACGAAAATAACTATTAAATCTTATCACGGTAGGCTCGGACCGACGCAATGTTTCAATTGCCAGCGGTACGGGCATACTCAGACCGCATGTCATAATGAACCTCGTTGTGTAAGATGTACTGAAAAACATAAGTCTCACGACTGTCCGTATAAAGATAAGAAAGAATTTGCGGCGCAGTGTGTGCTGTGTATAGGCTGCCATCCGGCCTGCAGTGAACCTTTGTCCTCGTAGACCGGGGAATTCTCAGCATACGAAGAAACATATTGAAAATAAAAGAATTATGCCAAGCGCGATGAAAAATCCCGCCTCAAAAGTTATAGATGAATTGGAAGCAAACGAACTAGAAGCAAGCAACCAAACAAATAGCGAAAGATCATACGCAGCCGTCGCTGCCTCGAATTCTACAACTGCAAAATCGGCAGAGAAAAATAACAGTAAAACGACATTGAATCCCATAAATCAGGGTTATAATAATGATATTGAGAGTTTTAATAGCTTCATTAGAATTTGTACAATCTGTGTTTGAAATATAAGGAATCGAGCTAACAAATGAGCAAATTGGATACCGCCCTAGCGGCAGTTCAGATGTTTGACAGCAATAATCATGAATAATTACGCCCGTATGTATAGTACACGAAAAGGCAGGCATATTAACTATGCAAAGTTTTTATTCTTCAATTGTAATGGTGTAAACACGCAACTCACCGAGCTGAAAGACTTTATAAACAGGCATAATCTCGATATTTTATTATTAAATGAAACCCATGTAAGGGTCACGGTTTCGTTGAAAATAGCAAATTTTGATGTGTTCAGAGAAGACAGGCTCCATAACGGGGGTGGTGGCACCTTCCTGCAAGACCTCTGGATACTAGAGACTTAGATATTATAGTGCAGCTTGGATACCCGACAATTATTGCCGGAGATCTAAATTGTAAAAATACTATTTGGAACAGTAGAGTGAATAATCATGATGGAAATATCCTTTATAATTATATTACAAATAGCAATCTCAGTATTTATGCACCTTCTGAGCATATGTACGTGCCTTCCACATGTAAAAATTCAGATGTCTTGGATGTATTAATAACAATTAATATTTCTCAGCAACCCAGCCTAAAAGTAGAAAATGATCTTCGTTCAGATCACCTACCTGTTTTATTCACCCTATACGGGCTAAAACATGGTCTTCCGCCATTGAAAACTACAATAAATTGGGAAAAATTTCAATATATAATAGGTAGCAGTATCGAAACTCAAGCAAATTTAAATTCTATTGATGGAATTAACAGTGAAATCATGAAACTAAACAATAAAATACGCACAGCTTTGGAAAATGCTCAATACGCTAGATACGATGAAAAACTTACTCTCCCAAATAATATTCGAATGAAGATAAGAGAAATGAACAGATTAAGAAAACTTTCCCAAAGAACTAATAACCCCGCAGACAAGAGAAATTTCAACAAATGCTCAAGAGAACTACGTGATATGATGACAAAATTTCGTTCAGATGCATGGGAAAACTTTGTCGAGAATCTTTCTCACAAAGAAGGCACAGTCTGGAAAATAAGCAAAGCCTTAAGAAGAGAAGAAAATAATATTGGATCCATTAAACATAATAATCAAGAATACCATAATATTGAAGATATCGCAAATATTTTCGCCCAAGATTATGAGGAACAATTCACGCTCAACCCTTTTACTAAACCAAATGATGTCAATATAGAAACGCATGTTAAAGACTTTATTAATAGAATTATTAGTAGCAATAATCCTCAGGTTACTCCTGGAGAAGTAAAGAAATTCATAAAAGAACTAAATCCAAAGAAAGCCGCCGGTTATGATGGAATTGGCAATAAAGCACTGAAATTCTTAGAAAGAAAAGGAATAGTACTGATTACGAAGATTTTGAATGCATGCATCAAAAAAAAAATTATTTCCCAAATTTATGGAAGCACGCAATAGTTACAATCATAAAGAAACCCGGAAAGGACGGCTCAGTTACAAGCGGTTACAGACCCATCAGCCTGCTGCCGGCATTAGCCAAATTATTTAAGAAAATTATTATATGTAGAATCAAGAAACATATTGATGATAACAATATTATAAAGAATTACCAATTTGGATTTCGAGCCAAGCACTCGACAGTTCTTTAAGTTGCACGCATCACAGAAAAGATTGGATCTCATCTAAATAAGAAGGAAACAGTAGCGGTTTTATTCTTGGATATAGAAAAAGCCTTTGATAAGATATGGCACGCCGGACTAATTATCAAGTTAATGAATTATAATTTTCCTCCCTATCTGATTGTACTAATAGCTAATTATTTAACAGATCGCACATTTCAAGTAAAAATTAAGAATACTCTATCAAGAATTAGAAAAATTGCAGCAGGTCTTCCCCAATGAAGTTTAATTTCTCCTACATTGTTTTATCTTTACATTAACGACTTACCAGATTTACCGGACACGACTCTAGCTTGCTACGCTGATGACACTGCTTTATTGTGCAGCTCCATCAACCCAAGCAGAGCAAGAGAGAAACTACAAATTGCAACTAACATCATAAGCGGATGGTTTTCAGCCTGGAAAGTAAAAATTAACTCCAGCAAATCGCAAGTAGTTCTTTAAAATTAATTAACGGAAATCGCAAGTAGTTCTTTTCCGTTATAATAGGAAAATTGTGGAAGATATAATGATTGACGGAATTCCAGTCCCGCAAACGGATACAGTTAAGTATTTGGGAGTAGTTCTAAATCACAAGCCTACGTTTACGCCACACGTTAATTATATCAAGGAAAAAGCGCATAAAGCTTTTATGTCTGTTTATGCTCTACTTGGACGAAATTCGAAATTGCGACTAAGTACAAAGCGTATTTTATACCTACAAGTAATCAGGCCGATTCTTCTTTACACAGCACCGGCATGGGCAGCTACGTCTCTTACAAATAGACAGAGTCTGAAAAGACTGCAAAATAAATTTCTTAGGATTATTACAGACGCACCTTGGTTTGTGCGTAATTCTTCTATTCATAGCAGCTTAAAAATAAAGCCGCTAGATAGTGAGATTTTTGTTGCCTCACACAATTTCTTCGTGAACTGTGATCGACATAGCAATGAAGTTATTAAGAACATGGGAAATTACGACTATACCATTATTCAGGGGTGTTAAAGACCCAGAACTATCCACCATAATTCGCAATGGTGACTGTAAATAGTGTATATTTGTATATATGTAAATATTTTTAAAATTTTCAAGATTCTATGTTTAACTAAGATAATTTGTTTTCTACTTAGATTTTCACTATGTAAATGCATTTTAATTGCTATTGGATGCCAGATTAGCACACTCTAGATTCTAATTGGACGAAGCACTAAGCTCCACCCACTTCAGATAGACACAAGATGTTACTGCGCCAAGCCGGCAATCAGAGACGAGACGGAAAGGAGGACGGGCGGATGTGATGCCTCTCTGCTCCAGTTCAACCCTCGACATTGCTTATCTTAAGATATGTCACTACATGGCTATATTGCTATTTTGCTACTCAACAAAGATATGCCTCACTCTTTCAGTGATGCCTGCTTTCGTATCGCCGCAACGGGACTTACAGCACATACGTGCAGAAGTATTTCCTGAATTATCATGGATGAAACTTTTACTATTAGGAACCAGTAAAGATAATAATAGATGGGTAAAGACCCCCGGGTCGTACACCCATTATACGAGTGACGACCTAAGACCTAAGACCTCTCTTAAACTCTCTCTCACTTCACCTCTGGACGCTATGCATATAGCATGCACATGAATTGCTATAGATAATTGTTTATCAATTACAGAAATTATTAATTAATAAGCATAACTCAATTATTGATCTCCCCTCTGTGGGTGGTGTTAAGCAACTTTAATTTAAACAATACTGTTTATGGCCATTTGTGTAATATTTATGCACTGGTTATAACTCTTTATTACTTGACTGGCAGCAGCAAAATCAAAATCCAAGATATACTTAATCAATCGAATCAAAATATTAAAAATGCTGTTCACACAAATATCGAGGCTAAACAGTAAACAAGAAGAAAATTAAGTTCTTAAATTTCTACACTTAAATAACTCAAATAGTGTTCAGGTTAGAAATCTAAATGGAATTTTAATTTGTCGTCCACTTCTACTCACGATACTCCTAATGTCCTTTGATAAATCTGGATATAAATTATTCTTTGGTAATTTCGAAACTAGATTGTCTTCACCTTGCGTCTCAGTTTCATTTGCCTCATGTGACTCCAAAGATGAAGGTATTTCCAGAGGAAATATTCTCTGGATTATACAAACTAGTTCTCCAGAAATGGTTTTCACACGTACTACATCTTTTCCTGGATATAGCTCAATCACTTTTGCTAGAGGCCACAGCACCCTACGTTTGTCATCACAGTTGATGAAACCCATAACCCCGATTTTTATCTGTTGATAAATCGGTACTGTAGATGGATGTTGCATCAGCAGGCCGAGATATTCATTTTAAATATCTTTCTGAAGAGCTTAATCATTTGGACACGTCGTTCCCAAATGCTACCCCACCATGGTGCTGCGGTTGGACTGAGCTTTCAGTGGATTTTCTTTATGGTGGCTTCTATCTAGATAGTATTCCATTTAATTGGTCTCAAGAGATTATTGGAACCGACAAAATCGCTTCCTTTGTCACTATAAATTATCGATGGCTTCCCTCTACAGGCAATAAACCTTCTAAGGCCAAATAAAAATTCTTGAGATTGAAGGGGCAAAATCAGTTCCAAATGAACTGCCGTGAAAACAGCATAGGTGAAAAATAAAATCCAAGCTTTTCTTTTATCCTTCAAAATTAATGAGCCAGCTAAATCGCCAGCTAAATTGACTCCGACAATCTCGAAAACACGAGCATCTCTAACTCTGTTTTCTGGTAGAGTAACAGACACCGTCTGTATTCCTTTACTTCCACGTCTCCTGCACTTGACACATGCATATAAAGCTTTTCGAATCAAAACTCTGTGTTAAAAACTCTCGCGGTTAAAACTATTACCAAACACCAAACACCGCGTGATTTGCGCATGCGCGCAGCCAAAATGAACCAGAACTGTAACTGAACTTTAGAACTCGTACTGTTTCAGTTAAAAGATGCAACCAGTATCTTCTCTCTGTGTCGTGTATGTAATTAGTTAGTAATGTAAATTAAACGTATCTTATTATCTTAGAAGCCTCTCTTTTTTAAGATGAATAGTGCCTTTGATGTGTACAATTAAATAAAATATTCCCAGATATACCTTTGGAGAAGAACGAGAAAGAAGATGGTCAGAAAAGTTAAGCCTTTTTTACCTTTATTTTGAATGATTATCTTGTTAATCATAACCTGCTTTTCAGGATCGAAAACGTCTCTCTAAGTGTTGACACCAGTACCGGAATTCCTGCATGAGACATACCCAGATGTCTCTCAATTATCAATTTCTCTACAGTCTCATGATTCTTCGGAAGAAACATCGGATAAATAAAATTTTCATGGTCTTTTCTTTCAGTCAACCTAGACACGTAAAATGCCTTCCTTATCTTTGAACACGCTAATTGACTTCAGCTTCATAATAGCATCAGATGAAAAAGAATTATGTTGAATAATCTTCACAATAGATTTCTCAGCTCTTGCCAATTCATAAATTTTTAACTCTCCTGCTTCTCTTGGGTATTACCTGTTAATCTGTGTATCCATCCAACCATTCTCAGTATTTTCTTATACTTCGAAAAATAACCAAAGAATCGTGAAGACATATTGCTAACATTGCTTAACGAAACTATGGGCCCTAGTCTGGACACCGTCGAGATGGAAGAACGGTTTTTTTTTCGGATCTACTCGACAAAGAGCGAGTCTGGTGTCATCGTCTCGATCATTACAGAGATCGAGGAATCGGAAATTTTTCCGTCAGCTGAGTAGCTGCCGTTTAGTTTTCTGACTGTCGCACATTCATGCGGAGGTCAGAGACAGTTTTAGGAAGTGTACGTAATGGATATTTTAATTTCTTAAGATTTGCGAAAAACTCGAGTGTTTCGGGGTAGAAATAACGCATTTGGTGCTGATGATTCTACTTTTATTGGATTATTTCGACGTACTAGACCTATAGCATAGACCCCAATCAATAAATTAAGGCCATACGTTACCGGAGCATTCACATAAAAGACAGCAAAAACTTATGAATTAAAGGTTAGGAATGATTCGCTTGTTTACATATCTGTATGATATAGGCTTCTGACATATAAAGAATGAATGCATACTTTTAATTTAAAATTGTTTTCAAACTAATGTCTATATTAATGTTCTTAATTTCATGTTTTGATGAGTAATTTATAAATTTTGAAATTTTATGTTTTAAATTATAATTTATTTCCCCATACTTTTATTTTAATTTGGAGTGTATAAAATGTAATACACTAACAAGTGCATTAAAGAATATGCAGTATACATTGAAATTATGCACATCCTAAATTCAACATTCATATGAAATTCCTGTGAGTTAAAAAAAATTATTTAAGTATTGCTATGAGTGTCAATTTCCAGTAGTTTTCGCAATCTCCTGTATAATTAAATTCCTGTGTAATTTTCAGTTAAATTAAATTCCTGTAAATATTTTAATGTATGATTTATAATTAATTATCTGATTTTTTATGTGGTTTGCTTTTAGATATTACATCAGGTTTGTGCAATTTTTATTCAGATTTAAAAAGTGTTTGGTTTTGGTTTTATGTGATTGCGGCAAAGTGTCTAGGGATATCTACCTAAGTTGAGGGTTGCCTTTGTGGAGGACAGGGAACTAGGTCATATATATGCTACACATAAGGAAAACCACGGAAACGTCCATGCAGCTAGTCCCTTCGCCAGATTCGAACCTCGGACCAAACTACCAGTGTTGAGGGATTTTACCGCTCGGTGGCTGGTGCGATGGATTTAAGAAGGGTATAAGTAACAATACGTACTGCAATTTATTTCACTGCATATTTTAATATATTTATAATGCACTTTTATTTATTTATTTTTTTAAAACAGGTTTTGTGCTTTAAACTTTTATGCTTCTGGAAGTTACCAGAGATATGTTTTTAATGACAAATATATTGGTAATGATGCCCATGCAGCCAGTCTGTTCGCGGGATTCGAACCTCGGACCGAACTACCAGTGCTTAGCGATTTTACCCCTCGGCCGCTATTGGTATCGACCTGAAAAGGGTATAAATAGGAATATATGCTGCAATTTCTCTTACTGTGTAAGATCTTGCTGGCCCAACTTGTAAGAAACTGGGGTAGTGATTGATACTATTTGTGAATTTACACAGAAACGTAATAAGGGGTTAGAACCCTTTTTATTTTTATCTTTAAAATGACAAATGTGTCTACGTGACGCTCACAAACTGCGCCAATTCGGCGGCAACCTAAAACAAAACGTAAAACTAAAAGTAATGATTACATGAACAAATACCAAAACACTACCGACGAGGCTCTGAGTTCCTAAACTAACCGCGTTTTTGATTACCGCTCAGATTCAGCAAGATTTCTGATTAAACAGTTGAAAATTAGCACTTTTGCAAAGCTGGGCACACAGGCCGACACGCGCTGATCTAAATTCTACCGAGGAATCTCACTAGAGTGACTTCAAAGCAAGACACTCACACTCTGGTTTCGTCTACTATTTAATTCAACTAGCTTCCGCTAAATTTGAGTAAATTGCGCGTGCTACTACAATTCACATACTCTGGCACGGGCATTTCTAGGGCAAAACGAAGGCTAAACATTAAAGA
This sequence comes from Stegodyphus mimosarum, assembly GCA_000611955.2. Classification (NCBI taxonomy): domain Eukaryota; kingdom Metazoa; phylum Arthropoda; class Arachnida; order Araneae; family Eresidae; genus Stegodyphus; species Stegodyphus mimosarum. The sequence continues at coordinate 22,736 of KL815973.1, read as the reverse complement.
TAAATTAACTATAATAAATGTTAGTTAAAATAAATATAAACCCTACATTTGCCCTTGACAGAATATTAAACACTTGGAAGCAGGTCCTAGAAACGACCTGTTGAAAAGTTTCAACATTCTAACCTAAAACTCAAGAGCCCGTTTACATAAAACAAACTTTTGGCTATCAAATTTTACAACAATTCTTGTCGATGCTTAAAATTTCTTCGTGCTGAATCCTCTCTGCTGTCGTTCTTTATCATTCAATCTTTTCTTCCTTCCAGGATCTGGAAGGAACAACTATGAGTATATTGAAAATACATTATGATTTACACTTTCTTAATACTCAGTAGCATTTTACTTTTCGATGATTTTCTTTTTCTTATTTAACTATTTATTTCACATTCATTCATTCATCATGCAAACTTTAATTTAAATTGCTTTGCCCTGATTCTCCATTATGTGTGGTGTCCAACGGGAATATTTCATGTTTTTGTATTTCAACACTTTCCCTAACCACAATGATTTGTTATAATTCGATCAACCAACTATGACACATCGTAGTCCATCATACTAAAACTCGATGAGCTATGTTTATCGTTCTTAACTGAAGTGTGGGTGGAAAACCCTAAAAACCGCATTCATTCTAAATTTCCCCCTCATTCAACTTTTCACATGCAGGCTTTCGCTCCAACGCATGATTTATCTTCTGTTTAACATTCAGCTTTTAACTCGTTTCTTTTTAGCATTTACTTTTAGCATCTAAAATGTTATGCTTTTAGACTAAATTCTACTTTTACATAGCTTTAAAGTATTTACATATCTTTACAAAATTCTAATACATATGATTTTTACAATTTACAATAAGATAAACAAGAAAAAAAAAATATTTTACTTCACGCTTCTTCGCCAAACTGGCGGCCCTGAAACTTAATTTTCCATGAATACATAAAATACGAAGCTGTTTTACATTTCGCCAAATTTTGGCTTTAACATAACAGAACCAGTCTTTCGACCAACATAAACTGCTTGTTCTTAGACATTGCACTTAAAAGAACATCTTGCTTTGCTTTAGCTAAATACAGTGAAACAAAGTCTCACCTGAGACAAATTGACTTCTTTCAACACATAGAAACTTCGTATTTACACATAACAGTTCAGAACAAAAGAAACATTTATAGAAGGTTTAACTTATCTTTGACTTTTCGATGCTTGGAACTCAGTCATCCTCTTTTTACAAAACTCGGTACATGGGAACGAAACAATGAAGGTCTCCAAAATCTGTTGTTGTGACAGAAAATATCGATACTGTGCATTAACTAATAAAGCAAGATCATCATGTGACATACCGTGAGATTGAGGCACCTTTGGGCATTAATATGACAATCATCAATAAGATATTGCATGAGTAAAAAAGGTTTGTTCGCATTGCATCCCGCATAATCTGACAAACGCTCAAAAGAAGGCTCATGTCGATTAGTCCAAAGAACCTCTATGTAAAGAAGGAAAGGCTGGACGTAATGTAAACCACTTTGTCTGCAACGCCGCTACAAAGAAAAGGGAACATTCGCCAAGGGATTTGGCGACGGAACCCAGGCAGCACGTCTCCAAAAATATACGTATAATTTTGGTGAAATAAGGGTATGGTATTTTTTGCACGTTACTTTTACGAAATTTATACGAATAAAAAAGGATGAAGATACTGTTGACTTTTTATCGTTATTTTCCACACGTTATTTTTACGAAAATTATACGAATCCGAATGGACTGAAAAAAACTTCCGCCTTTATGGTACATTTCATTCGTCACTTTTACGAAAATTATACGAATCCGTATGTACTGAAAAAAACTTCCGACTTTATGGTATATTTCACTCGTCACTTTTACGAATAATATACGAATCCGAATTACCGTCTTTATGGTATATTTCATTCGTCACTTTTACGGATATTATACGAATTTTAAAAAGATTGAAAATGAAGTTTTATTTCAAAATATTTAGTGTATTTCTGGCATTTTACTTTGTTTTCCTTTTCCCCCGATTATGAAAAAAGGGTAGGCATTTTAATGTGCTATCAAAATTATTTCTATTTTTAAATCGTCTTAATGTTTAAAATTAAATTTCCTCTGGATAAAAGCCTCTACGAATTTGAAAACAATCTTGATATTTTATATAAATATAAATTATTTTAAGCATTATTCTAGCATTCATATATGAGGTTAAAATTTTTCAATGAATTTTATCATGTGAGCTAAATTTTTATGTACATTTTTGCAAAAAAATATATTTTCTTGATTTAAAGATCTTCAAAATAACTTATTTATTTTCTTATATCAAATTTGTCATTTTTATTCATATCAACACTTACATTAAACTACACAATTTAATTTCTTTTATGAAAATTCCATTACCCATTTAACTGAAATAAGCTGTATATTAAGTTTGTGTACTTACTGAATTTGGTACAATATTCGCCTTGTTTTATTTAGCAAAATTTGGCAATTAAATTGGAAAAAGACTCAGAGTTTAAATTGCGCCGGCCCCCCCCCCTCAGAGCTCGGCTCCGGTACTTCTTAGTTTTGGGGATAATTCATAATTCTAGCCGGAGCGCACCGGAGCCCTAAATCCACTTCTTTTATGTACTTGAACAAGAATTTCAATAGAAATTTGGTCTTGAAAGTTTTATTTTTAGTAATAAAATTATATTAAAAATCGCTTATTAAGTTTTAATTTAAATCTTTGCATTTTATTTAATTTCAACTACTTAATCATTTTAATAATGAATTAATTATTAAGGATATTAATCATTTTATTTAATTTGTTCTTCCTGTTTCCTGAAGGTCTTCCACAAAGCTCCTGCACTCTTAATTTTAGAAATTAAGTCCTGACAAGAGTAGCAAATCTTTCATGTCGAGGAATAAAATATAACAGAAAATGCTCGAAATTGTTTAACTTCTTGTACAACAGTTTAATGTAGACCAAAGAGATATACATCGGATAGTTTAGTTTCATCAACGTTTATGCCCATCAGGATACGCATGAAAATAATCTTTTAATTTATTTTCCTAAATTTCTTTTCGAAGCGCTGTGAGAGCAACTTTTTTCCTGTCCGCAAAATTTTACTTTTCAGAAGGCAAGAACTCGTTTTCGAGAATTCTACGTTTTACTCTATAACTTGCATGCAAATCCTGGACGTTCCCGCGCCCTCTGACCTTTCTCAAAATAGTTTTTAACAAAGAACCTGAAGCTTTGCTTTTAGAGACATTGTGGGGGCAAATGCTCGCCCGCCGTCACTTTGTTTACGATAAGAGAAATATTCATCTCCTTTCTTCTTGCTTAAAAGCAAGATTGCAACAGATTGCTACAAGAAGAGAAATGTTTCTCTACGGGCAACTTCGCTTTCACTGGGGTCCCCGAACCAAGAGCGTTTTTATACAACACTGCAGAACATCAGTTTCTCATTTTCACAACGGATTTCATCGGTGGAACATTTCTCCTGCATTTCAGTTGATCTGAAGTAAGTGCATTTTCATACTTATTATTATACTTATTTAAGCTCTTTATTATTACAATTTTTATTATTACATTAGAACTCCAATTATTTGAATTATATGATATCTGGATTGTATGATCAATAAGTACATAACCTGTAAAATCTGTATCATTCTGCATAATCAGGGAATTATCTAATTTTTTACTGGAAGCACTGAGTCGTTTTTGAGAAGAGAACTTTTTAGTAAACTGGTTTCCACGGAACATATATTTTTTAGGTCTACATCCAGACTTTCGCTTGTTTTGTTTATCATCCATAATTATAAATTATAATGTCAAAAATGATAAAATTTCAATTTTAGACAAGTAAAATGAATGATAAGCGCGATCAAATCCAAGAATAAGCACTATTTCAGCAGGTGAATAGTAAACAAAACACTCGAATACACGCTGCAAAAGTTGAGTTGTACGAATCCTGTTCATAGAAGAACATTTTAAAATAACACGGAGTTAACAGTAAAAATTAAAGCAATATATGAGTGAACATTCATAAGCAGCTGCGGGTACAAATGTAAACAAACGTCAGGTGATAATTTAAATGGCCGATCTGGCAATGTTGACTTCAGAATCATTTTTTCATTATATAACAGTATGAAATAAAATTTCATAATTTTGAGGGTTCTAATTCGATTATCATAACGCTGTTTGTTTTAACAGACTCAGAAATAAAATAACAGAACACTTCATAATTGCAAATATGGCTATATATTTGCAATTATGAAGTGTTCTGTTATATGTATATGGCGTTCTGATTGGTTTTCTGCTTACTCTTTATTTAAGAAAAGCGTTATCTGTAAGAAAGCGAATATTCTTTACTATATATGTTGGAGTAAAATTGGAAAGGCAAATGCAATATAATAAATACAAAATTAAGTTTTTTTCTCATATACGTAAATATGAACGTAGTCATTAAAAATTCTCTTAAACTTGCAATTCTAAAGAACTATTTAAGTATTTTTTACTTGAAATTATAGGCATTGTGTAAGGTGTATAATTGAAGTTTACTATGTGATGGTATGAACTTACATTTTTAATTAATTTTGAATAATTTTTAAATAATTTTAATTTTGAAAAGTAACTTTTTAAATATGAAATACTCAGTGCATTTTATATGCATCTTATAATACTTTAACTATATAGTTAAAAACTGTTCACATCTGAAGTGTGAAATTATTACAATTTCTCCCTTTTACTGTTTAGGAGCTGTTCTCAAAACATCGGACCCGAAAGAAGCCTCATTTACGAGAATCTCCCAGGATATTAAAGACTGGTTGAAAGCTTCTAAGTATAGAGCAAAATGTTTGTCGAAGACTGAATAAAACTGAATGAAATCTTTTTTGAAATTTTTTTGTTAAATAAATTACGCTATCAGATTTAATGTTAGTTTTTATTATTTAATAGTAATCGCAGTTTTCGAGTACTTATAAAACAAAACTAATGCTCAAATTAATTTCATGAGTACTTCCTTTGCAAGTATTACAACTCATATTGGGGTATGTTTATATTAATTTGATAATTTAAATAACTCGTTGTCATCATATGAGCGTAATCCAAAATGCACAGAATTTGACAAAAAATTAATAAAAATATGAGCCAACTTAAACCATTTAATACCATAAAGCTATTTGATGAAAAAAATAATTGTATGTCCACATCATCATGTACATTTATAATGATCTTAGAGAAAAAGTCACATGACATAAATATTTAAAAACTTCAAATTAACTTTTTAAAATTTCATGCGGTATATAAGATAAAATAAAGAAACTATTTCGATAATTTTAAATTTGCATAATTTTATGAAACTATTAAACTTTTTATGAAATTATCAGTTACACTGTAAAAAGGAACTTTAAAAAAATGCCCCGATAAAGCATTTCTTTTGCAGAGGTGAACTTTTAGCACTGATCTAATAATATATTTATAAGATTTAAAACTGAGAAAAATAACAATAACAGATTACAATGCAATGCAGGATTACCAGATAAATGTAAAATTTTTACACATCATAATTATGTGTGTTAATAATTATGCATAATCACATATAATAATGCCGAAAATTTTTAAAGCAGAAGTTACTGGATTAACTTGACAGATGCTAATTAATAGTACTTTCTTTAACATGATTTTGATGGACTTCTTTTCAACAAACGAATTTCTATGCATATTACATACATACGTATATATATATATATATTTGCGTGTTATCTGAAGATATGAATGCAATATTTGGGACATTAAACAATAATCTTCAAGGAAAGTATGCATAAAAAATTCAACTTCGTTACTATTGGAAAAGGTAAGTTTTCTACAATATCCCTCCTGGTCTATATTGCACAATTTTAAAAGTTAGCATACTCATTAAAATAATCTAAATGTATGATGTTTTGTTTTGCGCTACAGTCGTTTACTGAATTCGGTAATTAACTGTATTGTAGTTTAGTAAACAACTGTTTGCTACAGTGATTTACTAAATTCATTTTTGCAAACTAACACTTTAAATAAATTATTTGTTTTTCCGAAGGACATTTTCTTATGCCATGTAAATGAACGGTAGCTTCAATTGATTTAAAACATAAAATGCATGTTTACGAAATTTATTGCATTCTTTGTAGTCACTTTGAAATGAAATATTGAAAGTAGTATTAAGTCTTTAAGTGTAACGTAATTTTTAGAATAGAAATTTATTTTTTTTGCATTTAAATTTTCCAGTTACATATATATTCTATTTTGCTGTACATACCTAAAATGCGGACATGTAAAAATTTGATATAAAAATGGCATTTTCACTTTTAATTATAACATGCAGAAAAATTTTGCATATATTTATATAAAAAATATGAGATTAAAATAAGTGCATTTTACGAAAAATGCAGTAAAAGGGTATTGAAGATTTATGCAAATTTTTTATCAAAAATGTGCATTTATACACAGTAAAGAGGAGAAGACATCGAACTATATTTTTACGCTAAATTAAAATTAATTATCGAACTAAATTCATTCGCATATGCAAAGAAAACATAGGGGAGATTTAGGTCAATTACTATCAAATATATACGTTTTTGTACCGTAAAATATGGGGAATATCTACGTTAATTTATATCAAATATATACGTATATATACAGTAACAAATCGCAAATATATACGTTTTTGTACCGTAAAAATACGAGGAATATATACGTTTATATACAGTAAAAAATCGGGGAGATTTACGTAAATTTTTACTAAATATATACGCTTATGTGAAGCAAAAAATTGGAGAGATTTACGTATATGCTATAAATATACGTAAATTTTTAGTAGAAATATACGTAAATCCCTGATATTTACGTATATTATACGTAAAAGTTACGAATGAACAGCAGTCTCTGGCGTAAATATACCTAAATTTTACGTAAAACTTACGTATATTATAACGTAAAAATATACGTAAATATCTAGTAATTGGGACTGGACACTTTTTATGATATTTTTACGTTCAGCTTGAACGTTTTTTATACGAAGGACCATTCGTAATTTGCACGTATTTTTCTCGTGCAATTTACGAATGCATGCTACCTGGAAATCTGTTGGCGAGAATTTCCCCTCTGTGATGTGCCGGTTCTTTGGTACCTAGCCGACATTTTCCCCCTCCGAGACGTGTATAGGAAATTGAGGAACACGGGTTAAGATGAATCGTTCTTTGACTTGTCGCGATAATTTAAACTCTGAAATGATGAAATAATAGGTGAAATTTCACTTTCACTGGCTGTTGAACTTCCATTGTCCATATCGCTACTTGAAACCAAAGAACCTGTTCTTTGTTTAAACTCTTGCTAAACGTAACGGTCGAACCTGTCCAAACCAACTTCGACACTCAGCTTCGAGCTTTGGCGCTTTTTGGCAACAGATATTTGACGCATGCGCAGTTGTTTCCCTTTTCGTTGGAAGGGAGCCACTTCTGCTTCTGCGAAGTTTTCCTTCTTAACAATACATATTCTTTGATTACTCGAAATGCTGGGAAAATATGTTCATGGTTTAATAAAAGCTGTGTATAACATCTACACTGGTGACGAATCATGGATCTATGCATATGAGCCAGAAACAAAATAGCAGTGGATTGTATTGGTATTCCAAGACCAACGAAATCCACAAAAGTTCGCTGAAGAAGCACATCGAAGCAAGTGGTTGCCTGTTTCATCGGCATTACCAGTCACGTGGCGATAGGGGCGTTAGAATAGTGGTTCTCAACTACTGCCATTCAAAGTACCATTTCATTCAAACCATTCAAAGTATCACGGCACTTTTGTGCACCGCCAAATTCTTAAAAGTGTGCCGCCAAATTTTCGAAATGTATATAGTAAAAATTATAATGGATTCAATCCTAATATATGGTACACATGAGAAGTGACGAAATTCGGTTTTTAAGATGTAAAGTTCTACTGTCCTTCTGTTGTGTAGAATCTTGAGAGATAGTGATTGCACTGAGGAAGGGTTAAAACTGCCCTTTATTAAACTCTTTAACTTATTTACAATGCGTCAACTTGGCGCTAACATACTTCGCCTCAACTTGCGCGGTAACTGAAACAGTAGAATCAAACTTTAAATAAGAGATATTCACAAGTAGAAGAATTAAACTACAGCGCTCATATAATCCTGTAGCCTACAGCGGTGATGACTCAAGTAGCAGTAAGATAATAGCGTTTAAGCCACACCAAACCAGCAGTAACTGCTAAACACAAGTTTGCGTATACGCACGCACGACAATTTCCTGGAGTCTCTCTTTCTCTACTGGAACATCGATGTTTAACTTATTCTTCCACTGGTGGAATTTGCATTTCTTACGCGCGCTACCAAATTTAAATATTCTGGCACTGACAAATAGGGGAATGAAGGCTTATAGGAAAATAACTTAAAATTAAATGTAACTGGTCATTTAAAATAAATATAAATCCTTACAAAGACATTAATAAATGCGCCAATTGTTTTATCCAAGCCGATTTTGTTGCTCTGAAGGAGAGCGCAATTCGAAGCATTCACTACATAATTTAAATAGAGAAGTTCTAATTGGTGCAGATGGGAGACTAACTTACTTATCAGACATTTTCGTTATTTTCAATAACATAATTCAAGTATGCAAGAGCCGAAAGAAAATTTACTAAATTCAACAGATAAACTGGTGGGATTCCAAAAAAAAAATAATTTAATGGAAGAATAAAGCTCAGGAAGGCAATTTGGAACGCTTGAGTCAGTCCCAAAAGGTTTTAATAAAATTTTTCACAAAATTGTTATTGACCATTTGACAACAGTAGCGGAGAGAATTATTCATTATTTCCCAAATTTAGATATAAAAAAATTTGATTGGGTTCATAATCCATTTGTGACAACGACTACTTCTGTGTTTGAATTAACTTTGCAGAACTAATTTCGCTTTCCAATAATTGAGATTTAATTTAAAAATATTCGGAAGAATCAATTTATTCATTTTGTATTAACATTAGATGCGATTATCTCACGTTGGCCAATAAAGCTTTAAAAATGGTACTGCAATTTTCTGCTTATTTGTGTGAATTCGGATTTTCAGTACTAAAAAACATAAAAACGAATAAAAGATCGAGACTGTTAAATGTAGAAGACGATATGAGAGTAGCATTTCATTTTTACGATCGAATATAAATGAAATGATCAAAAATACGTCAAGCTCAAATTTCTCATTAAAAGTATTCTTCTTATGAACTTGTAATTAATTCCTTAATAAACGTACTGCTGATTTTGTAGTACATATTATTTTATTTTACATTCAAAATTATTATCATACACTATTTTATGCAGTGTATTATAGGAAAAAAAAACAATTTTTAAGCTTATCTTTTTCTTTGTGTGCCGCCAAATTTTGAAATCGTTAAAAGTGTGCCGCGACAAAAAAAGGGGTTGAGAATCACTGCGTTAGAGTAACACAGGACAGTCCATTCCGAATGAAATTCGGAAAAGGCAGATGAAGCGAATCCTTCTTCATCATGACAATGCGATCTCTCATACATCGGCTGAAGCAAAAGAATTTTTGACGGGCCAAAACATCGAATTGAAGGGTCATCCGTCATACAGCCCTGATTTGGTACACAGTGACGTTTTTATTCCCGCACATCAAAAATAAATTACGCGGTCAGCTATTTTCGACACTCGAAGAAGCACTTGATGTATTCAGAACGCATGTTTTGGAGTTACCTCAGTAGAAAGCTTCAAAAATTAGTTCAAACGCATGCAGAAGTGTTTTGATCTTCATGGAGAATATTTTGAAGAACATTAAAACCAATTTCGAGCATAATTCTGCATTTGTTTTTTCATTATTATGCCAGAAATATAAATAGCAACCCTCGTAGCACCTAAAATGGCTTAAAGTTCCAATTCAGTAACTGCATAATTATTCTCATAAAGTCTTAATTTTTTAGACAGGAAATGATGTAAATTAGCATCTGATCGCTCTTGTTTTAGAAGTACCACAGTTACTTTTTAGTCTTCTACGAAGACATGACATGGATATTTTGAATTAAATAGTGTTAAAAATTGGCCTGAAAATTAAAGTATTCTTTAAATAGTGAAAGCCAGTTTGACATAGAGTTGTCCGTTTATGTGGAATATCCTTTTAAAGTAAATTTGTTAAAGGAGGTAGATTTCACTTGCTATTTTAATCTTACATTTTCTTAATCATATATTATTTTAAGAGGTTCTAAATGTTCTTCAAAATTTTGGGAAAGTGCTATGGTGTGTGCTGTCAAAATATTTTAAAGCAATCTAAATTTCATGTTTATTTGGAATTTGTCTAAGAGATATTTGGAAAATACTTGAGAATTTTTTCCAACCAGAAGGTAATTAATTGAATAAATAAAGAACAAAATTGGTTGTAAACATTAATTTTCCATTATCGTTTAACTTAATTTTATATGCTAACTAACAGATGCTAAATGTAATTTAGAAAACACTTTTGTAATAGCTAATTGGTGTAGTACTGTAGCATTCATTATTTTAATTAACCAAATTATTTTTAGTTTGAACTTTCCTATCGAATTCTCAAAGTTTCAGTTGCTGCCCGAATTTAGCGCGAGTGAGATATTTATGCAAATCGCATATATCTGTTAGCAGTTTAAAAGGCAAGAGTTAACGAGGGGAAAGATAGAACCTTGGATTTATCGCCGTAAGGCTGTGCGCGCAAAGATTTCCTCTGTCTACTGAAAGTTCGCCTTCATAGGCAATTTGCAATTACCAGTGTTTCCTAGTGAAAATTCGCATTTATTGCATTTCACTAAGAGTTAAGCTTCCCTCGCCGTCCTATTTAGAATTTAGTTAGGTATTGAATTTGTTAACACACTTTAGTTTAATATTATTTTAGTTCAGCCCAAGTAGTGGCTTACTCTCAATTTGAAGAGTTGTAAATATTTGAATTAAAGGGTCACTTTTAAACCCTCCTTCTGACTTTGTAGTTTCTGCAACACTAAAGGACATAGCCTAGATCTGCTCACTGTCCTCCACATAAGGTTTCACAGTTTATGCTCACGAAAAGAGTCAAGAGATTGAAGGAGAAACCTTACACTGGCGCCCGAACAACTAAAAGGATGGAAGGAAGTTGGAATATGCCTACTACATCCCAGAATACAGCTGCAATGCCTGATGGATTTGGATTCATAGTGGAAACCATCAGAGCAGCCATGAAGCCGGCAGTAGTTTTTGATGCCAGAGGACCTGTGAACACATTCCTGGAAAAGTTAGAAGCGCATTTTTTGCTGTATCCAGTTCCGGAACATCAGAAGGTCATATTAGCGACAGGAGCATTGAGGGGCCAAGCAGCGACCTGGTATAAGTGCATCGGAAAATGTCTGCTGGGAGAACCAGGAACGCCGACTTACACGTACGAGAATTTTAAACTAGCAATTTTGAGAGCGTTTCCTGTGGTTAAAGACCGTGCGAAACTCGAAGCTGAATTGTTTAGCAAGTATCAACAGCGGGTGGATGAACTATCGGAATTTATTTTGAGAAAAATACAAGTCTTTAAATTATTGTATGGCACGAGGCCGGACCCGGAGATTATCCAGATAATCCTGCCCAGATTGTTACCATCTATACAAGATTTCATGGAGCTAAGAAATCCCGTGACGCTGGACAAGCTGTTTGAACTCGCCGTACAATTCGAGAGCCGGCGAGCGGCCGAAAATCAACGGAGACAATCGTATGAACAGCGGCTGCAGGGGAACCAGAATGCCGAAGGAAGAAACAGACGATGGCCGAGAACTACTGGTACCAGTCAAAATGCGAGCGGTCAACCGCGCCAAGTACAGCGCCAACAAAATAATTCCAACTACGGAAGAAAATCATTCTCCCCAGGCAGAAGCCAGCAACAGAAGAAAACACCCGCAAAGCATTTAAACTACTAAGGAATATTGCGGGGAAGGGGGTGCAATGTTCCGAGGAGAAGAAAAATCCCTCTGAAGTACAGCTAAATACGGTCATGGTGAGAAACATTGAATTACCGAGACTGCAGTTACTAATTAACAACGTACCCGCTACAGCTCTGTTGGATACCGGCGCTCAAGGAAGCTGTTTGGCAGAAGAATTTTTTAAGAAGCACTTTCGTAGATATCGTCTGCATAGCGTGGAAGGAATGAAGGTGGTAGCAGCCCAAGGAAAAACGTGTCAATGCATGGGAAAAATCGAGCTGTACATCAAAATCGGCGAAGAACAAAAAAAAATTATGTTTCTTGTAGTGAAGAACCTCCAAGCATCGGTTATTTTAGGAACAGATTTCTTTGCAGCTGTGGATGCGAAAATCGATTTTGAAAACTCCACCTTGCAAGTAACCATGGACCCAGTTAAAAAGAAATCAACACCTCCCCCTGAAGTGGATTTAAGCCATCTAACGCCCGAAGAACAGGACAAGTTTCGGGAATTGGTAAGTAATTTCGCTGATTTATTTGATGATATTCCAGGATTCACCCAGATCGTAGCACACGAAATTAAATTAACTACGGATGAACCTATACGTCAGCGTCCTTACAAGTACGACAAAGTTAAGGAGGAAATAATAAAATACCATATTGATGAAATGTTAAGAAACAAAATAATAACTCCTATTTCTAGTGCATATGCGAGTCCGGTGGTTTTATGTAAGAAAAATAATGATTTGCCGTTAACTGATCCATTAAGGTACAGGTTCGCTATTGACTACAGAAAGCTTAATAGTATAACAAAATTTCCAACTTACCCACTTCCGGTAATTGATGAAATTCTAAGAAGTATTAAATCAACAAAATACATAACCACGCTAGATTTGACATCCGGATATTTTCAGATAAGCATAAAGCCGGAAGATGTTCACAAAACAGCATTCATAACAAAATACGGTACATATGGCTTTTTGCGTATGCCTTTTGGATTGTCGGGAGCCCCGGCCACGTTTCAGAGGTGCATGGACAAAATTTTAAGGCCGGTAATAGGAAAAAGTACATTTATTTATCTTGACGATATAATTGTTACTTCAGAGTCGCTGGAAGAACATATTAAAGACCTTCGAGAAGTCTTTACTCTTTTGAAAGATGCAGGACTTAAAGTGAACATTAAGAAATGTAAATTCGCGGCAAAAGAACTCAAATATTTAGGGTACAAAATTTCTCAAAGGGGGATCGAAACAGATAAATCTAAAGTTATAGCAGTGAAAAATTACCCAATTCCGAATACAGCCAAAAAGTTAGCGACTTTCTTGGGTATGTGCTCATATTATAGAATTTTTATTAAAAATTTCGCAGAAATTGCTGAACCATTGTTAAAGTTGAGAAGGAAAAGAGTTCGTTTTGCGTGGTCTTCAGAAGCAAACGCCGCGTTTGAGAAGTTAAAAGAATCTTTAATTAATGCACCGGTTCTAAAGTTCCCAGAGAAAGACAAGGGTCTAGAAATTTATGCAGACGCATCAGATTACGCAATCGGAGCCGTGTTAACACAAAATAGAAAAGCGATTGCCTTTTTTAGTCGTACATTGAATGATACGCAAAGAAATTATTCGGCAACGGAGCGTGAAACTTTAGCAGTGCTCGCAGCTGTTCAAAAATTTTGTGTATATTTTGGGAGTTCTCCCGTAACAGTATATTCAGATCATGCGGCAGTTACCAGATTATTTTCAGGAAAGAATCTTTCGCCACGCTTAATTCGGTGGACCCTAAAGTTGCAAGAATTTAATCTCATTATCAAACACACACCGGGAAAAGACAATGTAGTGGCCGACGCATTATCTAGAATAAAGTTAGACGAGAACGGCGAGAAAGTAAAAATAGCGATGCTTCAGGCAAAGGTCATTGACTCTCGAGAGACTGTAATAGAAGAAATTGCTAGGGATCCCGAATTCGGAAATATTTATAATTATTTAAAAGACCCAGATAACTTCCAGCATATAGACATTAATGCAATACGAAGCAGAGCACAGAACTATGAAATCATTGATGGTCTCTTATTTTATACTAAAGTTACGAATCAAAATAGTGAATACAGACCAGTCATCCCGGCCAAATTAATTTTAAGTATCTTGCAAGAGCTCCACGATTCGCCTGTCTCGGGCCATTTTGGAATTAGAAAAACAATACAACGCGTACGCGAGGCGGTATATTTTCCGCAATTACAAAAGATAGTTAAAAATTACTGCCAGACTTGTCACACGTGTCAGATAAATAATGACGTAAATTTCCGCCCGGCCGGGTTATTAACTAGTATTGAGTCTAGGTTCCCCAATGAAATAATTGGTATTGACCTCTTAGGCCCCTACCCCAGGAGTCATGTAAATAAGGCACGATTTTTATTAGTCATTGTGGATCATTTCAGTAAATGGGTTGAGTTGATACCACTTAAGCGGGCTTCAGCAAAAGTCGTTGCAGATTCGTTTTTGAACAAATATATTTTAAGATATGGATGTCCAGCGAGGGTGATTAGCGATAATGGTCCCCAGTTTGTAAGCAGTACATTTAAAATGATGTGTGACAAGTTGGGCATTAAGCATATGAAAATGGTACCCTACCGCCCACAATCAAATATAGCGGAACGGGTAAATAAGAATATTGTAAAATTGATTAGAAATTATGTGCAAAAGCACCATTCTAACTGGGATGACTGCGTCGAAGAATTTGCATTCGCCCTCAGAACGGCTAAGCACGAGACAACGAAGAAATCCCCCGCCGAATTGTTTTTGGGCAGGAAGATAATGACCCCCTTAGATAAATTATTTTATGTGAAAGATAGAGCGCCGGAATTTCAAATGGGTGAAATAGAAAAAATGTTGAAGGAGGCAGAAAAGTGCTCCCGGGAAGCGCAAAAGAAACAAAAGATTTACTACGATTCAAAAAGAAGAACCGTAGAATATAAAGTGGGGGAGGAGGTGTTGAAACAAGCCCACGCACTTTCATGCGCAGCAAAAGATAAGGTCGCAAAATTTTGCCCAAGATGGCATGGTCCTTTTGAAATTACAAGAATAGTTGAATGCCGTGCATATTTAAAGAATGAGAAGGGCGAAGAGACTGTGGCAAATTTCGATCAAATTAAACATTATTATCGAAGAGCTAATAATAATATTTTGAAAGACATGTTGCAGGGTCCAGCCTCACAGAATTTTTCTAAGGTTCAAGAGCCCCAACCAGGTCCCTCAAAAACAAGAGAACCCAGTTTGAAAAGGAGGTTACCAGAAGAGAGGAAGCCGCAGCCGAAGAAAAGACCACCCCAAAAAGAAAAAAGGACAAACACTAAGCAACAGTCTCAGCGACAAAAGCGTCTAAGGAAGGAACGTTCAAATGAAAACACTATGAAAGCTCCACCACTACGGAGGGAACAGAACGGCGAGAAGCGAGCCGCCGAAGGTGCCAACCCACAACGAAGGAGCCTACGAGTGCAGGAGAAGGAACGAGCCAGTCTGGAGAGGGAGCAAAGACTTCAGCACAAACGGAAAGCGCCACCCACCATTCGTCCCAACAAGGTGTTTCTGGAGGAAAGAAGATCGACCAAACGAAAGGCAGCCCCAGAGTTTCAATCTAGGAGTAACAAGCAAAGAATAGCCCAAGCCACAGTATATCCAACCTTTCAGGAATGGACAAAAAAACGCCTAAAAGACTGGCAGAAAGATAAGTAGATTCTTTATTTTCTTTTAAAATTCACACAGTTATGTTTCTGATTTAAGTGCAAGTTGCAGATTTAAAAGGGAAGTTACCCGAGTCAAAAGCCGGTTGCCGAAAGCGTAAAGGACACGCTTGAAGGAACAACTTAATTATGCAGCGGAAGAAATTCGAGAGTTCAGTTGAAAAACTGTGAGACTTCGTGAAATGTTCTTTGTAATCCAGAACATGGGATTCATCGATTTTAGTCAAAAGACTCTCTGTAAATAGGAAATTGAATTGTGTTAATTAAAAGCAACTAGTACGTAAGTTGTATAGCAAAACTGTTGTATTATATTTTTCTATGTATAAATAATGAATGCATTTAATGTAAAACTGTTTTCTATGTAATGCATGATTTGTTGTAAGCCTTAAGCACTGGTTTTGTTTATATCGAATATTTTGGAAAAGCGTAAAGGATACGCAAGTTAAAATTAAAATGTAATGTAAAAGCGTAAAGCGCGCTAAATTAGAAAGTGAATATATAAGTGTTATTTAACGCAATGAGCATTTAAAGAAAATTTGAATTGAAGATTGAAAGAATGAATTATATGTATGAAATGCAATTGAAATGTTTGAATGTTGTACGTAGTGTTCTCTGGTTTCACACAAAAGTTTAAAGTTCATTTCATGTTAGAACCTCAGGGCATTTCAGATTTGTTTTAGGGGAGGTCTGAGGTCTTGAAAGTCGAAGAATTAACCCCAATAGAATTGAAGTCAGGTGGTAGTTGTGAACACTTGACAAAGTAAAACTGCGTGTTTTTCACAAACACTACATTTGGCCAGAGAACAAGGGGGAAGTTTTAAAAATGAATGAGTGTAAAATGAATGCGTTTGGCGAAAAGCGCTAATAGAAATTAAAAAACGCGAATACCTAAAGCGCGAATAAAAGTCATTACGGAAAGCATCAGAGGAAGGGAATGTTGTACTTTTCAGGTGAAATGTACTTATAACATGAAATTAAAATTTATTTCCTTCCAGATTGGAAGGAACCAGATAGTATCAGTCAAGCCAAATTCCTGATGGATCTTTTTGATGTGAAGAAGGAAAAAGATATTCTATGTTAAAATATCTAAGACACAAACAGAGATTTAAACTAAATTTAAAACTTACAATTGTAAAGGATGGCGAATAGGAAGGAAAATTTAGATTTAGAATTTAGCATCTTCACTAAAAGCCGATTTTAGGCTACTTAGTTTCAGACTACTAAATTCTGGGAGCAACTTTGTAGCATTCATTATTTTAATTAACCAAATTATTTTTAGTTTGAACTTTCCTATCGAATTCTCAAAGTTTCAGTTGCTGCCCGAATTTAGCGCGAGTGAGATATTTATGCAAATCGCATATATCTGTTAGCAGTTTAAAAGGCAAGAGTTAACGAGGGGAAAGACAGAGCCTTGGATTTATCGCCGTAAGGCTGTGCGCGCAAAGATTTCCTCTGTCTACTGAAAGTTCGCCTTCATAGGCAATTTGCAATTACCAGTGTTTGCTAGTGAAAATTCGCATTTATTGCATTTCACTAAGAGTTAAGCTTCCCTCGCCGTCCTATTTAGAATTTAGTTAGGTATTGAATTTGTTAACACACTTTAGTTTAATATTATTTTAGTTCAGCCCAAGTAGTGGCTTACTCTCGATTTGAAGAGTTGTAAATATTAGAATAAAGGGTCACTTTTAAACCCTCCTTCTGACTTTGTAGTTTCTGCAACACTAAAGGACATAGCCTAGATTCGCTCACTGTCCTCCACATAAGGTTTCACAGTTTATGCTTACGAAGAAAATCAAGAGATTGAAGGAAGAACCTTATAGTACTATATTTATTGTAGGTATGGGTTTGGAATCTGTTTTAGTAATTTTGTTGTTTCCTATCATCACTACATAATTGAATCAATGAAATCAATAAAACTTCAAAATCAATGAAATAATCAATGAAAACCCAAAAACTAGAGTTTTTGCATTTTCGTCTGCATTAATTATGAAATTCCAGCATTGATTTTGAAGACCAGATGTAATTAATCACAGTACAATTTTCACTATTGATGCCGAAAGCAAACCCGATTTAACATCTGCAACCTAAGTGTCATAAAAACTGCTTCATGTTATAGAGTATTTCTCCCACCTTCTTCGCATGCCTTCGTACTAGTGTACTGGTCAGCACGCTGGGCCTTTTTCAATATCACCTGCTTCCAAAGAATTCCTAATGTCTCTATACTGGCGCCCGAACTAAAAAGGTGGTGGATGATGATTTCCCATCACCAGGATTTGGCGACTGGGTCCCCTGAACCCCAGTCGCCCTTTAAGAGGGAAAGTATATAAGGTATTTCTCCCACCTTCTTGGCATGCCTTCCTGGTGTAGTGGTCAGCACGCTGGGCGCGTACCAAAGGTCCGTGGTTCGAGTCCCGGTGATGGCGTTAATCATTTTTCAATATCTCCTGCTTCCAAATAATACTTAATGTCTCTACAATGTTCTTCATGCCTTTTATAAATCCTTTTGTCATGCAACAATTCTGAGCTATTAATTTCTTGCAACTGCAAGTATTCCATATAGCTGAAAACATACATTCATATAAATATACATTTTACGCGCATGGATTGTATCATATAATACGATTTGCCTTTTTCAGTATATCCCTTTCAATTGGTTTGAGTTCGGATAAACTTTGTCTAATTTTTATCAATTATATACTTAACATGTATTCTTGAATTTTTCTGTGCTCTATCAAATGTTGTTCAATTAGGTATCATATTTTTGGACATTTATTTATATGCTTGCATTTAGTCCAGATTTATAACAGAATTTTATCCTCTTTCCTAATATTTCTCTACTTAAGTGTCAAATGTGGCCTAATGGTTAAATCTATTTCTATTTTTCCTTCCAAATTTGAAATTTACGCATGTAAATCTAATTCAGCAGAACGTCGAAGTGGTCTTAAAATGCCTCTATGTACGCAACTGGTTAAGAACGTTTAATATTGGGAGTTTCATCCAGTTTCGATCTCAGGCTGATGCATGATTTGCTTTCGTGTGTTTTCCCATATGTACCATTAATACAAGCCAATTTCCCTTAGAATGTTCTACACGAAGGCATACCTTCCTTTAGGCAAACAGCCCTTTGAGCTTTGTCATGTTCAATTAACATAACCTTAAAATACTAAATTCATCATTTGTGTATTTATTTTTTTATATAAGTATATTCGGAGATATTCTCAGCTATATACAGAAACTAGATGTATATCATGTTGCCAAATCTCAAATTTGGCAGGCGAACGTTTATTTGCCATTAGTAGTAAGCGCCCGTAGTCGTGCGGCGGAAGTGACGTTACAGGAAAGAGATGTGGCCTCCGCCATCTTGGATCCTGTGGCAACCGGAAGTGACGTAGACAAGTTGGATGATGTAGTCGTGTTTCGAATGACGTCATGTACAGTTTCGTTTATGTTGTGTGATTTTATGTTTTCAAAATTTTTATTTTTTTGTGGTAACGAGACTATGTTTTCAAAGTTTCAGTTTTTGTGGCAATGACAATTTTTTTGGTTTTGTGGCAATGAGTTCTTCAACCACGTGTTTGGAATGACATCAACTTTAATTTATTATTTTCAATTATTTAATATGCAATTATTTTCCTTTATTGTTTTAATTATTTAATACGTCATTATTTATAATTATTAATTATTATTTCTGATTAATTTTTCTTTAATTTAATGTAATAATTATCGCGTTTATCTTACAGTGGAAAAAACCGTAAAAATTCGCATGTAACCATCTCTTTCCAGGTCGGATTACTAGTATTTTGTGAGCTTACGGCTCAGCCACTGGTAAGACCAGATCAGTCTATAATCAGAAATAATACTCCGAAACTAAAATAATTATATAAAATATTAATTTATCTTTTCCCACTCATAATGTAACTGCGATTTCAAAAACGATGATTCGTATTTAATTAGGTTATTTCTAAAATAAAAAAGTTATATAACCTGCCTAATAACACAGAATGAAACAAAGAATTTTATTTGAATGTTAATTATCTTGTAATGCTGAATTAAAATTTATTATTAGGTAAAATTGCGTTCGCTAATATGCAAAGGGTGTGGATATTTATTTTAACATATTAAGAAATCATCACGTACAGCAGATAATTCTATAAGTTTCACATTTTAGCTTTAAAAAATGGGCAAGTTTACACAATGCATCGTACAAAAGCGAAAATGCATTACATATACACTCTTAGACAAGAAAACAAACGACGCACCACGACGCACCGAGAAGATATAAAGCAAATTGGACATAAATTGATATGCATACAGGTTTCGACGGAAAATGAAAAATTTGCCACTTTGGCTGCCAATGAATGAACGGTTGTCGCTACAGCGCATTTGATCTGCGCAACTTGCAGTATATTTAAGAGGAGAAATTACGTTCCACGTCATAAATTCTTCACGAATTTCATTCCCTGTACTCTGGTACACAGTAACTATGCCTCGCATACAAGTGCGCGAACGATATGCGCAGATGTCAGAATTTGAGAGGTCGTGTAGCTGGGCTCAAAAAAGCCGATTGGTCTTATCGGCGAATAGCTCGATATTTGAGCAGGAGCGATGCTAGTAATAGACGATGTTTGAATGGGTGAACTATGGCCGCACACACCATCAAGAAGGAAGCGGTAGGCCTAGAAAAACGACAGAACGTGAAGACCAAGCAATCGTCAGAGTGGCACTCAAAGCCCCAGATGCATCATTATCATCGATTGTATGTGCAACTACTGCTTCAGTGACCGCAAGGACCATTCATAGATGGCTCACAGAAAGAGGGCTGAGGTCACGGTGCTCCTTGCGCCGATTACCATTGACCTCTGCACAACGTCAAGCCCGTTTGCAGTGGTGTTGGACTCATTCGCACTGGAGTGTTACTGACTGGAGTAGAATAGTCTTCAATGGTGAGTCCCGCTTTGAACCGAGCCCCGATGACCAGGGAAGGCGAGTCTGGAGATGCCCCGGACAGCGGAGTGATACCAACCTGAGTGTCTTCCAGCAGACAGGCCGACAACCAGGATTGATGGTCTGGGGTGCCATTTCATTTCATAGTAGGACCCCTTTGGTTGTCATCCATCACAACCTTACAGCACAGCGGTACATTGACGAAGTTCGAAGGCCCGTTGTGTTGCCCTTCATGTCACGCCACCCTGGGCTTATATTTCAGGAAGATAATGCCCGCTCCCACACTGCACATGTTTCTGCTGCTTGCCTTAATGCTTACCGAACATTGCCTTGGCCATCAGTGTCGCCGGATCTCTCTCCCACTGAGCACGTTTGCAGCATTATGGGCAGAGCCCTCCAACCAGCTCGGGATATTGACGATCTAACGCGCGAGTTGGACAGAATTTGGCACGATATCCTTCAGGAGGACATCCGCAAGCTCTATCAATCGATGCCAAGCCCAATAACTGCTTGCATAACGGCCAGAGGTGGACAAACGCGTTACTGACTTTTTCACTTTGTAAAGCTCTATCACTTCAATAAATCATCCAATTTTTCTCAAATTGTAATTATTTGTTTTTCTATACATGTACATCGCTTCTACCTATTTTCATCGCATTCGGATAACTCCATCTTGGTGCGTCCCCTTTTTTTGTCTAAGAGTGTATATGCAAGTTTCTGCAGCGTTTATGTTGACAATTTCCCTAAGAAAGTCTTCCATGACCTCCATTTCTCCTTTCGGAGAATTAGCTCTCATGACCTAATATTATAAAATTACCAGTTTCTATGATCGTGGTCGCAAATATGATACTATAACTGCTATACAAACTACGAATAATTATTTTTCGGAGTTTCGTATAACTCTTCCTTTTATCAATCATTCATTTATCACTCTCAGCCTTACAGATTAGCTGTATTATAAACTGTTTTTCACATGCGCAGAATTTATTTCGTGTTTAATGTTACATAGTTTTGAATGACATGGCATACAACATTATTTTCGTTATTGAAAGTAATCAAAGGGAAAATCATGTCTAAAGAAATGATATTCTCAGATTACATATCGATATACTGAATATGCTGAAATTTCCTCTGAGTCTCATCTGTTGAAACGTCGTGTCAAAGCAAAGTGGCTCATCATTATTGGAATTAATTTTTTTGTTTTTTAATTACCTGCTTTTTATGACGAGCAATTTTTGGTACGAAATTTTACTTCACGAGTAGGAGAACTGCGACGCTAACGATGCTACACCTAATGGAGGTGCCATAAGTGCAGAAAAATAAATTTAAATAAGCTATTTCCGTAGTTATATCGAAAGGCTCTACGATGCGAAAAAATTTTTGTCCGGCGATTGCTTTAACTTTCTAAAACGGCGCCTTTCTCGATTATTCTTCTTTGGCGTAACTTACATATATGCAAGGAACGATCAAGGTTTATGAAGTAGTCGCCGAATGTAAAGTTTATCTTTTAAATTCAGACCTCCCCAAATAGTTACCTGATTAAGACCATTGAATACTGACCATCCGACCCGGGTTCGATCCCAGGGCGTGGTTGGTTTTCGTGGTTTCTGCATGCGTAACGTGAATACGAGGCATTTTGTCTCAAAGTCCTCCATGAAGTTCTCGTAAGCTTCGCTATATTCAATTAACTTAACCTACAATTTTGGTTGCACTCCTGCAGCATAATATGCGATACAACAACAACGAGTTATCCAAATGGGACAAAAACCTGTAGATAAGCATATGCACTGAAAACGAAAGTCTAACTGTGCCACAGGAATTTAGTGGTTTGTTCAGCAAATACAGCTACAAGAACAAAATAAGTAAATAATGCATTCGTCCACCTTTGGTGCTGATGCAAGATGTAATCGGGTTGGGCATTGACTCGTAGAGTTAATGGATGTTCTCCTGCGACACTGCTTGGCATATATTGTAAGGTTTTAGTTAAACTAACAAAGTTTTATTTTAATTTGACTTTTTCTATCTCTTCTCATTTAAACTTCCCGTTAGAATAAGCGTTCGTTTCAGCTTTATGCTAATTTGAAGTGGAGCCAAGTTCTATTTAAACGAAAGGTAGAAACC
>KK116236.1:0-10220 GCA_000611955.2 Stegodyphus mimosarum | reverse complement strand
CCAACATTAAACGGATTTAATTGCTAAATATATAATTTTTATTATATGGTAGTACTAAACGTTCATTTACGTTGAAAAAGAATAAAAGTATCATGATATTGAAAGTAATTAAAATGCTACAATACACTTGCTTTTAGAGCTAATGAGCTTAAAATAAAGCCACTTAACAGAAAGAATGGTACTGTTTAATCTAAATTTTGAGTATAAAATACTGAAAAGTTCTAGGTTATGTTAACGCCGTCTGTACAATCGAATAAACATTCTTACGAAAGAAAAGGTCATCGATTATCTTTCGTACTCCTAAAATTCCCTCAGTAACTGTTTACGCTATTTATAGACTAAACATTCACTTCATCAGCTTCTTGATATAAATACCTGCGATAAGAAAGGCATTTCCTAAAGTACCGAAAATATTCTAAATTGAGAAAAGCGTATTATTTGTCTCGGAATTCATTCAAAGACAAGCTTGGAGTGCTTTTCAACAAGTCCATTGTGAAAGAGCACTAGAACCCAAGAAATATTTCAAACTGAAAAATTATCGATTTTCTACTTCAATAGATAGTTCCACTGTAAATTTAGAAGCTCTTTTCTACGAAAAGAATTCAGAGAGGCTATAATGTATACGTTTCTCAGACAGTTGTAAAGGAAAATACATATTGCTTATTTTAAACTACATTCAGAAAGCAACTGCATTTTAAAATAATGAAATATAATTGTTCTTTATTGCTGACAAGTACTTGAATGCTAACAAAAATACCTAATTTAACATTTGATTAATAACAAAAATAAAAAATTAAACATTTAATTTATAACAAAAATATAAAAACAGTAACGTCTAGAACTTTATAAAAGGAATCTCTGAAACGTTAAAATAATATGTGAGTTAAGAAAGTATGGTAATAGAAGTTACCAAAAATATTAATTGAAGAATGCAGGTTTTGGCGAATTCTGTTGATATGTAAAGAATTTAAACCACAAAATAATGTACAACTGAAGTTTTCTGAGACTTACTGAGAATGCCCAAACTCTTGATGCATACTTTTCGCATTCGTTTACAAAATAATTTTGAATAAATTTGTCAGCATATTGTTAATGCAACATTTTACTCTATACTAGTCATTTTAAAAATGTTTATGAATTTTGTATTCAAGTAAAATATGAATATTTTGAATTAAACTGTTAATGTAAATAAAGTAGAGCTAAAAATTCCATAAACTGTGAGTAATCAAAACCTTGCAGACTATTTTTATTTTTGAATTAAAAATTGTGGCTTTAAGTAATGTTTTAGGATGCAACATTCTAAAAGCGTTTCAACACTCTTGAAGATCTTAGAATTCATAAAATGAAAAAAAAAACTTAGCCAGAGTAGTTCAGTAAGTTTGGATTTTCATTTCAAAAGCATTAAATGTGAAGCAGATTTTTCGAAATAATTGATTCTCGTGATCGGAAATGTGGAGGAAAGAAATGACTGAAAATATGCCGCCTGGATAAAGAAAGAACCTGTGACTTGTGTAGTCTTAAAACTTCTGAACATTGCAGTCACTCTGCACGATGTTGATTGCAGTTCAGGTTTCAGATAATTATTCTGATATCCCAAATGTTCATGGTAAAAAAATTTGGAAGTGCAGTTTGAGCAAAACTGAAATCAAACAGATGTGTGAAGAATTCTGATACCAAATTTATATATTTGGCATTATTTAAAAATGTTTTCTGGCTATGATTATTATCAACTGTAGGTGATGAATATAAATAAAGTAAATTTGAGAAGCTTCAAGCTGGTTAGTTAATTACTTTCCTTAGAGAAGTACTGTCTTTGAAGAGGCTTTTCATGGCGATATCGGCATGCCTTTACGTTACACACAGAAACTAGAAAACTTCATGCATCGAGCCAGCATTCGCCGGAACCAGCAGACAAAATGCAGTACTGCTATTTCAATGCTGCATCTTTTCGGCTACTGATTGGATGAAAAGCTTTTGAATCAAATATTTTACTTACAATCAAAACTTTTTGTCGAGTAGTTACTTAAAGATTGATATCGAAAAACTGGGAAACATTTAAGAAATCAAGTAGTGAAACTCTAGCATATAACATTCAATTGTATGCTCTTTCACGTGTTGTTGGATTTCAGGCTTCCATATAGGCATTAGATATATCTCATGAAAAAACAAGATGCACATCTCCGTAAATTTATGTCAGTGTAACATTTCAGATTCATTGTCTATATATGACAATTTCTTGTAAGATGTAGCTAATTGTTGGTTGGTGTAGATCTAACTATCAAAATTTAACTCTGAAATTTCATTTAGATAAGAAGTTTACTTGTACCTACCACTTAAATTTCGTCTTACAGGAAACTCATACATTGCATTGGATCAGTAGACGCCTTATTAGCACAACGGGGTTTTACTTCATAGAAAAATTAATTGTGATCACTGCGAAAACTAGACAGCATCCGCATAGATTATCTTATGCCAAAATGTCGGCAGAATTCGCATTCCGTCTGGGTAAAACTCCGCTGCCGTCGAAGCAAAGTCTGCTAATCAGTTATTCACTACTCTGCTAGTCAATTATTCAGAAATACGCGTTGAAGAAAAGCTTTTTCTCAAATCACTGATCATAAAGAGCTGCATTTTTCTAGAGCAAGGTTTGGATTACCTAGGGGAGAAGACAAAACTTCCCAGTCCAGCTCTAAGTAGATTAGTTAAGTAGAGTGACAACTAATTTTAAGCTATCTTGAAGGGATTGGAAAAGGCAGTGCAGCAAGCTGTAAATCAATGAGTTTGTCTGCAATATGCTATAGTTTTTAACACTATTTTCTGAAGGTGTTACAGTGCGGCAGGAGTCCTCAAAGAACTGTTTCTCGTGAATACCATCAAACACATTGATTTAACTCATAGAATTCTGTTTCGGTTGAGGGCTAGAACTTCTTTATAGAAGTTCCTAAGGTTCACGTTCAAGTAGATGTACTGGTTTAGGGAATAAAGTGGTGCAAAAACTTCTCAATTTTAAAATATCACGGTAAAAAATAAATCATCACATGATAATAATATCGCACACATGGTCTTTTTGACATAAAACTTTTAAGTGAATTTTAGGTTTATGAAGTGTGAGCACAAAAAGACTTAATAATATTTGAACATCTCCATTTTTATATTAACAAATGAATTTGTACCGAAAAAGCAAAAAGCGTTCAGATTATGCATTCATTAAGCAATCAAAACCTAGAAATTAGTAAGGATTAATATTATTATGGCAATTACGAATTTTAAACGTATGTTGGTAAATTAACCTCTCTTATAAAGACGTACTAGTAAATTTTCATGAAAAATCTAGTATAAAAAGATTCAGGAAGATACGTACGTTTAAATTTCTATTACCTGTTATAAGTGGTATTAATGTTTACTATGTACCAGATTTTTAATGCTTAAGTTTACCGTTTGCATTTATCTTTACATTAAAAAGATACCTGAAAGAACCTGAAACTTTTGATGATAGCTTTGATCTTTAATTTTAGTGTTTTCTAGTAAAATTTATTACAATTAAAAGAGTCAGACTAGCAAAAAAGTCAAAAACAGATTGCTCTGTTCTCTTTCACCTAAAACACCGTCGCTATATGTAGTGAAATTAAAACTCCATCTAAAGACATATTCAAAACATAAAAGATTATTCAATAAAGCTACCTAAAGGGATGTGTTAATGTTAAAACTTCTCTGTATTCTCACACATGCGTTCATCTGGATATATGTGCAAAAACACAAATAAAACAAATTTTGCCACTAAATATTACTATTAAAATTCTAATCAATTTGTGAATGTCTAGTAATTTAATCTTTAAAGGAATACATAGCAAAAGATAAAACTTTAATTTCATCAGAATATTTTTTTGATTTTAATACGGAATATATATAATAAAGTGTATCCGAACACTTTCTCAAGCTGTATTCTCAGATATCCATTTCCCTGTTGATTAAGCATAAGGTTCTGAGTTGGCGCTTAAACGAAGTTAAAAGAAACCGATCTTTCAAACACCTTGCTCTCTAAACTCACGGATACAAAGTTAAGTATTTTAATATTTTAAGTTAACTTTAATTGCCCCTTCTTTTGCTTAAATTTGCAGCATTTTGTATCATTTTCGAATCAGGCATATTCAAAATATCTAACAGAGCAAATCTGAAAAAAAATGTGGAATATTTTAATTACATTTGAAAAATCCTTTGTATGTTTTACAATGATTCATAAATGGAGGAATAATGCTTTCGCTTTTACAGTCTAATTTGCAAGAAATGCTTGTGAAGCTTAAAATACAGTTTTTTCCAGCACTTCTTATCTTATATTACACGCTTGCCTCAGAGGGTGCTGCAAAGTCCCTCCCCCTTCCGTGTCGTGTATCGTATATGCAACATAAACGTGTCGGTTTAGGTGTTAAAATTTACATAATAATTCAGCCCTTGCGGGAAGCATTTCAAAGTATGCAGTAGATTGCGACATTAATGGGATTTTCTTCGAATAAATTTTTTGGTAACGGCGGGAGGGCGAGGGAAATAGGAAAAAAAGTTCTGTGTTTTATAAATTCTGATCCTTTTAAATACTTGCTAGCCAGACATTATTCTCTAAAAGCAAAAGTTATTTATCTAGCACTAAAGTGCATCAAATTGCCGATGAATGCAAATGCAAAACAGTTAGCTGCTGACAATGGAAAAGGGCCATGAAATCTGAATGAAGAGGGAAAGAATCTCTCGCGTCCTTTAAATGAAAGAATTTGTTGCTACATTCTTGTTGTTATTAAAAAAGAATGAATTTACGATAAAAGGAATTAAGTTAGTGACGAAATCCATAAAGGATCGTAAAACATACTGCAAAACATTTGAAATATTATTAAGTACACTTTTGTTTATTCAATTATTAAAACAATTATTTTTTAAATAAGTAGAGAAATCACCGCAGTCTCTGTTATACGACGCTTATTTTGAATCTCGAAACGTTGTACAATAAATATTCTTATGAAGTTTTGTGTTCTGATGATGCGTTGTGAAAGCAGAAGTGTTTGGTTAGGCTTTTAAAATTAAAGTGTCAGTAACCAAGTAACTTTCAAGTAACCAAGCAACCAAATAACATTCAAGTAACTGTCTTGAATGTCAGTAATATTCAAGACTGTCGGGCGAGCTTTTGTCTCGTTTATCTTTCTAACAAGAAGTGTCATAACCAATGTAAACTCACAAAAAATATTTATTGAAACGTCGACTTCAAGATTACGCAAACTGAAAATAACAGAAACTAAACTTCCTCTAACTTACGACTAGAATAATAAGCTTCTCAAGTAAATTTAAAGTAAATTGAATGCATTCATAATATAAGCAAAGCCTGTCTTAAACTTTAGTTCCCCTAGTTACACGCAGAAAATAAAGGACACATATATTTATCGGTAAGCTAGTGCAAACAACAGTATTGCAAGACAGAGGAAATAGCTAGCTTAAGCAACCATTCGCTGTCCGATAAAAATTGAAACATGACACTTACTTTAAAATAATTTGCATTCTACTAAAAGTTGATAAAAAGCAGATGTCTAAAATAGCTAAAATACTAAGATAATTACTCAATTAAATTAAAAAAAACCTTTCAAAATTATCTTAGAGCTATTCATTTCATTAAAAAAATACTCTGAGATGTTCGTATTGCTTACCATATGATTAAGAAAACTGTGCCTTTTAAATCCATTTATCTATATATATTAAAAATAGGGGAAAGGGAAATCAAGAAGATAATATATATATGTTACTTTTCAAGAAATCTCTAGTTACTTGATTGCGGTAATTACCATAAAAATATCTCAATTACGCTTACTTATTTACACGTAAAAAGCTTTACTATTATTCATTATTAATTTTAATTTGAACCTTTCAGTCTTTCTGTTGCCTCTTGCTGCCGTATGGTTAGAAACAAACCCGACTCAAATTTAGGCATTCGCTTAGGTTAATGGTACATTTTTTTGAATTAATAATAGATTTAACTCTGTAAACTGCGCGTCTACTGTACACCTAGGCATCCGAAAATACTGACTGGATTTTTTTTGGTTTTATTTAATTATGGCAAATAGGCGAAAACTATCTGCCTAAAGAAACGGATGCCTTCATGGAGCATTAAAACTGGCTCGTATACACGTTGCACATGAGGAAAACCACGAAAACGCTCGTGCAGGCAGCCCGGTCGCCTGGAATAGAACCCAGGCCGGAACCAGTCTTCAGAGACTTTACTTCTCGGCCGCTGGTGGGCCCCGAAAATACTGGGGCTGCGTCTGGTTAGAAACGTAAGTTCAGAGAACAAGCTACGTAAGTTTTCCTGGTTATTAAATTTGAAAGCTCATTATTTTATGTACTTCGATTTATCAGAGCTTCGATTTATCATTCCTTCATTGACAATGCTTCAAAATCCATCACTTGGCATTTTGGGTTCTAGATGAACGTATGTATAAACAATGATATCTGTTACTGCATACATTATTCTCAAAACTATTGTTTTACTTCATTATTCGTTTGCAAATAAAATTTTCAAGACAACAATTCCTACTTGGATCATTTCAGAGAAGACGGAAGGAACGTACAAATTTATTTATTATTATTTTTTTTTGCCTTCTATTTTGTCTATAAATACGGCAACGCAGTAAGGTAGTAACGCCTCTCGCGTGGTCTTCAATTCTGCATCCGCATTATTAGCGTCATTTCCCAGTATTGTTTCGGTTGCAAGCTACAATATGTTTATTTGTGATAAATTTCATCACTTTATTCCCGTTAAGTTTTAGGCGTTTCAGGAATATTTTTCAATTTGGAATTACAAAGAATAAGGAGGAAGGCAATAAAAATGTGCAAAAGATGACGAGGATCTTCACTGAGAATTACAACGAGGTTTTTCTATTCTGAGAGAAGAAACGACGTAGATCCTGAAATTATTTTGCTTTGAAAAGTCGTGTTTTAGCCTAGACAAACTTTAGACAAGAAGTAGAGAACAATGTACTTTTTTTTTCTTTTGCTAAAATATAGAGTAATATTTTCCTGGGTTAGATAGAGTAATATTTTCCCGCATGCATGGTTTTCCCGTTAGAAAACGACTGTTTGAAGTTCCACTGCATCTATCAATTTATCTATCTATACGTATAATATTTTAATTATATAGTTTAGTCATTCACTGATTCATATAAATAGTTAAAGCTTCACGATTTTATAAAATTCATCTACCTCCTGAACTGTACACCAAATCTAGGAAGGTCTTTTGGTTAAGAGTGATGTAGTCTGTCTGAAAACAGTTGCGTGAATTCCTTATTTTTCACACGAACTACAATTTGATCCTGAGTATACTTCTCTGTGTAATTTTTCTGCAAGCTAGTTAAATAAGTTTTGTACTTTTTTAAGACTTAATAATTATTGTTATATTATTAATAAAAGAGCCATAACATGCTCTATAATATTTCACAAAAAAACTGGCAAGCTGGAATCTTGCATATGTAGACTTTGGCAGATAACTTTCAAACGTCTAAAACATCTACATTATATCTCAAATATTACATTATATCTAAAACATTTACTTTCATGTATCAAATATATACATTGTACACATTTTAAATAATTTTTCTCACTTGCTATGTGAAATTTAATTCCTATTGCCTGAATTAAAAAGCTATAAGAGTAGTTTATTCAGCTTGTGATATTAAAATGTTTCATTACAGAAAGAATATTTACGGAGCATACATATGGTTAAATGTTCGCCTATCAGGAAATTAATTTTCTAAGCAGTGTTCTCGGGTTCATTTTCTAAGCAGTTTGAGAATAAATAATGAAATTCTGGACTACAAGAAATTGAATTTATTGAAGGCTTCAGTGTTCCTATAATCTAGGACTTTCTTCCGGTTATTTCACACCTATTTAGTCTTTTTCTTTTGATTATGAGCAAGGCTCTCTCATACTTCTTCCCTTTGTTTAAATTTGCAACTTGCTTTACAGGGGCTTTTATATGCTAATTAAGAAGAATCGTTTTCCAATTGCAATTAACTGAATGTCTTAGTGAAATATTCATAATAGGTAAGAAAAAAAAATCTAAGACTATTTTGAGACGTTCTACAAACTATGTAAAATGTATATGAGTTTTACTGAAATCTTTTAGTTAAAACGTTGAAGCTGTTATCAATATCTAAAAATTTCTTTCTAATTGGCAGGAAGCTGCATTCTCTTACATAGCTGTTTGTCTCTATTTTAATTACTGAATTATTTCATGCTTGTAAATTATTTAATATCTATTAAAATAGTAACCTACCCAAATGTACTTTTATGGTTGTAGAGACCTTTTAGAATTTTTGGACGTCAGGAAGCTGAAGAAATCAGCATTGCCCTCGTCGAGATTTGAATATCTGACCTTCCGAGCTAGTCGAAATGTGCTATGCATTTACACAAAAAATACCTTATATACTCCCTCTTTTAAAGCGCAACTGGACAGAAGGGGACCCAGTCGCGAAATCGCAGTAGTTAAGAATTATCATCCTCAAACTTTTAGTTCAGGAACCTCTTGTTTAGCTTCTTTTCCACCAAACCCGACTCAAATTACAAAATTAAAATACATGAAATTTTCTAATTCGTTTTTGATTAAATAAATCTATTGAAATCCGATCTTATTGATTTGTACGTTTAATCTTACATTTTACGCTTGCTCTTGTCTTTAATTTACTGTTGTTTACCTAAAAGAGATTCTTACAATTTGTTTTGCTTCATGAAATGTAATTTCAGAAAGACAAAAAGACTTTTTTTTTGCACCAACTTTTTTAAAATTGGGACTTTGCTTTTTTTCTCAGTTTTGCTCATTTAAAATTTACTTCAGTTACTTTTTTAATATATAAAATTCTGCTTTTATAATGTTAGAAATGAGTTCCTGAAATTGCAGTGTAAAAGGAAAAACATATAATCAAATAAAATGCCTATGTAAAAAAAATTCCTAACGTAAAATTTCAGTACAAATAATGAGTTGCTTTCAAAAAACAACCTATTAAAATCTGTATCTTAAACGTTTTGTGACTATTGATGACTCTTATCCATTTACGCACAATTTTTATGTTACAAATTTATAAAGATAATTGTATGAGGTCTAATTATCGTAGAGAGAAAATAATGAGAGTTGATTAAAAAAAATAAGAAGGCAAAATGGTTTGCTTTACATGTATGCTTATTA
Organism: Stegodyphus mimosarum; assembly: GCA_000611955.2. Lineage (NCBI taxonomy): Eukaryota > Metazoa > Arthropoda > Arachnida > Araneae > Eresidae > Stegodyphus > Stegodyphus mimosarum. The sequence goes on along the minus strand of KK116236.1, from coordinate 1,012 downwards.
ATTAGATAGCCACTAAGCACAGAGAGGAAAATGCTCATTTCCGGAAGCCAATTAGAATTGAAGAGGATGCAATTCGCTGCAGAGGTAGATGGAAGTATGCAAATATGTTAGGTAACAGCCAATCGCGCTTTCATATCAAGAAATATGCAAAAAAGGCAGTCTTATAAGCCAGCTTTATGAAGGGTTACAGAAGTTGATTGTAAGTGTTGATAGAAGGTGTTTAAAACTTTCGTACAATTTGTTTTCAAGACATACGTATTTCTATGACTTCCAGAAGACGAATGGAAGATTCTAAGCGCTGGCGTGCTGCGGGGCGCATTGAAGCAGAACAGTCGATCACAGATGCTGCTCTTTTCTACGGCGTTCATCTCTAATTTCACGTTTATGGATACAATTCCAAACCACACATACAGTTATCCGAAGGCCCGTAGTCAGTCACCCACGGTTACAACACCCGCGGAAGATCGATATATTGTTATTGTAGCCAAGCGGAATCGCAGAGTGACCTCCACACGCGTGACATCTATGGTTACAGCGTCCATTGGTAAGGCGATATCTGTAGCTACTGTACGCCGAAGATTACATATGAGTGGACTGCACGCCTGGGTACCGCGAGTTTGTGTTCCTCTATCCGTCCAATCCAGAGGGTCAAGATTACAGTGGTGCCGGGAACATTTCAATTGGAAAATGTCTGACTGGGGCAATGTCATGTTTACTGATGAGTCAAGATTTGCTCTGGAGCCAGATGACAAGTGTATAAGGATATGGCGTGAACAAAGAACACGCAATCAGTCCCAAAACATCACCGAACATCACGCATTCCGAGGCGGAAGCATTATGGTGTGGCAGGGATTTCATTAGGATATCGCATCGACCTGCACATCTTTAAACGGGGTTCTTTGACGGCTGTCCAGTATCGAGACGAAGTCCTAGAACCCATTGTGAACCCATTGGTGGCAACTGGTGGCAGCAGCCATGTTGGTTGGTTTGTGTGAGTGCTCTGAGTAAATCG
>KK116235.1:73530-87258 GCA_000611955.2 Stegodyphus mimosarum | reverse complement strand
TATATTTCTAAGCAATTAGTTTTAAAGATGTGTTCTTTCAATTTATATTTGCAAAAAAAAATTAATGTTACTCAAGGGACACAACTTGATAAAAGCTCGTTGAACTAATTTACTCGAAAATTGAATACATTTATTTATACACTTTAAGCTCCTTTAAGGAAATGAATATTTTATAAGCTTTTAGGAAGGAAGGTTTAATACATAAATTAATTTGAGGTACTTGAGATATTTTATTTCTATTTTATACTTACGTCGAAAACGAACTCTGTAATTTAAATGAAAATTTATCTTAAGTAAGATGCATTTTTAAAATTTATGCGAATTTAACCGGAGTTGGATTTATTGCCGTGCTAAAACTGAATTTTTGAAACACATACGCGTAATTTTCCGCTGGAGACATACTGTGGTTTTGAATATTAGTAAGTTATTATAATAAATACTATTATTGCAATTTTCGAAAATGTTTTCGATGATATTTAGTTATTTCTTCGTCTGATCAATAAATAATATTGAAAAATTTAATTTCGGTTTAAATAAAAAAATAATTGATTTGATTAAATGAAATAACAATTATGAACTATTCCGTGTAGCGGTTCGTACAAGCATATAAATACTATAAATATACGTAAACTTAACTTAAAAACATCCGAACAGTGGAACGTAAAGTAAATACTATATTTAAGCGGTTTAACATTCATTTGTTTTCTCATTTAAACAGTAAAAAAAGATCTAGTTTATTTAAAAATATCAGGGATAACATATAAATTCAAAAAGCATTGTAAAAGTGACAGTAAGCATAAATTTCAGCATGTGTGTAACAATACGTGGAAAGTCACACACCTGAAGGTAATATTACATTCATGAGCTCGGACAGTCCATAGCTTGTTGACAGTTCAGAGAGTCCGTAACGAGAACAAAGATTAGAGCACGAGTTATGACACTGATCATAGGTAAGTATCTCAGGTTGAGAATATCCGAGATGATATTTTCTAGCGTTGTTTCTCTTCGGAAATTTTCATCTTTCGCCCAGAGGGAGTAGGTTGATTTCCACAGTGCTAGACTGAATGGTGGGATGAAGCAAATTCTACCTAAAACTCTGCTTTTTCTATGCAATCTTCGATAAAGGACACTTGATGCGGAAACTGGAATATATAGGGTTGCAGTCCTCTAATTTGCTGCTTCCTGAGCCAATCCATCCATATTGTATACTCGGTTCATCTAAGCAAGGATTTCGAAAAGGGGTTCAACTGCACCTTTTTGGCTTTCTCCGTTCTTTCTTCTTCTCGCAGAAATCGAAGTATTTTGGATCATTATTACAAAATCTTTCGTTTTCTCCTTTCGCTATCACCTGACTTTTACTATTCATCCACTCCTACTCCTTCTCTCTGTATAGGGGAATTTATTCGTCTCAGCGTCCTATCGTTTTTTCCTTATAAGGTAACGTCCGTAGCCACCGCCATTTTCCCAAGTCCAGGGAAATGATTCCTTTTCCTAAAAGGGCAAATTGCCTCTGTTTCGCGAAAACCCTCTGTTTCCAAATTTAGTGTCTAGGAATCACCTTCTACAACTTTGAAAAGGAAGCCCCCTTTCGAAAGCCCCATTTTTACAGGAAAATTCTTCAAATTATTTGCTTCAACTTGAAGTAATATAATTGTTATTTCTTTTTCCAGTAACATGTCTTGCAATATACTGCGCCTTACATAATAATAAATCATTACAGAAAATGGACAAAGAACCTATGAACCTTGTATTTGGAGAGAAATAAGGTGTATAACCACATTTAAAGAATAATATTGCAGCAGTTAAACTTAGAAACTATCGATGTAAGTTTTGCTCAATTAAAGGTATTTATAAATATTCGACATACTCCAAAAATTATTTTCCTTCTTGATAATAGAAAAGAAAATATTTTTCAACTATGTCGTTCAGCACGTTCCATATAAGTAAAATGGCGCTGAGGTTACATTATGGTACGGGACAAAGAAGCTGCTAAACTCACTATCAAACTTTTCAAAACGACCTGTCCCTAGTTCTGCTGCGCAAATGGGTTTGTACTCCCTCTGACACATGGCGCCTGATTTGAAATATATTATTTAAACAGCTGAATGGGTCTGGTTGTATAGAATATATCTGTAGCTATACATCTTTTAGAGTAAGTCTGTGGCCTGTTCAATAGCAAAGTTGTTGCAGTTACTGCGGGTGCATTATATAAGCCCTGTTCTGCGAGCTGCAGAAGATTTCCAAATGCCGTGCTTTCCGTTTTATTCACAAGATTGATCACCTGGGAACGTTTCGTGAGAACTGTCATCACGAAGTTTGATAGGTTTTTTTTATGACATAGAAATGCTGATTGTTTTCCTTAGGTACATGAATTTCTAAGAATGAAGAAACGGAAAAACCTCTGATGTGGACAACACATGACTACCTTGTTCGACCTGTTAAACTATACACATTTTTTGGTGCAATTCATTTATGTCAAGGAATTATTCTAAATTAATTACCGATCCCTCAAAGTAAGTTAAAAATAACATCCATATTAGCATACTATTTTGAAATAGAATATTCCCCTTAATTTTTGTTGCACTGAATTAAAAGTTTTGTATTTTTATTTTTTCAAAACAATTATCAAATTTCCCAAAACATACCTATAACTTTTAACGCGACCTGAAGATCGCATTAAGAGTTTGATTTCGTTATTTCTCCAAAATTATTATTATCTAAATTTGACATCACCCAAACATGAATATTTTCGTCATTTAAAACATTTCTGTAACCGGAAATATATGGCTGTGACCAACGATAACGAAAATTAAAGGCAAGATGATGACTTTTAAGCGGAGTAAGGGGGATGGATTTCATATATATATTTCATATATACACACACATATATACATATATATATGAATATATATATGTACGTATATAGATATGTACGTATAAATATTTGGTACTGCCGATTCCAAAAAGTAGGGAATACGCACAGCTAGATATTATAGCAGTTCCATACAAAAATTTCACAATTCTGTGACTAATCTGTTTTGAGTTGTGCAAGATATATACGCAAGCATGTAGAGACTTCACGAAAATATTTATTTTAAATCCATTTTAGAAGTCGTTTTTGGAAAAAAGGTTCCCTTATTCTGTCCATATGCACAGACGTAACGGAAAAAAAATTCCCAATTAGATTATACCCTTTACTTCGTACAAGAAATAAAAATTATGATGCGGACACCAAATGACTTCCTTGCACGGAATATTAAATTTTACGTATTTTTTGCTGCATTTCTTTTAAGCTTGTTTGCTCGAATTTCATTATTGATAGCTTTCTCAGTCAATTAATTCAGTTCTCACTTCGCGGTAGGGTAAACATACATGCAACCTCAAAATATCTTCATTAAAAATTGAAAAATATGGAAAACATAAAACACTAAATACAGTTAAAACAACTAAAAATAATTTTTACAATTAAAATTACATTTTCCGTGTAAAAACAAGCAAATCGGCCAGCAGACATAAAGGCAGATTTTTCGGTGGGCAAAACTGAAAGTTTACTTTTGAAACTGGAAGTTGCTTTTTAACTTTCTGAAAGATTTAACAAGTTGCGAGATATTTCAAGAATTTCTGCTTCTCGAAATTACTGGAATTAGGGTTATAGCTAACACGATGCCCAATTGCATTTATTCATTTTCAATACAAATTAAAGAGATACCCATTTATTAAATGCACGTGTCCCTCTATTCTCACTCTTCCTGCATAGCTTTCTTTCAAAATTTGTCTTGTGCTGTATTGCACAGAGAAATACAACAATTTTTTATTATATGCGGCTTAAGTGTCTCTTTGGCGCCGATAGTTTGTTGGTTGCTTGCGTAACTGCACTAGTTAATGGGGTGAAGTTGCCACGGCATTCTAATAGTAAAATAAATTTTATCACAATAGTTATCATTGTTTTAATTAAATTATCATGGTATTTAAATATTTTTATTCATACAATTCTTGCTTATTATGCATTTAACTATATTTACATACGAATCACCTAGAAACGTGCAAACGTTGAGAAATTAAAGGAGACGAAACTATCTAACAAGTTATGAGTAGTACATCTCATCAAGTAGGTTTACCCGAACCTCTATGCTAAATATCCTTTCGCGCAAAGAGTTTAATATTTTCCCGATTTTATTCCGACATTGTATTTTAAACTGAATTTCAGCTGAACGCAAATTGAGAGTTTCAAGGGGAACGGGAACATTTGTCTGCATTAGTAATCATCTGTTTTTGAAATGGTTTACAAATGAACGCAAATTGAGCGTATCAGGGGGAAGGTGAACATTTGTTTGCATTAGCAATCATCTGTTTTTGAAACAATTTCGGGCTGAACGCAAATTGAGAGTTTCAGGGGGAAGGTCAACATTTGTTTGCATTGGCAATCATCTGTTTTACATACAAACTACGTCTTAACTTAATTTCTTTTAAGAATGCCTCCTAGAAAACACAGCACTGAAGAGGAGAGAAAAGAAGCTAAAGCTGAACAAAAACGGCTTTCTCGACAAAAAGAAACCACTGAGCAGAGAAAGAAACGTACCGTCAGGAGTTTCCTTCGTTGCTCTCAAGGAATTAAGCAAGTAGAAGGGGGTAAACCCTTTGGGGCAGTAAGCAAAGAGGCGTCCTTGCCGCCTGTCCTGGGTAATTCAGTTTGAATTAGCAGACACCTTTGCACAAATCATTTTAATTACAATTTATAATAGTATTTAGAACAGCGGTCCTTTCGTATGACCGCCGGGTTTTCTAGTTTAATTGTAATTCTAATAAAATTAGCTATCTAAATACGAAATTCGTAACAGTACGACAGTGCTACAAACTTGAAAACACGTATCTATAAGAAATTAGGTTCTGTGCATATACGTAACACATCTTATACTTTTTGAAAAATGAGTAGGAGGTTTTCGTCGCATTGTGCTGCCTCGTTTACTTGTCACAGTATTGCTTTTGTGGGCTGCTGACACGTCGTCTTGCTTCTCAGCATGGAACAGTACCTTTTCAATCGTGTGTAAGCCATTGGTGCGACTCATTTTAAAACAATTTTCATGTATTGAATGTGAGCAAAGTAACTACCTTCTATCTGCTGTAAATTTCAACCAAGTCTTTATCGATTGCGACAACAACAGATGCAGGTCCTCCATCATCAGGAGACAAGAAATTTGGGGAAAAGGGGGGCTTGGTTACACACGCCAAAGAATGATTGTTACTTTGACCCAAATTTGTGTTTTACTTTGGAGTATTTCCTTTCTCTGTTAAGGGGACGGTGGACTTTAAAAATTGGTTTCTTAAGTTTTTGTGTTTTCAACAAGAAACTTTATGCATATACATATTTATAGCATTAGTTTATAAAATATATGTTCCAAATTTCAATTTATTTTAAATTGAAACTTTAAATTAAAACAAATAAGTAGCTATTTTAATTAAAGATTTAAAATGCTCCTTGTGATCTAATTTTCATTATGTTTTCCTAATTTTTCCTTTAAGTTAGTTATAAAGATTTGACAAAAGCTTCTGTGCATCCGTTATTGAATACGATGGATCGGAAATTTTTAAAAAGGATTTTGGTGAATTTATACCCGGTTTTCGAAAAAATGTCACATTTTGTTAAACATTATCACAAGTTTAAACTTATTTAAAACCTCACATCCAAAAATGCATACAATGATCTACTGTAACATATAACAAGATAGTTTCTTCCAAATGTCATTCATTTTTAACTAAAAATTTGATGCATAGAGCATTTTCAAAACATACGAACTGTGAAAAAAATTTGTTTTGAGAAAACCGGATTTAAAGTTTTTCTTCAAACTTACCTTTGATACATGGTCATGAGAAACAGCAAATTAACTTTAAATATGAGCTTGTAAACACTAGATAACTTTTTCATATCATTATAACTATTTTTAATGTCATAAATATGACAAAAGTAAACATGTCGCAAATTTGCATGTGATTCGATGTTATAGGTAGAAACAATTTATGCATTATATGCAATAGAAATTTTAAAATTCCCCTGCACCATATGTTTTACTGTATGCCAAGCTGTTCATCACTTTGTATGCAGTCACTGACATCTACATTGGTACTGTCTATGTAGCTTCTAGCTGCTTTAAGATATCCACTAATTCTTCATCACTTGCTTCATGAGTTTTTATCAATTTAGTGTCATCTTCACGCTGGGAAATAATTGTTTAGCTTTTAAGAATGGTAGATTCTTTCACGTCATTCACTCAGCCAGTAAGCGGCTTAAACGCCTGTTTGTCGCAGATAGTTTATTATTCCTTGAGTAACCGTATTAGCCAATAGGGTGAAGTTGCCACGGCATTCAAATAGTCCATATATACCGATACCATACATGCACTTATCATTGTTTTAATTAAATTATCATTCTATTTAAAAACGTTTAAATATTTTTAATTCGTACAATTGTTGCTTGTTACGCATTTAATTATATCTACATATGAATTACCTAGAAACTTGCAAACGTTGAGAAATTAGAGACGAAACCAAACTCTTATGCTAAATGTCCTTTCGCGTAACGAGTTTAAAATTTTGCTGGATTTTATTCCGAAATTGTACTTTAAACTGAATTTTCAGCTAAACGCAAATTGAGCGGGTCAGGGGAAACGTAAACATTTGTATGCATTAGCAATCACGAGCTTAAAAATGATAGAAAGATCTACACAAGAAATGTTGAAATGTACAAAGAGATCTTTGACATGAGAATTAACATTTTATTATTTAAATCACCTTTATTTATTGTGCTAGCGGTGGCTCTAAAGAAATGTACCGCCAGTGGTTTCCTTCATTACACTCTACTTTAAGCAATTAAGCAAGTAGAAGGGGGAAACCCCGTGGGTCAGTAAGCATTCCTCGCCGCCTTCCCTGGGTAATTCAGTTTGAATTAGCAGATACCTTTGCACAAATCATTTTAATTACAATTTATATTATCTAGAACAGCGGTCATTCAGTATGACCACCGGCGTTTCTAGTATATATATATATATATATATATATACACACACCTTACCCGGCTTAAACGTTCTTTCCTGGCCTTTATTTTCGCCGTCGTTGGTCGTAGTCATGTACTTCCAATTACAGAAATGTCTTAAATGACGAAAATATTCATGTTTTGTCAACATCAAATTAAAAAGAAATAGTTTTCGACAAATAACGAACTAACGATAAATATAAATAACGAAATCTAACATTTAATGGGACCTTCCAATTCCTATACTTACTTATATTTGGTAAAGTCTGCACTCGTTATGAAATAATAAAGTTACAAGAAGTTTGCGTCCCTTACGAGAAAAATTGACAGGGATATTTAATATCGAAATTTGCAGTTTTTATGTCAGTTTCAACCTATTTTGAGGGAATTTTATACGCCGCACAAGGAATTCATGTAGTGTCCACATCTGATTCTTTCTTATTGCATTTTGATAGGATAGCAAGGCATCGCCATCATCCAAAACTCGGATAATCAAGGCTCTACTGTAGTTAGTTCAACATACCCGAATGACCTGAAATAAATGCCAATCTATGTCGCAATATACCATGCATACCATGCATTATAGTGGTTAGGGGAGCCGGCTACGATACCAAAGGGCCTGGGTTAGAATCCCGGAGAAGGTATGGCTGTAACTGTCCGTCCCTTCATAGGGGGCAAAGGTGGCCCTCCTATTAGGTGCCTCCATAATAAAGTGGCCACCACTTCTGGCGTTAGTCGGCTGAAGTCGACTAACGCCAAGCCGAAGTCGGCTGAGGGCCCGCCATTGGAACAACAAAAAATGTCGTAATATTTAGCTACCATTTCAATTGAATGACACAGTATAACCAACGGACTCCTTGAATGACTTTGCGATTAACCGACAGAAATTTCTTGAGATTACCAGTCTTGGACTTCAGATGGGAAATAAATATAAATTTGAATTTCCCTTCGTGCTGATAGGATTATTGTTTATGTGTGTTTGATAAACATACAGTTATAAGGTATTTCTCCTGCCTTCTTGGCATGCCTTCGTGGTGTAGTGGTCAGCACGCTGGGCGCGTATTCAATAGGTCCTTAGTTCGAGTGTCGGCGAAGGCTTTGCTCATTTTTCTAATCTCCTGCTTCCTAAAAAATACCTAACGTCTCTACGCAGTAAGGGAAATAAAACATGTATTTTAATTATTTATTTACCTTTGGTTTGTTCAGAATATTTTAGAATTTTGTATTATAAAATAATGTTCTGGCCTGTCGCCTTTTAGATCGAGCATTCAGCCTGCATGCAATTTGAGTATAATACCACTGCTGTAAAGATCAACATACCAAACCTTGCAGTTTTACGACAGTTCATCTTCATAATGAGTATATTCTCGTTGCGTTTAGCAGAATACCAAGAATACATTTAATGCCTATAAATGTAAAATTTTGTTCTCAATCGCATACCTATTTTAAATACTAAATTTAAAGCCGCCTAGACGGGAATTTTTTTGTTGTTTGTGCCCACTTGTCTGACGTAGTCAGCCCAAATCCACGAAATTCCTCGTGGCAAGGAGCGCTAGATTACACCTGTCGTTGGCAACAGCCTTGAGCACCTAATAGGTGACAGTGCGATTTGGCTCATTTCCGCACCCAATTTTCATGGAGAGCTCCCCGGGGGGACGGGGGGGAGAGTCGTCAACTCCTCTCCCCTTCCACCAAATTACACGAGTGGATGTTTGGCTCGCCGCATATTTAAAGTGCCGCCATGCCGCACCGACACTATGTATTTAGAAACATTGATGCCTTCTCAGGGATTCGAACCCAGGCCCTTCGTCACGGCAGTCAGCGACACTATACCGGTTGAGCGGCAGACGGGAATGTGGTTGGTGTATCTGACTAGGGTGCCAAAGGGCCCGGGTTCGAATCCCGGAAAAGGCATGGATGTAAATTAGCTCTTGCTTCATAGGAGCTAACGACTTGTTAGTTTTTCTCATAGTAAACTGACAACCGATTTTAGTATTATTAGTACCCAAAGCCTAAAAAAAAAATGGTTAGTGCCCGGCTATTAAAGAAAAAAAGCCAAATTTGGGAAATTTTGGCTTATCTCACAATATAATGTGAGTACAATATAATGTGTGTGTCTCACAATATAATGTGAATTTCAAAGCTTCAAGTAGAATAACATTCCGTATAATTAATTTTGGCCAACTTCTAGTATTTTGTTCCGATTGATGTAAACGTCTTATGTACTTAATTTAAAAGTCTTGCGTTATATTTTAGTATAGTGCTTCATTAAGAACATTTCTGGGCTCCAACTAAAGTACTACTTCCATTTGTCCATTAAACATTCTTACGAGCTTTTTTAAAATGCCACTTCCAGCTGCCCAGTTTTACACAAAATCTAATGAATTATTAGTATGATACATAGGATATATGATATTTATATGATATACATGTAGAAATCATACAGAAATTGGAACTTTTCGAAGTTTTCATATAAGAGCTTTCATGGGCGAATAAACTCGTCGCACAAATACACACACAGAGATCATTGTAAAAATCGTGAAAAAGTGTTCTGGAGCAACTAATTCGTGTTTTTCACTCATAACTCACCACCGAAGTTTTGGACGAAAACATTATCTCCCTTATCCATGTATATCCTATGTCGGGAGATAAAAAATCAGTCTCAGTGTCTATAAATGCAAACCTACTTGCTTTACTTCAAATTACCATGAAAAGATTGTTTATTGATTTATCACTGGATACTTGCGTATATGCCACTACTGAAAATTTAGATGCAAGGCATGGTATGAAGATGAAACTCTTTTCGATGCAAATAAATTAGAAAGAACTGTCGATTGTAGAAACACATCCTTCATCCTATTAATAGTTTATTGATCACTAAATATGTGCAGCATTTTATTAAATATTTTTAGTGCATTTTACGTATCTTACTTGTCAACCATTTCCTGCTAATTTATTGTTTATTTTTATGTTTGCTTCCGACATTTAGAGATAAATAAAATTCTTTTGAGTTTTCTTTAGTTAGTAATTATTACGTTTAGTGTTTTGTTGCTGCTCATGGTAAAAACAGAGTTACTCACGTTAGAAATTTTATGAATTAATACTTTAAAATTAACGTTTCAAGAAAAATTACCCGGAAAATTATAATCTTAAATGCAGTTTTACTATAAAAACTGAATGATGAGAAAATTTAAATCAACTTTCTCATTCACAAAGAGTCGAATAAATTCATTTAAACACTGCAATATATATGTAAATTTGAATTAACAATCCTAATTAAGAAATACGTCAGACTTATATTTTATTAAAAGAAATTCCTTCGTATTTTGTGACGGAAAATGCAGAACTTAAAGCAATTGTCTTTAAACAAAATATCCAAAACATAAAATAACTGACAACACCTTGAACGCAAGCAGTAATCATTTAAATTTCAATTTAAATTTTCATAAAAGCTTACTAATCCCCAAATAAAAATGTTTTGGATATAGTTTGGGGGTCTATAAAGTAGTAATTACTTCAGAAAGAAAATTTATTTAAGCAACGAGGTCAATTTAGTTGTTTCCCACAGGAAATGCCCTGCACTTAATCATTTTAAAGATAAATGAATGAAATGTTGCATACCCTGTAGGTTAGCTCAGGAGGGTTATTAAAGTTCATAACCTTGGAAAACCAATCAATTTTGTAAAGAATGGCATTTTCAGGAATTATTTCCTTAAAAGTCTCACAGAAAATATTTTAAAAGTGGATATTTCATAAAAGAGACAGATGTTAAACCCGTAGCAGAAATTGCACAGGAGGTAAAAATATTTTTTTGATTCAGTTGCATAATAGAGGAATTGAATACACAAGGAACCGATGAAAACTTGATGAAAGTTATACTCTCAAAACACCTTACATTTCCGGGACTTTCCGCTCAAAAGTATTTGTAGAAATCTTATTCAGTATGACACACAGCAGTTACCATAACATGTAGAATCATTACGGATTTTGTAGCAGGAGTATTGAAAAAAATGAGCAACGCTTTTGACGGAACTCGAACCACGAACATGTTAAATGCGCGCCTAGCGTGATGACCACTACATCCCGAAGAAAGACCTTATATGTTCCCCTTTTTAAAGGGCGATTTGGGGATTAGAGAACACAATCAATCTCTAAATGGCGGTGATGGAGAATCATCACCACCACCTTTTTGGGTTCGGGTGCCCCTTGTAGAGACATTAGTTATTTTTGAAGCAAGAGCAGGACTTTGAAAAATGAGCAACGCCTTCGCCGGGACTCTACGCACAAACCTCTGGAATGCGCGCCCAGAGTGCTCACGACTACACCATGAAGGCATGGGAAGGCGGGAGAAAAACCTTATAAACAAACTACTATGAACGTTGAACAGAAGGTAATAAAACGCACCTCAAAGTTACAGTTACATAGGACAGGATACAGCTTCAGGTACATAGAGCCGGATAAAGATGGATTTATAGACGGATTAAACCATTTAAACTAAAGACCATTGCCAGGTTGGCGTTATCTCCACAGTTTGGCGAGATAGCCATTTATCTCAAAGTTAAATTGACACCCTTGTAACCCTACTTCTCTGGCGACGCTTTGTTTCTGAAGATTTTCAAACTAGGTTCTATAAGAGATACCATAATTTACATACAATGCCATTAAAATTGTTCAAATGTATACAAAATTCATAATAATATCTAATTTTTCATAATGTATATGATCATTCATATTAAAAAGATATCTTATATTCTAACAATAAAGGCTTATAAGCATGCAAGATTTTCTAATTTTCCTAAGTTTAATTTATGATTGCTTCGTAAATTAAACTTGCGTCATCAAAGAGCATTTTGATTTAAAAATAAAGGAAACCTATGTTGAATTTCGTGAAGTCTAAGATCGTTTTCCACACATAAACCTATTACTAATTCTTCTTTTCATTCCCATTAATGGGTCTCAGGTGTGAAATAGAGAGAACACCTTTGTAGAAGTATAATATGTTTCTAACTTTCTGGAAAGAGTAATTTTCATTTAGAATGCAATTCTCGGTTCGTTTTAGATTCAGAAAGCTTGATTTAGAAAATCTGGAATCGCTGTATTTATAGTTTAGCTTACTCGTTATAAGAATATATAAAGCTGAAATTTTTCGTTATAAAAAATAGGAAAATATTTTTTAAAAAAAATAAAACATTTAATTAGCGTTTTTCATTCATGGAATTTTTAATAATGTATCATAACCTTCAATTCATACATACACGCATTTTATCATTATTAAAAGAATAAATTTTGTTGAGGATTTGCATTTGTGGCATACATTGAATATGAGGTCGACTGGTGGATCTAAAGCATAATTTTTTATCTGAGGTTTTATCTTATTTTTAGAATCTACTGCGTCTTAATTTATCTCCATTGATATCAAATCCCGTGATTGCATTCTCACCAAAATAATAAACTGGAAAATAACCATTAACCACTTAAACTTTTCCTCTGAGACCGACTAGTCGATTTGAGAAGTGCGATCAGTTGTCTGCGACGACACACACTTGTCGAGGTTAAATGTAAACTCGATCTTTATCCTAAGTACATAATTGTCTTTTCGCATTTTCCCATCCCTAGAATGCGATCATGATGAAAAGATTTGCTGCCTAATTGTTAACGCTTTCTCCAGAGCGGAATTGTATCAGAATCATGCAAAGCTTTTTTTAATTCACTTAAAAAGACGGGAAACAGGCATGTATGTACACCACATTTTCAGTTGGCATTGCAATGGAGCTCCTGCTCATTTAAAAGAGCATCTTTAAAGGATCGTCTTTGTTTACTTTCAGATAAAAGGTAAGGGAGCACGAAATTTTTCCTCCTGACGGTATGACGGTATTCAAGATTCTAGAGGGTGGCGAATACATGGTCTTGTAAGTAGGTCTTGATAGTTGGTGAAAGCGGAAAGAAACATTTCTAAGGCCAGTTTAAAAAACAAACGTTTATTTTTAAAGGGAGAAAAATGCAAGTACTTCGGTTTTGCAAGACAGTGAAGTGGTTGAATGTCATATAAATTTGTTTAATACATATTTTAAGTAAATAAATTATTAAAAAACTCAGATTTGTTATTTTTGTCAGAATATTCCATTTGATAATAATCACGAATTTTTTAATAAATTACATTTAGACATTATATATTTTCTCTTATTTTTAATATATTCCGAAATAAATACTTATTTTTCCCTCCTTTCTGCATGTCTTCGTGGTTAGTACACTCGAAGTGTATTCAAGAGGTCCGGGTTCGAGACCCAGCGAGGTCACTATACACTTTTTATGGCTACTGTATGAAAAAAAATTCTAATGCCTATGCGACATCGGCATCGAATCATTTTTATTATGAACCTCTGTTTACTACACATTCTAAAATGTAGCATCTTCCAAAAAGGCCTTTTTCATCAAATAATTCAACGGAAAATGTTCATAAATTACTGGAAAATATTTCATATGCTTTTCAAGGAAGGACATCTTATAGAAGCAATAATTCCTGCGCAGAAATTTAAACCCAGACGCAATATTACTTATTTTCAGTTTTCACAATACTTGATTCTATTATTATTAAAAAAATATAATGACTTCCATCTTCCATCCCAATATTGCAATACTTGCTTATTCCTATAGTAGTAAAATGAAAAATCTCTCTTCATTTATTTCTATTATTTTCAGGC
>KK116235.1:59840-73460 GCA_000611955.2 Stegodyphus mimosarum | reverse complement strand
CAACAAAATACATAAACCAATTTATAAAAATATTGATTGTGAAACACCTTACCATTTGCAATTTATTTTGAGCAAATATTCTTCTGAAAGGATATATATATATATATATATGTTGAGCAATAATTCTTTATACTGATTTTTACCAGCATAATCACTTGCATAATAAATACAATCATTCTCTCCTTATGCGTTTTATATAATATTGTGTATACTACATTTGTTTGAATATAAAATAAAATATATATATATATATAAATGAAAATTGTCTCCTGTGAAGTTGAAGTGCAATTGAGATAATATATGTGGACTATTGTGGAAATTAATAATTGGAATTTATGAGCTATTAAGCTGGAATTGTTAATTAAAAAGCAAATCTAAAGAATAAACGTAGAGAATTATTGCTGATTACACAGAAAACATCCCGATTTACAAAGTGGAAGTGGAACCTCTCCATACTTTTACCAGCAATTGAGGAGCACCGACTTTCGTCATTTCACATTTCTTACACAAAATTCCAATTCCAATTTAAAATTTCCTATCCGGTTTCTTAAAATTCGAAATTAAATCTTTCAGAAGTTTAGAAATGTGAAATAATTCCCAATCACACGAATAAACACTTAATTACAATTAATTAAAAAAATATAGAATTCATACTCAATAATACTTAAAAATAAAAATAAATGAAATATATATGAAAAAATAAAATAAAAAATCAAGTTGCAAATGGAAAGAAATAAATAAACAAATAAAAGTCTGATAAAAATTTAATTTTTACATATTAATACGTTAAAATTATTTTAAATTTTACTTTCATTTTACTCTTATTAAAGAAAATTTCAAAGTGGCGCTATTGCAGCAGCAAACTTTAGATACTAAAGGTTTCCTTGATAAAAGTTTGGGAGAATTCATTGTTCTGTTATGATATAACTTCTTCTGTGTTTGCGTGAAAGTGAGAAGAGAAGAAGGTTGACAGGGACACGAATTTTCTTCCAGTGTGCAGATCTCTGCAATATATATAAATATATATATATGTGTGTGTGTGTGTGTTGATATTGTACATTTTGCGTAGAATGAAACCAATTTATTTTTTAAGCATTGCTGAAAAGAACTGTTGCGTAGATCTGACTGGAGCGAAAATCACATTATCGAAACATCATTTTAATTTTGAACAGGAAAAATTATTTAGAAACAGAGTTTTGTTTAATCCTTTGAAAAAAAAAAAGAAAACATATTTTTGAAAGAAAAAGAAATAGATTTTTGATTAACCGAATTTGAAACAAAAAAAATTACTCCGTTTTCTAGTCAAGCGAACAAAATATGTCAAGGTAAATTTAGCATTTGCGATTTCTTGACAAACGGTTTTCAAGCCGGTGGGATACACATGTCCCACACGTAGTGATCGACTTACTATAAGCCCACCTATTATTCCGGGAACCTTTATTATATGACACAGATTTTACATCGTATGTTACAGGATAAAGCATGCTTTTTATAACCTAACAATACACATTGGGCAACTCATGTTTATTTTCTCTATGTTCGTTTGTGTACAAGAGCACAGCGGAATCTCGATTTTCCAACTATTGGAAGATGATTCCCAACATTCAGGAGATTCTTTTTAACTCAGCAGTAATTTTTATACTTTTAGTGGGACATATATGTCCCGTTAGTATTCAAAGGGTAGAATTTGAAAAGTAGCAGGGAAGCTAAACGTGTCCCATAATTTCTATATACGCAGTTGACATTCTCAGATGCTACAAATATAAGCTTAATGAAGGGAGATGACTTTTCTTGGCATAGCGGGCAGCAAAAGAGGGAAGCGTAATAAATGCAGAAGTATTTATAAGCTCGGAAAGTCTTTGTTTTAATCCTGAGACGTGATTGGGCAAAAGATTTGGTTTCTCATTGCGGTTGTTGCAGGGAAAGCGTGATGTAACAAGGTGCGATATAGTACCTTGAAGAGGGGATGTATGCAATTAAAATTAAGAATTTAAAGGACCGATCCAACTAAGCAAACTATGAAATATAAAAGACAGTTAATTGGCAGTAGTCCTTTAAAATTCTGATCTAGATATAAATACAATCCCCTTCATATATGTACTGACACAACATTTCTTTCTCTACAGAGATCTGTATTGCTGTGAACTTTTATCCAATCACAATTTATAAAACTCAAACAAAGAATTTCTGAGTATATATACTTCAGCTGCCTTAATTTATAAACCCAAAGAAGAGGTGTGTACAAAATCACAGATTGACAGCACTTCCTAAACTTTATCAGGCAACATCCCTCTTAAAATTTAACTACACATCCCTCTTAAAAGTCATGAAGATATTAATCAGGCTATTCAAACTCAATCCAAAATATTATTTAAGCTTTTAAAATCGCTGAAGTTAAAGGCAATTAGTTTCATCTAAACCTTCCATATCACATTAAAATCCTGACAAAAAATGTAGTAGGCCCAGATGAATTTTCATACACTCACGTGATTCTGCCATGAAATCAGAACTGAAAGCTCAGCTGGAAAATAAAACGAAAACGATTGGTCGACAACACCGTATAAATTCATGGAATTACAAAACAGAGGACAGTTCCTTTTGGAATTTTATTGGCAATTTAAAATCTAACGGCACCAGAAATATGCCCTAAAAGGCAGCACTGGAAGGAGAAGGCTGATACTTTTGCAATTCACTTCAAGGAATAATTTAAGCCAAATTATACCCCGTCTGATGCAAATTTCATCACGTCCATTGACGAAGCAGTGACAGATTATATTCAGCAATCCCTGTTGCTAATCTTGTTGCTGAACTTAATACTATCACATCCAAGCTTGCAAAAGAAAAGCCCAAACAAGTGGATTAAACACCTGCCAAATAACTACGACTTTGAGGAATCTATAAAGCTTACCTGTTTTTATGATATTCTCTGAGGGCGTCTCTAATGTAGGGAAGGCCAGCATTCTATAAAAAATCTAAGCCTTTTTTACAATGCTGAACAATTTAGGCGAAGCATGAAAGAGAAGAATTTTCGTATACTTTCTCCAGCTACTGTGTATAATACCTAGGCATTCTGTACAGTGACAAATGTTATTTAAAAAAAATGGAAGAGTGCCTCAAAAACATTTTATTCAAAATACTTGACGAAAAATATGATGTGGATACCACATGACTTCCTTGTACGGCCTTTTGAATCCCATGCATTTTTTGTTGCATTTTATTAAGGAGTACAACCATTTCACAAGTAAAAGTACAGGAATCAAAGACCACATTGAACGTTAGATTTCGTTATTTTTCCAAACATTAATTCTTTTTTTATATGACACTGTCAGTTTTCATCATTTAAAACACTTCTGTATTTCTGCTGCACTATATTTAAACGCTTTTCTTCTAAATATTCTAATTTAATTAACCAATTTCTCAAGGGAAATTAAAAATGACATAAAAAATTGAAAAGTTTTAAATTAAATATCTCTGTCAATATCATCGTTTAAAATACTTCTGCAATTAAATGTAGATGATATCGGCCAGCGATTTCAAAAATAAAAGCCCGTACACAGATGAGGTAGTAGGTATATGTACCTTTGGTACTGCGGATAGTAAGGTGTACAGCTAGATACAAAATTTCAACATGCTACTACTAATAGATTTTGAGTTATGCGTGATAAGTCTATGTGACGGATAAATGTCACAGCGAAATCCTTTTGAATCTATTATAATTCCACTATTTTGTCCGTACGTATAGACGTCAAGCAAAAAAATCACAGGAATACTTCCTTTTTAATTTCCTAATTTAGTTGCAATATTTCCTGTTTAATTCTTACAAGAAAGTAAATATGAACATTTTACAAAAGTAAATCTGATGCGTACACGACATAACTTCCTTGTACGGAATATTAAATTATACGCAACTGGCATTTCATTTAAACGTATTGGATTGAATTAAATCTACTTCGTCGATAGCGCATAAACCGCAATAGAATAAATGCACTCTTTAAAATTCACTACATTTATTTACCACAGCGACACTCTGGCGCTAGCTACTCTTAACAGCGTTACATCTCATTCATTTTATAACTCGTCAGAATGCACAAAAGTTATGTATATCATCTGGAGAATTACCTAATCGTTGCCACATGTTCTATTCAAATACCATATTAAATCTAAAACGATGTGTAAAGGAAATTAAACAACCCCCGCACTCCCAAAAAAGAAAGAAAGAAACAGATTCTCACAGACGATTCAGTATTTCTCATTCAATTAATTCAGTTCTTACTTCGCGACAACGCAAAAATACATAAAAACTCAAAATATCTATATTAAAAATTACGAAGTAAATCCTAAATACTTATTTTCTCGAATAAATTCCACAATGGATTAAGCATGATTTAATTCGCAATAATAAAAGAAGGCATTATCGTTGTTATTGCGAAGCTTAGTTTCTCTAAATTGGCAACAAATGCAATATATTCCTAAGTTTCAAATGTAAAAAAATATATCGGCCAAGTGAAAAATGATTATGGTTAGCCGCGCTAAAGAACTTTTGAATTATTGATAATTCTATAAATTTTGCATGCAGATTTACTAAACGCATAAAACCCTTAACCGGAAGATAACAACAACATAATTCAATTATTTTTAAAGCAAAAAAATGCACAATTTGCCAGCATATAAGAATAAAAAAACTGAGCTCACTGAGCCGAGTAAGAGAGTCGATATATATTTACATAAATGCATATACCTTTGGTACGGGCGATTCCAACCAAAATAAGAGGTGCCCATCTACATGATATATCAGTCCTATATACAAAATTGCAACGTTCTGAGGCTACTCATTTTTGAGTTATGCGAGATACATACATAGTATGTACGTATGCGCAGACGCTGCGAAAAAACCTCTTCAGAATCCATATTAAATCAGTTTTATAATTTTTTGGGGAAAAGGTGTCCTTTATGTTGTTCTTACGTACTAATTTCACTCGAAAACGTCGTTAAATTGCATTCGATAGCGGTCAAAATAGATATATTCGTTGAAATATGATACCGGAAATTTGTCGCGATTACAATACTTTTTTTTTCCTTTTGTGCAGGGAAGTAAACACTTCATGTTTTTCCCATTAAAGAAAACAATGTATGGAAGTGTATGAGTATGGTCTATAACCTTTGTTCGACGTTTTCAGTCGTAAACAGCTGGGAAAGTATTTTGGAAAGTACTTTGAGTGAATTATTTGAAAAAAAAAAGCAATTTATATAAAGTAGTGTAATTTGAGTTATTATTTAGTTTAATTGTGAGTGAGGTGGTATTTACTTAAGTAATTGAAGGTGATAAAGTATTGTAAGTGACTCAAATAATACTTTACTTTAAACATTGTAAGTGAGGTGCCAGTGGGTCATCCGGCGTAATTAATAAACTATACGAACCGATAACGTGCAACAATGTATTTCTCAGTAAGTTTGTATGCAATTTGCATGCGCATGAAAGCAATTTCATCATAATGGCGAAAGAAAAGGTGGGTCTCCAGTTTGGATGTGAACGAATATTTTTCAAAATGAATACAACATGGCGAAAAAACAGTTAAAGTAAGTACTTAAATAATGATAAAATGCATGGTTAATGTAAACAAATTTTTAAATTTAACAGTTTCTAGCTAAGTCTTGTGCTTCCTTCAAATGCATAGATAATTTAAATCACTCGAAGTCTTCATACATGACATTCGAAAACTTTTTTTTTTCCATTTTTTCTTAAACTCATTCCTTTCAACTTACCGGCAGTTAATTTCCGAAGCTTATAATAAACTGTAGATAATTATTTATTTTCGTTTCGTGAATATTTTCTTTCTCGTACGGATTATAAACATGATCTCCGAAAACACTCAATTTATTTGATAAATGATCCAAACTCAATGAGTGGAACTACTTCTCTTGACATGCTCATAAATATGTAGTGCTTTGCATAATCTGGAAACTTATCTTCAAATTCCGTCTCAAGTTCCGAAATTTTTCTCCGCAAAATAGAGTTTTTAGGAACTCAGTTGACGGCTATTTATGAGGATTAAGGTTTTAAGAAGACGGGTAATGATTACGTATTCGTAAAATAATTCGACGGACATAGAATATTCTAGCCAAGGCTCTGTTATCTGGTAAAATATTTTTTAGTTAAGCATATATTCACGCTACAAAACGTAGCATAAAATGTAAAGAACCCTTTTAAAACTTTTGAGAGCCATTTTGTTTTGAAAAAAAAATGTTGCTTATAGTTTTTAGTGTTTTCCGCCATAATAGAGAAGTGATGTTATCAGGACTGAGTGTTCCGTGCATACTTTTGGCGAATATTGTCGTAACAGTGTCAAAGTCCTATCTCAAACAGGGAGCTGAATGCAGCTATGTTCTATGTCAGTGGTAAAATAACTGCACGTACGAAGGGTTTAAAATTACCCTTTTATTAAACTACTATTTACAGTCACTTCCCCACTCGGAAGGGATAACAGAAAATAATGACTGCACTTAAGCCTAAACTGAACAATCAAATAATTTAAAAAATAAAGTTCAGTAGAAAATTAAGTAGTCGTTGCTCTCAGAGCTTTAAACGCGAGGTTAGCCTCTATTCTAAACTATCAATGGTGCGTAGCAAGATTTGGCTAATACTAACACACTTAGATTGCTTCAATAAGTATTAAAGTAACAGCGCTAAGGCTTAGAATTTAAATACTAGCTAGTCAGGTGGACGTCGAACAGAGCCGAAGCGATCTGAGACTAAAAGCTCTCTCACTCTGAGAAGTTCCTCGCTAACCTTTAAATACAAAACTTGGCTCCACTTCAAATTAGCAATTAAAGCTGAATCGCGTGCTCATTCTAACGGGAAGTTGAAATAAGAGTTCACAGGAAATAGAAATTAACATAAAACTTTGTTAGTTTAAACTAAAACCTTACAATGTATCTGCGCGGGAACATTAATTGGAGAGGTACTTTCTTCCTCCTTACAGTGTGTCTTCGTGGAGTAACTGGAAGCACGTCCGGCTAGCTGCAGGAAGGTCTGGAACTGGAGTCCCGGAGAAAGCATTGAGTATTTTTCATGCTTCCAGCTTAGGCAAAATAAATGACTCTACAGTGAAGCACGAGCAAAAATACAATGGACGATAACTCTTCACCGCCAGGATTTGGAGACTAGGTCTCCTCTTCTTCAGCCTGTGTTTAATGGGGCGGGGGGTGTAAGGTATTTTCTCCCTCCTTAAAACTACGTGCTGTCGTGGTGTAACTGGAAGCTCGAGAAGTCCTTAGTTTGAATTCTGGGGAGAACACTAGCTTTTTTTCATGCTTCCTGCTTTGACAAACGTAATGGGTTTTGGCACCAGTTTTTTAGGTCTGCACTATGTACAAGCAAATAGGTTTCTTTTACTTAACAGATTCGTTTAATAATATATATAATTGCAAAAAATATAATTGCAGACAATTATTGAAGCATTCAGTGGAAATTCAGTACTCTGCATGTCCATAAAATTTTGCATTTAGGAAGGAAATTATCTCCGTATTATTAAACACTGTTCTTAAGGGTATCACGAAACAGCAAAAAACATAATTGATCTTATAACATATCAAACTTCCATTGAATGATCTGTGGTTATTTGAAATGTAGCTGCTTTTCGCAGAATTTCACGACGATTTTTATTGTATTTACAGAAATATTGCAACTAAACTCTTTGTGTTTCAAATGTTCTGTTTCATAAACTTTATTTCTTCACTTTCTACAACGCAATTTACAAGAAAATAACTCCTTTTGTAGTACGGAAAGAGATATTTCATCGCATTCCTTTTGAATAGCTCTCTAATGTCCAAGAAAGGATGTAGGTCGAAGTTTGGACAATCCGCTTTTCTCCGCAGAAGTCCGAAAGCCCAAAAATCCATAGGCGGTACATCAGGAGATTTTCTAGGGCTACGAGTGAAGGGTTATAGCCTTAACACCCATTTCTTGTTCCAATTTACCAAGGGATTTTGAAAGGTGGCTACTTGTTTTGTCTTGATGCAGTTCTACTAATCGATGGCCAGAATTATTTATATTTAAAATCGGGTTATTTTGTTCCAGAAAATGTGTGAAGATAATCTGAACATTTTCTTCACTTTCTTTGTAATTAGTGTGCAGTTACATGAAAACCAGGAACCGTCATAAAACCCTCTAAAAAACTTTCTTTAGATTTATTAAACCATTTTTAAAAATTTTTCTCCTATTTGATGATGTTAAATGGTTCATTTTTTTTTCACGCATTTAAATGCACCCATGTTTCATCTGCTGTGACAAAAGTTTTTCAGTTTTGTCCGAGTAATTGTTCTCGCAGAACATTCTGCAGCGTGTTCTGCTTTCGACGATATATCGTGGAGAAATGTATATAATTTTTATTTTTTTTATTTTTTTTTTTTTTTTTAAGTTTAGACCAACATTAATCATTTTGCCTACAGGTGGTACTGACAATTTTAATAATTTTGCAACTGTTCTTTGATTTGGTTTGTTTGGTTTAATGAGATTACGGCAAAGCCTCGAGAACTATCTTTCTAAGGGAAGGAATGCCTTTGTGGAGGGCTGTATAAAGGAAACTGGCTCGTATACACGTTACACATGGGGAAAACCGCAAAAAAGCCTATGCAGCCAGCCCGTTCGCGGGGCTCGAACTTCTGATCGAACTACCAGTGTTCAGCGACTTTACCACTCGGCCGCTGGTGGGCTATCCTTTGCTTTGGTGAACTTCCTTTTTACAATAAAGATCTTATCTAAGTAGCATTCCATTTTTTTATTGGATATGTGTTTGGAACATTTTTTTCCACAGCTAGATTTCGACGTTCTTTTTCTTTCTTGTTGACAATAGTACCTTTCGTAGCTTTAGATATCGCAATGCTATGACATTCACAGTGTTTTTTAATACCTAACTGCGAATGGTTTTTTTCGGAAAGAGCACGAACATAGCCCTTCATTCATTGCTTCTTTAAAAGCGGTATTTTGCATGAGAACAAAATTGTCAAATAGTGGAAGATAATGCATACTTTTCAAACATATAGTTGCAGTTAAACAAATTTAAAGTAACACAGTTTTTTAATAGCAAGTCAAAACTGTCTAAAGATGAGCAAACATCCTCTGTAAATGTAAGTCGTTGAAAAAACTAAAGATTTTCATTTTGGAAGCATTAGCAATAAAGTCCACATTAAAAGTGAAACATATGATGTAAACGTTAATTTGATATTCATCGTCGATGAAGATGCAGATATTTTAAGATCAATAAAATATACATTGTAGCATTTTTTTAAATTTTGCTTCTAAGGGAAAATGAAAAATAAAGTGGAATATAAATTTTAATTAAAATACGTTAAACAGATTCAATATTTTTTAAGTATACAAAAGTGTTTTTCTAACGGTGGGATTCAACCTATGCATTTTGATCTAAATATAATTCATATAACCTAATTAAAATGCATTAACTTTGTTATTAAATACTAAAATGATGAAAAATACGCTTGCTCGAACAACGAAAACAATTACCCTTTTTTATTAATTCTTTTCAATTATTTCGTCCTCAATGAAGATGTGAACTAATTCGCCATTTTTTTAAAGTACTTTAATATTATTAGTGTAATTACAAAGAAGAGTTGTGTAAAATGAAGATAAATATTTTTCTTGCTTTTACAAACATGATACACTGGTGACGGAAGAAAAGCAAAACAGTATTTCCTTTGAGAACGTCAAGTTTTCTTTCGAGTTTAAATTAAAATATGCTTTTCTCATCAGTTTTATGTATTGCATTTCGGAGTGTCTCTCTCAAGTTTATTGATTTTGTTCTAGGATATGCAATTCTTGCTCTCTCGTTTCTCGAGGAAAGGAAAAGCAATATTAGTCTTCAAAGATGTTTCAAAATTGTGAAACAAAATTCACTGGAAAGGTTTTAGTATTCAAGGATATTCATGTCGAAATTTCTTCTTCAGTAGGCATGTTTTACGAGGAAGCACTTCAAAAATTCTTTAAGTATTTGAAATCATATAAGCATTTTATTTAGTAATTTTATTCAGAAATTAAGTGCCGATAGATATAAAGAGGAAAATAAAAAAAAAAAGAACGGAATAATTTGAGTCTGAAAATTCTTTGCAAAAATACGTCATAAGTAAATATTAAAGTAAGTTATTGCAATTTATTATTTAATAAAATACTACTACTATTAATACTACTTACTATTAAATTAATTAATACTACTTACTATTTAGTAAGCTGATATTTAGACTAATTTGCGTTTACACTTTAGACTAATTTACTTGGAATTTAATTTACTTTTACAATTTACCAAACATTAATACAAAGGCGGCTCTGCGTTGCTAAAACAAAACATAATATGCTTGGAATTTTTTTTTCAACTGCAGTTATATTTTTGGAAGTATAAATTAGTGTCTGCTACTAGGGAGTTTTGTGTTGATGCCAAAATTGCGCTTTTAAAGAAGCAGAGGATAGAAGGCTATGTTTGTGCTCTTTCCGTAGAAAATTATCCGCATCCATTTATTAAAAGACACTTAAAAAGCCATAATTTTCGATACTTAAAGCTACGATAGGCCGTATTGTCAACGAGAAAGCGGAGGAGTCAAAGTTTGGTCTCAAGTGGAAAATTATTTAGTGGGCATATCAGAGCGAAAACGGAATGTTTCGAATATTGCTAAGGTAAGATCTTTAATGTTAAAAGGAAATCCTCCAAGTCAAAGGGCAGTTGCAAATCCATTAAAAGGGTCAGTGTCAACTGTAAACAAGATGATTAATATTGTTTTGAATCTTAAAATGGCAAAGAAATCTATAATATGCATCGTCTTTCTCCACTACATATCGTCGATTACAGAAGATGCTGCAGAATTCTTTACGAGAAATATTTATCCTCACAAAAATGGAAAAATGTTGTCACGATCGACAATGCTTGGATGTATTTAAACGACTGCAAAAAACGTGATCCATTTATTATCATCAAGGCGAAGGAAAGAAACTTCAAGCATGGTAAAATGAATCTAAAGAAAGTTATTTAATGGGATGTTTCTGGTTTTTCAAAATAATGAAAATTAAAAATAAAGAGAGCGAAAAATGCTAAGATCAACTCCACATATTATCAAGAACATATTTACACCCAATTTTCAAATATGAAATAACCTTTTCATTACCAACAGGGGCATCGGACCAGTAGAACTGCATCAAGATAAAGCAAGCAGCCATGTCGAAATCCACTGTTAATTTCGCGAGAAAAAAATAACAAGAAATGGGTATCAATGCCATGCCCTTCACTCATATCGATATTAAATTTCCTGACGTAGCATCTGTAAATTGTCGAAACGTCCACTTACAACCCTCCTTAGACTCTGGAAAGCTGTCCAAGAGGAATGGATAAAATCCTACAAAAGGCTTTATTGTCTTGGAAATTAAGGTGAAGAAAGACAGTGAAAATAAAAGTTTTAGGTAAAATATTTCTGTAAATATAATGAATATCATGTAAAAAATGTATGAACAGCCTCTGTAAGATGAGGAAATAGCACTGGATTCATTACATGGAAATCTTCATTAGCAATTTACTAGTAATTTTCTTTAGCAGAAATATATGTAACTATATTTAATGTAATCAAAAACATTTGAGCTATGTATGTATGCCACACCTAATTTTCCAACTTAAAATTAGAAATTAATCCTGGAAATATTTGGTTTCATCAGTTAAAGTGTACAATGGCTTATTCTTCTTTAAAACCAATTTTATTTTCATAAACTTCTAAATTAATTTCTCCACTAACTTAAAAAACCTGTAACACTAATTGCTTAACAAAATATTTAATTATCCATATTGTTAGGAAAATTTTAATTACGCCGCTCTTATTTTTCTAATTTATGTTCAAAATATACCTGGAGTGTTAATTTTCAGTTGAGGAATTTTTTCTCAACTTAAGGATGGATGCTACTGGAGAAGTTTTAATTTGGCACACTCAGAGTAATTTTATAGATGCATCAAGAAACGCGTCAATAGATGGGCTCTAGAGTATTAAAATAATGTACTTTCGATTACTTTGTAAACCTTAAACGGCTTCCAAAATTATAATTTTTGATCAAGTATCCATTCATTTTTAACAAAAAGCATTCAATTATGTCAGAGTTTGTTCTTTGTAGGTAATTAGAAATTGCTGAAATTTTACGTTTGTTTGAGAGCTCTATTGAAATGAATGAAATAAATCGAAACGTCTATAAGGAAAGTAATCTATGGCAAAAGAAATGTTGTTGTTGTCCTTATGCCCATATTCCATGGAAGAATGGTTGTCAGAGCCTACATCAAAGAGAGATTGGACTTCTATTTCCCACCCCACGTTTGAAGGAGAGCACCCCGGGGGTTGGTTCCCGGGCCTCCTATCCCTCTCCCATTCCATCAAACCACACGAGAGGACTTTAGGCTCACCGCATATTTAGAGTGCCCTCATGCTGTGCGGACACTATACATTTACAAACATCCCTGTCTTCTCCGGAATTCGAACTTGGCCCTTGAGTTTCACAAAGAGCTCCCCTCACCCCAATACCCTCTGAGCGATGGCATAAAATAAAAATAATTCTAGTATAATGCTATCACTGTTGTCAGGTGACGATCTGCATTTTCCTTCTGTTAACTGAAAAATAATGCAATTACGTAAGATTTATTCTTTGCTTTTATTTTGCTCAGAACCAGGAGTTACTAAAATTTCACGATGCATAGTTTAAACTATACCCCAAAATAATAAATAAGTGGAAATTCCTGCAAGGTAAACTAATCTATATAAGAAAGTAATTGAGCTTAAAATAACACTACATCTTCTGTCAGATATCGATGCGCATTTTGCTTTTGTGAACTGGTATTGCTGGAAGAGGATTCAGCCAGAGATTTACATTCATAATTGGTTAGTGCGAGTTCATTGTAGCTGCCGTTCTCATCTCGTAAGTTTCCTATTACAATGATGGAAAATAAAATTCCAACAAGAACAAATCGACGCAGAGGAATGGGATTTAAGCGAAACATTCATCTAGGTAATATATTAATTTGATTAATATTTTAAGTTTACGGGTCAAAGTATGCCGAAGAAGAACCAACTCAAAGGTGAAGGGATAATGCATTTATAAACCTCTGTAGACGCCACAACACAAACATTCAAGCGTGAATGCATTGCGTCGTACAGGTGCCGTAGGAGTGTTCAGTGTTCATGCGGTGATCTGTGCATTTTCTTTGGCCGGAGGGAATGTGCTAGCAAGCCGGCATCTATCATCAAACTATCGCTTCAAGAATCGTCATCGTTTCGTCCAAGCCCTTGGTGGCAGTTGTTGGACCGGTTTTTGCCCTCTTCGCTGCTAGGAGTTCAAAGGTGAAGGACAGGCTTCGGCCTGTCTCTTCACCTACCACCTCATTTTCATGATGCACGTTTAAATCTCCTGAAAAGTCCGATGATATGTTTCCTGATTTATAGAAAGCCAACTGTAGTTTTTTTTTATTGAATATATTCATTCTACATGCAGTTTCTGAAAATTCATCCAGCATGGAATGATATTTTTTAAGCAAGAATCATGAACGATCTCATTGTGCAATTTAAGACTCATCCATTGTCTATCGCCACGTG
>KK116235.1:26515-57694 GCA_000611955.2 Stegodyphus mimosarum | reverse complement strand
AACCACCTCATGCTTTTCAGCCAAAATACACTGGACCTTTCAAAATAATAAAAATTTTTCGAAATAAAAACTACTTAATTCAAAACATCGAGGACCACAAAACTCAAAAAATTCATTGTAGCAAATTATTTAAAAGAGTTGATCCAAGGTTCAATTTGATTAATTAAGAACATTTATTTCATCGAGCTTGTTTTTCTTGTTCACTAAGTTAGAAAAAATAAATAAATAGAAGACATACACACATTTATAAGTGTTAGGAATTTAGGGGATTTATTTCCAACAAAAAATTTTTCTTTTGAGATTTCATGATTAGTTTGGGTGTCGGTTGGCCACCTTCACTTATACGTTTGGTTGGCTGCAGGCTGGTCCAGGTTGACTGATGTCATGGAATTTACAATTTCTCTTCGTCCCCCATTTAGTTTTGGCCTTAAGTTGTGGTTCGGGGGTGAAACATTGTCGCATAACTGAGCTTTAAAAGCAGTATTATAACAACCCGTTGTAGTTGAAATTTATTCACAGTTTGCGATAAGAATATTAAACCTGCTATCGAAATGACCTTGCTCGGCTGCAGCTAGCTCAACGTCTTACCCTTAAAACCTCCCTCAAGAGAGCCCGCTATAACCGCCGGTTAAATTAGAATTTGGCAGGATTCCCCAAATCCGATTGGCGACATTATTTGGCGAGATTTTAGAGTTCCTTTTTTTCCGTTCTTTATTTTCCGGGTGACATTTTTGCCGTTCCTTATTTTCCGGCGGCTTTCTTTCCGTTTCCCTTTTTTCCGGGTGACATTTTTTCCGCACACCATCGCCACGTGGTGCACTGCTCAAAATTAATTCACTGGTAGAAGCCTCAAAATCAGAAATTTCAAGCTAAGTTTATTGCTGCTCTACATATATTTTCGATACAAGATTTTTTTGTGATTTATAGAAAGCGATGCAAATCGATTTGCTCTCCAAGTGTATCGTTAAACGAATGGACGTTCTGCATTTACAGTAGGACTGTAGTTATGATCTGATTATTTAATTTTCTTGTTTTATTTGTGTGAGCTCAGCAATAAAATTTTTGATAGGAAAAATAAATAGAGTAAATTGTAGATGATTAACTTGTATTTTCTTCTTCAACTATCACAACGTCTGGGGTAAGTACATTATTTTGCTATCCTTTGTAGGTCACATATTTTGTCCCTATTATTCGGGTTATTGCGGAAACAACGTGATGTACTCTTAATCACATGTTATGATCCTATACTGGGTAGTTGGATTTCTTCATTCTTATTCGCGGTTCATCGCTGATAAAATTAATATTCAAAATTTTTGTTATCACTTTTACACCAGAATAATTATAATTAATATTTCTCATAACCTACAGAAATTAACACAATTTTATTTACATAAGAAATTAAAATATTTAAGTATTTTTACTACATATAAAATATTTTCACTACATATGGTGCCGTGACAAAAGAAATAACTTAAAATTATTTAGTTCATTTTGAGAATTCAAATAAAATGTGTGAGCTATAATATATTTGCTACACATATGATTTATATTGTAAAAAATTTATGATAAATGATGGGTAATATGCCATGAAATAGTAATTCTATTTTGCATAATTCAAAAATTCAATTTCATATGTATCGTTATATATATGTGCACATTTAATGAAAATTTTAAGATATTTGAATCAAAAGCTGATTTCAGTAATTTCATTGGATTGTGGTATGTAATGGTAAAATAATGTTCAGAATTATTAGAATCCAGAAGTGTTAATGATCAATGTACTTATATTGCATCACTAATTTGATATGCATGGTTAAAGTTGTAGGAGATCTTAATTAATTACTAAATTATTAAAAAAAATTACCTTTACTTTGCTATCTACTCTTATATGCATGTCTGGTAAATGTATATGTAAAATATCAGATAGAGTGCTCAGTGTTTGTGAAAAATAATGTAGATCTCAATATGATTAAAATGGAAATAGCAGTTTGTAAGGTAATGCAACATAAGTAACTACATTTCTTCATCCATGTCAAAGCTTAAAGGTAGATCTAACACTGGTATGCCAACTTCCCTAGCTTCTGCTCTGCCCACATTTAGTGGCAACTTATCTGAAAATGTAAACTTCTTTCTTGATCAAATAAAAAGTGTTGCTTAATTAGAAAAATGGTCAGATGAAAAGAAAATAATCATTCTGAAAATAAACTCTAGGGATAAAGCTCTAGATTTCCTAATTAATGATCCAAGAGTAGCTAAGGAAAATAAATTTGAAAATTTAGAAAAATTATTAAAGAATAAATTTGCACGAGTTGAATCCTTTCAGGACATTCAACAGCAATTCTCAAACATTTCTCAAAAGTGTAACCAATCTGTAAGGGAATCAGCTGACGAGATAACTACAGCAGCGACAAAATACATAAATGAAGATTCGGTTGGGGATTCTAGTTTACATAAATTAAAAGAAAAAATAAAAACTACTTAATTCAAAACATCGAGGACCACAAAACTCAAAAAATTCATTGTAGCAAATTATTTAAAAGAGTTGATCCAAGGTTCAATTTGATTAATTAAGAACATTTATTTCATCGAGCTTGTTTTTCTTGTTCACTAAGTTAGAAAAAATAAATAAATAGAAGACATACACACATTTATAAGTGTTAGGAATTTAGGGGATTTATTTCCAACAAAAAATTTTTCTTTTGAGATTTCATGATTAGTTTGGGTGTCGGTTGGCCACCTTCACTTATACGTTTGGTTGGCTGCAGGCTGGTCCGGGTTGACTGATGTCATGGAATTTACAAAAAAAAAAAAACAATTGTGCAATACACTTGGTGATCATTACAAGTAACGAGCTAGACATGAAAATTGTGCTACTAAAACAAGTTTTAGTAGTAAATATATATGTGTGTGTATATATATATATATATATAACAATAATAAAAAGAGGAAGAAGAAAATTAATGTGTTCAAAAAAATGAAATTGTAGAGTAATTGGTCTAGATGAATTTAGTAAATTCAAGGGCAAATTGATGTTATTCAGAAGAATTTATAGAATCTGTATAATTAGAAACTTGTCAAAAAATGATCATTAATGCAGAGTTGTGTTTAACAGTGAAAATGTATGAAATGTAAAAATAGGTATTAGCTTACAATTTCCATTTACAAATAGAAAATTGTAATTTGACTACAGATTATAATGAAAGTGTCTGCTGTAACTATATGAGTAACTTGTATGATATATATTAGTTATTAATTTTTGATTGTACATCATATGTGTAGCACTTGTCCCAGACAGTGAAATTATGATAAAATAATTTTTGACTATTTTTCATTTGATTTAACTATTATACCAGATCATACTTGTAATGAGTGTTGTGCGTCAGTAAATTTATCGTGCAATGAACTGCGTTTCGGTGAAATTTGTCATGCAGTGTTCAGCGTCAGCGAAGTGCATTTATCATGCAGTGTTCATGCGGTGATCTGTGCATTTTCTTTGGCCGGAGGGAATGTGCTAGCAAGCCGGCATCTATCATCAAACTATCGCTTCAAGAATCGTCATCGTTTCGTCCAAGCCCTTGGTGGCAGTTGTTGGACCGGTTTCTGCCCTCTTCGCTGCTAGGAGTTCAAAGGTGAAGGACAGGCTTCGGCCTGTCTCTTCACCTACCACCTCATTTTCATGATGCACGTTTAACTCTCCTGAACAGTCCGATGATATGTTTTCTGATTTATAGAAAGCCACCTGTAGTTTTTTTTATTGAATATATTCATTCTACATGCAGTTTCTGAAAATTCATCCAGCATGGAATGATATTTTTTAAGCAAGAATCATGAACGATCTCATTGTGCAATTTAAGACTCATCCATTGTCTATCGCCACGTGGTGCACTGCTCAAAATTAATTCACTGGTAGAAGCCTCAAAATCAGAAGAAATTTCAAGATAAGTTTATTGCTGCTCTACATATATTTTCGATACAAGGTTTTTTGTGATTTATAGAAAGCGATGCAAATCGATTTGCTCTCCAAGTGTATCGTTAAACGAATGGACGTTCTGCATTTACAGTAGGACTGTAGTTATGATCTGATTATTTAATTTTCTTGTTTTATTTGTGTGAGCTCAGCAGTAAAATTTTTGATAGGAAAAATAAATAGAGTAAATTGTAGATGATTAACTTGTATTTTCTTCTTCAACTATCACAACGTCTGGGGTAAGTACTTTATTTTGCTATCCTCTGTAGGTCACATATTTTATCCCTATCATTCGGGTTATTGCGGAAACAACGTGATGTACTCTTAATCACATGTTATGATCCTATACTGGGTAGTTGGATTTCTTCATTCTTATTCGCGGTTCATCGCTGATAAAATTAATATTCAAAATTTTGGTTATTACTTTTACACCAGAATAATTATAATTAATATTTTTCATAACCTACAGAAATTAACACAATTTTAATTACATAAGAAATTAAAATATTTAAGTATTTTTACTACAGAAGAATCATCATCTACCCCCTTTTTTTTGTTCAGGCGCTATGTAGAGATATTATTTATTTTATTGAAAGTAGGAAAGATGAAAACTCGCGGGACTGGAACCACGGACATCTTGAATACGCGGTGAGCGTGCTGACTTCTACACCACGAAGGCATGCGAAGAAAGCGGGAGAAATACTTTATATACTCCCCCCTTTTTAAATTGCGACTGGGATTAGGGGACTCAATCGCCAAATCCTGGTGGTGGTGGAGATCCATCATCCAACACCGCTTTTAGTTCGGGCGCCACTGTAGGATTATTAGGTATTTTTTTAAATAGAAAAAAATTATAAATGAGCAATGCCCTCGGCGGGATTTGAATCACGGACGTCTCGAATACGAGTAGAGTAGGCTGACTACTACATCAAGAAGGCATGGGAAAAAGACGGGAGGAATACCATATAACCTTAACCTACTGAAATTTTTATGACAACTTTACTCCTGTGTCGAATTTCTCCGAAATATATGAAATTTCCTCCAGCGATCCATCTTCAGATAGCGATGGCAATGATGATTCAGCAAATGCTTTGATGGAAAGGCGTCCAGCTCCAACTGTGTTGGGAAAAAAAAACGCGTTTGCTTCCGATCATCTGGCAGCATATCCAAGTATGTAGAAGGATATTAGATTTCTCTAATATCATCGACGTCTCTGAAACTCTGAAAGTAATGAACTTCAATTAAATTTCCATTATACTGGGACCAGGAAAATAGTAATGGGGGCTCTTTCGAAAACAAAAACTCAGATTTTCACCTTTCATACCAAGGTGTGATCTTCCATCCAAGTCATAACCTACGGACTTGCTGTTCATGAAATCCAGATATTGGTATACAGAGAGCCTAGTGACAATGGTTACCCAATCATTAAGATAAAGCAGTTCAAGAGAAAGACCAAGGATGGATTCATAAAGCTTCCGATATTTCTCGTTGAACTGAAGCTTGATGAAAAAATAACTGTAAAATCTACCAAGAAAAATTCTTGTCCACCTTTTTCATTATAATCACAAAATATCTTCCAACCAAAGCACCCACAATCTGCCTTAGATGTCTGAGATTCGGACATTAGCGGATTGAATGTAACAATCTGCTACGCTGTCTTCACTGTGTCAGGATCATCATTTGTACAAGTGTAATTTCCCGCGAAATACTAAATCCACATGCATCAGATGCAATGTGGATCATTTAGTCACTTCGACTAAGTGTGCTTTTCATTCTCTTATCAGAAGGTAAAATTTCAAACATAACTCCTTTCAACATTCTGATGTGAATTTTTTCAGTATTCCTGCAATTATTTCACCCAAATTAGACTTTCCTGACGACTCTCAATCCGTAACGTGGGCAAGACCCCTGACTCATAATACATATTTTGATCAGCTCTTTCGTGCATTCGGGCTTTCTAACTTCCTATAAAAGATTTTAGGGAATGTTAAACCACTACATGTATTCTAAAATTTCTCTTCCAGAGCTGTTATAGTGTGTTTTAAAATTAGTAAAATTACTCAAAACGCACTTTGCAAATTCAATAACTTAAATTCCACCTTGATGATTTATGGAACGGAATCACATGATTTCTCTATCCTCTTACCTGTTAACCTACATTTCTCATCTTGACGGACTTGCATTTATTCAGAGCGAAGGTTAAGGAATCATAGTTCAGAGGCTTAGAGCAGAGTTTTCTGCAAATATAATCACGATCGTTCGCTCGGCTCTCGAACATGCAATTTCTCTTTCATTCTTTTCTAACTTTTTGCAATCTCCCTAAGACTGTTAATTATGTTTTGGAATCTCTAAAATGAAAAAATGTAACTTGTTTCCTGTTTTTTAACTCCGTCGTCTGAAAATCAGACGCCTGCTCAACATCTGCAGTCTCCTTTTCACGTTACAGACATGGTAACTGTGTATTTACCTCAGGTTACACGAAAATACTCTAACATTCGGTAGAAACCTTCTATAAATATTTTCATATCAGGGTATCAGGTTTCAAGCCCTGTAGCACCTGTAAGGCAGTCAGTGTAGCTAACCACTGTACCAGCTGGGCGGCTAGTGATTTGAGTAATAATTCGCTAATATAGCCAGTTCTCGAATAATTGCAGTTACATTAACTGGACTGTCTCAGTTAGTGACAGTTAAATATGTTAATGATGTAATGATGGAATAATTAATATCCAAAACAATCATAATGAACAAAACTATTTAAGGAAAAAAAAATGCTCTGCTTTCTCTTAATCATTTCTTTTAATTAAGATTTCAATACAGAAGAACTTCACAATAGCATTTTGCCGTTTTTCTTTCCACTATTGTCATTTAACGGATTGAATATTAAGGAGATTGTTTCCTAATTTGGTTATGTAATAGTATTACATTCTTACATTATTATCTTCTATTTTCTTTCACCAATTTGCAACTTTAAAGGATGGTGGATGAAACTAAGCGTTTCTTTTCTTTATCTTCGTTAGGTGGGTAAAAGTTGTTTCGACTAAAAGTTTTAGCTTCTCAGATTATGTAAGGAGGGCTTTATCGAACATTCTTGAATAACTGGTTTGGTCTTCTTTTTGAAGCTCTTAAGGCTTCGTTCATATGGAGATTTTAAAATCACGAGAGGTATAGCCAAGCTTTGTTGAAAAGCAACGAGACTTCGCAAAGTCACAAAAACTGGTTTACGTATTTTGCATAAAATTTCCAACTTTTCAATTTTGTGCAAACTTCGTATAAGACCCGACCAGACATCAGTCGGAGATTTCGCTATGTGAGCTGCATATTACGCATGCGCAACTTTCTTTCCTCTGGTTGGCTTAAACCATGTTTAACAGGTGGAATAGACTTTATGTTGTAGAGGTATTAGGTTATTTTGAAGCAGGAGTACACGAAAAATATGCAATATCGTGGCCGAAATTGGAACCTGGAACTATGGAATTTTGTGACGAGTGTGCTACCGTTACACCATGAATGCATGCACAAAGGAAGGAGAAAATACCTTATACACTCCCCGTTTCTAAAGGGCGACTGGGGATTAGGCCCCCCACTTGCCACATCACCAATCATCACCCCCCATCTTCTTAGTTCGGCTCCCGCCTTAAAGTCATTAGGTTATTATGAAGTAGGAGACATTAAAATAGAGCAATGCCTTCACCGGGACTCGAATTTGGACCTCTCGAATACGTGTCGACTGTGCTACAGTTACACCACGAAGGCGTGCAGGAAAGAGGGAGAAAATACCTTATAATGTCTTAAACAACAAAATGTTACGAGGAGAAATCCTTCAATAGATACAAATAAATTAATAATAGTAAATCATTTTAGAAATTCAACCAAATCGAGCTGCCTTTTGAACTTGATCATCATGGTAAATAATATTAAAATTGATGGCATTTGAGTTGCAACTTAATTTGTTGATAACATTTTACATTTCTAGATTATATCTCATTAATTAAATATTTATAACTGCAAGGTAAATTCTCCAGGAATTTTAGAAACTGCACGTTTAAGCTGTGCTTCATAGCAGAATCTACTTTTAGCGAAACATTACAGTTAAAAATTTTTCTCTGTGAAGTGAAAGTATATTTTATAATACTATAGTATACTGCATGCAATTTGTGTGGGATATGTTATCGATGAATGCTTTTCTGACCTGCTGAGTTGAAGTTTGGCTGTAGTAGCTGTGAAGGATACGAAAATTAAAGGAATAAAAAAGTGAGATAATAATAACGATAACAAATGATGTCACAGTACTTAGGAGTTACTGAGCACGGTGGTTAGTTTCTTTACTGCCTAGGAATCAGATAAATTAAGCCCTTCCCAATAAACATTTATGGCATGTTTATAACAATTAATGTGTACTAAAGAGTACTCTCGATTAACCGCGTTTAGATTATCTGTGCATGGCCGTGGCCACAGACGTACTGTCAAATTGTATGCGAAATGCATAAAACAGAAACACGCGCAAGTCCGAGTGTACTCTAAAACAGCTGAATTACGTCTTTAGGATAATTTCTAACGATAATTCCTACAATTCCTTCTGCCTGTGCAAAGTGGAAGAGCATCGTTTGGGTTGATCGTGGGGACTTCTTTTTTTGCTTTGTACGCCTTTTCATGCATTATTTCTTCTTATGCTTTTAAAAATTGATTTAAAATTTTAGAACTAAAAAACATAATTCAATAATACATTAAAAGTTATAAACTCAAGGAAGTTTAATGAATATAAATTCATAATCTTACAGTAATGGAAAGATTTAACTGACAGCTGTGAACAGATCCGAATTTGATGATAAAATAGCACTTCAAAAAATGCGCAGTAAAATTAAACAAAAATTTAGACGCTCTGAAAAACAAAGTAAAATTCCTGATTGTTTTAAAAAATAAACAATTGCAGTATGAACAAAAATTGATAGTTTCCTAAAAAGTGTTTTTTCAGTTAGCCATGATCTGCTTCACTGGCATTAGCCCGAATAATTGAGAATACAGTGCATTTGTATTGTTTGTTATGAAATACAGAAGTTCAATTTTGAAACCGGAACTAAAAAGAAGAAGAAAAATAGTATATATCTGCTATTGTATTTTAGGTAAATTCTATAGCGAGTTTTGGCAATTAGATGGTTTTGCTTTGTATAGTTATGCAAACGCACTCAAGGACTGTCTGCCTAAGAGGAGGTATTCTTTCGTGAGGGATTTTCTAAACGAAGCTGACTTTTTTCTACGTTACGAACAAAACACGAAAACTCCCATGAAGGGAAAAGAATCCCATGCAGGGAAATCGCGAAAGCACCCATACAAGAAAACCACTAAACCGCTCACGCAGCCATTCCGTTTGCCTAGACTGAGCTTGAGTCAAACTACCAGTATCCAGTGACTTTACCGATAGGCCAGTTGTTAGGCTTGATTACGTAAAGCCGCAAATGTGATTACATTGCACATATTACAAAAAGGGTGTCAAATAAATACAGAAACTATACTTGTGAATTTTTAAACCACACGTACGAAATAACTTGCATAAATTGAATTCAATTTCAGTTGCGTTTCTTTGACAGAAACTCAGTCTTGCATATTTTCATGCATTTTAGCTTAATTAATATTTTATGGCTGCTTAAGACAATGGTTTCATTTAGATATTTGCGGATACAATGTGCCTAAAACTCATTTCAAAATATTATTTCTGCACGTTTATTCACGAAAGTTAATTAGTTTTAACTCTTCGTCTAGAATATGAATTAAGAAATCGAACACTTTCCCACATTTCCGAGTTATTATGTTAATCGATACATTGTTACTCTATTCATTTTCTACCTTGTTCGTAATTAAGTTTGAAGGTTGAGTGGATTATAATTAGACTGTGAAACGTACCTCAGATGCAATTTTAAAATTTAGCAGGTAGAAACATTAATAATCAATGGATAGTTATTTCCTTTTCAAATTAAAGAACTCAGTACCCAGTTTGTATTTTCAAGTGTTATGAAGATTTTCCTAAGAAGCCAATCTCATTTGCAGAAGATTTCGATTTTCTGTAGATGTGGCTATCTTGTACAAGATGATTTAGAATTCGCCCACAAAACATTTAAAAATTTGTGGAAAATCCGAAATGGACATTAATGGAAGAGCTTTTCAAGAGAAGCTTCCACTAAATCGTTGCGAGTGACAACACTTAAAATTTTAACTGCAGTTTATGCCCTTAATTTTGCTTTTGACTTTTACCATCCTATAGGGAGTAGCATCAGATCAGGTCTCTGAAATTAGAGCAGGCCCACTTAATTCAAGGGTCAAGCTTGCGCCTGTCTTTGGCAAGCGCATTGAGCATTGGATAGCTGACAATACGACTTTGTTCAGTTCCGCCAACAATTTTGAAGAAGAGCATTCGCGGGAGAAAGGATCCGAGGGTCTCCCACACCTCTTTCCTTACCACTAACTTCTCCAAAGAACTTTCAGCTTGGCCGTATATTTAGAGTACCCTCGTGGTACACAGACACTATACATTTATGAAGACATTTATGAATATATTTATAAAGATCACTATACGTTATAAAGATTTGTCTTCTCCGGGGTTCGGAACCGAGGCCATCGATATTGCAGTCACTGTCTCTAACCACTGTGCCGGTTGGGAGAGCCTCAGTTTTAAATTAATTTATTTGGTGCAAAATAAAAATGATTGCTTGTGATGCAAGATCTTGTATCGTTTTTTAAATATGAAATGCCTCAAGAAAATGCAATTCACTAAAGGGTTATTTCTGCAGACCCAAAATTAAATTTATGGTTAAATTTCCAACTATTATTAGCCGTCGAAGAATTGTTAAGACTTCATCTTTCCGACATAGGATCCTCATTCCTCGATGCGAAATTTTAATACTTTTTTAGTTTGGCTGATATATATCAAACCACATCTGATAACACCTGCTTGAATTTTGAATGTCGGCTTAACATTCTTCGCCAAAATTAGTATCACGCCAGTGCAGGTTTCTAAGTCAACATGCTAGGTTAAATTAAATTGTGTCGCTCTGCACTGCCAGTTACTTTTAAATTTAGTTTGTTACATTATCTTGAAGTTTCTCACCACAAGTAGCTGGTGGCTGTGTAAGAACGTAAAGGCCGGTTTACACTTCTCCGAGTAAACTTCGAGTGACTCGTTGCGAACCGCTCGTTACGACTTCCCGGATAATGTAAACGTTCACTTCAACCGAGTAGAAACGTAGGGCAGATGAGTCAGCGAATCCGTTTCTGCTTTGAACCAGTTGAAAATCTATCCGGGCAGTATACTCCGAGCAGTATTCGAAGAGAGGCGGTGCCCAATTTTTTCGTCGTGTCGAAAATAATAGCGATGATCTAACTATGGAATTTTTAATGCATAGGCATCTTGTGAAGTATTATGGGATACTTCACTACCTGAATATTACGACCATTGCATATTAATACAAAAATATAACTACTGATCAGAAGGAATTTAAGTTTTTGATATTGTAGAAAAACATAGAAGAAAATTAAATTAGGGTATCGGATTCAAAATATTTATTTTAAACATATTTATTTCTGAATTTTCTTTAATCAAAAAATAATTAAATTATATGTTATTCAACTACCCAATAAAATACAATTTTAAATTTAAAAAAAATGATTGAAAGTACAAACATTTAATTTATTTTTTCTTATATAAGTTTCGAAAAGCGAGTTTCTACTCATGGCCAATTACACCTAATAAAATATAACCTTAAATTTTGAAATTTTGTTTTATAGACGCAACACTGACTTCCAAATAGTTCTAATTACAGTGTATATTAGCAAAGAAAACTATATCTTACACATGCATTCAGGACTCTTCTTCTCTCTTTATATATTTATTGATTACTTAATTCGTATATTATTTCTTCGAAATTCTCCAAAATTGTTTTCATAAATTGCAGATAACTAATATATTCAGGAGATTATCATTAAATAATTATTAAGAAACTTAATTATAAATTTGGAGTTTGCTAGAATTTTTAGTTTTCACATCAATAAGTTAAAAAAATAAAAATGCCCGCTAAAGGTTGTTTAAAATAAATAACAGATAAGAATATAATATTTTTACAGAATCAAATTCAGCTCGATTCAAGCACTTAAATGGTGCAGCCGTTTCACTTTTCAAATTGTTGCCACCAAATATTATACCCCTGTGTTATATTTGAAGGAATTACATAACGAATAATCTGCACAAATGTATATATGTTTGTCGCATTGTGATAAAACGACGGTACCTAGAGACATCCCACTTTGAATGACGTAATCCTACTGCGAATATGGGCCTCTAGAAGGCCAAAATTAAAATTTTTGAATTTGTTTTATTACCGATTTCCTATTTTGTACATTTTTAACCAATTTTTGATTAACACACTCAAGGATTTCAAAGCGAGCAAAGGCAACGTTGTACAGAAAAAATCATTTTTATCTCCAGCGCGTGAGACTGTGTACCGGAAACTCCAAAGATTATGCTCAATTTAAAATTATTTTGCGATATTGCTCTTGAACTGAATTTTATGGTTTAAGGGCGAAAAAGAAGATATTTAATAAAAAAAGGTAACACACAAAATGTAAAAAAAAAAAAAAAAACACACGCTTTGGACGTAATTTAAAATCTGAAACATTGCAGGTTTTAATTTTTTTAAATTAATTTGTTAAATTAAATATATCGAATATAATTGCTGCCAGACACTAAATTTTCCGCTTTTGTTTATAATCTTTCATTTGAAAATAAATGAATAACTTTCTTCTAACCAATTACATTTAAATTGTTGCGTCTACAAACTCTCAAATAAGATGCCATTTTTTCGGGAATTTCT
Organism: Stegodyphus mimosarum; assembly: GCA_000611955.2. Lineage (NCBI taxonomy): Eukaryota > Metazoa > Arthropoda > Arachnida > Araneae > Eresidae > Stegodyphus > Stegodyphus mimosarum. The sequence goes on along the minus strand of KK116235.1, from coordinate 44,869 downwards.
TAAACAGAAAAGTATAAATTTTAAACAAAACGTTAAATTTTTATGTTTTTTCCAAAGTATTCGCATATAAAGTAAGAGAGCGGAGGCCATTATTAGGATGTAAATTACTCAACTTTGTTCTTTAATGTCAATTACGTAACATACTAAAAATATCTTTTAAAATTCCTGTAAAGTTAGCTGGGAAATAATTTTTTATTACTTATGGTTTCACTAATAGAATATTCACTTCTTTTTTATAAGTTTTAAAACACATTAACTTTTGTTAGATAAATGCTTCTAAAAATTAAATCCTGATTAGCAGCTGCATAGCTGCAAGGCAAATTGCTGCTGCTCCGTTAGGTTTGAAAAAAGAATTACTTTGCAGTATTTTGAAGTAATTACTCCCTTCTTGATGAAGTTTTCTAAAACTCCTTTTTTTTACAATATCCATTTTGTTGATTAAATTCTAAGAAAAAAACGTTGCTTAGTTAAATGGCATTTTAGACAGAATTTTAAATAAGCTTTTACATGAATTATAAATGCATTTTTTGGAGCAGCGCAAGAAGTAATAGAAAACATAAAAGCTAAATTATAGCAAGAAATTCATTTCGAGAACATTTTGTAAACATTCGTTCCGTAATTTAGGTCCATTTCAAAAATTACAAATAAAAATCTGGCTTTGTTTGATGATTAAATTTACAAAAATAAAACAGCTCTCAGAAATATTTCACAAAATCCATGAATTTTAAGTAATTGACTCATTTTTGGAAAGCACATAGAGCAGCAATTCATTATTTATTCATATGATTGTGATAAACGCTATTAAATTTTTAGCAGAAGATTTTCTGATTTCTTAGAAAAGCAGGAAAAAAACGCGCAAAATAAATACCGGTTAAATGATTAGAAAATGTTTGCCCTAAATTCTTGCATTTAACTTTGAATTTCAATTAAAGTTATTTAAATCTGCAATGCAGCGTATAATAATAAGAAATTATAACATATCATATTCTTTGGTAACACTAATTGTACAACACTTCATAAGCCATAGAAGTGAATTATCACTAATCCCTTGTTCAGTAACACAGAGACAGAGAAATTCTATAAGGGACGCTTTTACTAAACTCAATTAAAAGTTACAGAAGGCCCCACATGGGCTTAGAATATATAGGCAGAAGACAGAAGACCAACAATAGAGCAACCGCACCATCATTTAGAATTTCGGCTTGTATGCTGTATTGGTGGGTACTATGCACCATCTGCAGCTCAGCGGCAATTATTATAACAATTTAGTGTACATGTTACATTACAATTGGTTAAGGCACAAAACATAAGTAATTAGAAATGTTGAATACATAATATAACTTTAAAGTTAGATGCCTTTAAAAATAAAAGTAAAAAAAAAATATAAAGTCTATGTAGAAGTCCACACTAAATATATTGTTAAGTTTTTCTTCCTTCTTCTTACCCACGTATGTTAAAGTGTTTGTGGATTTAGAATGAATAAAGACGACACTTGATAAAGTATCGAAACAACTTTACTGACCAATATTTTTCAAGACAGCACCAAAAACACTTTTACAGTTGTCGAAGAACTACTATAAACACGCTGAGACAATCAGCGACACAGCCTCCAGGCTATCACGCGATAACGGTGGAGACAGCTTCACGGCAAAGCACCAAAGGACAGCTCCCGACTCTGCTCGGTCGCTTTTGGAACTCTCGGTCGTACTTTCGAGTCTCTCCACGCTGCAACTCGCGATGTACTCGACGATACTCTGGAGTACAGCTCCCGACTTGGTTCAGTCGTTGCCGAGCTCAACACACTCTAAGCTAAATCGCGGCGATGCACTAGCTCCCGATACACTAAGAGATTCTTTCGATGCTCTGGACGACCAGATCGACACTAGACTACGAGGCATTCGCTCACTGACTGACTATCAACTCGGTAGACTAATCACTGACGCTTTGCGTACCAGGTTTTATATAGCTTTTGGCTTGTGTTTGAGAACATTCTGGGCTAAGCCAGTAAGAACTCGTTTCAGAAGGTTCTCCACGCGTCTATAGCATATCGCCAATTTTGTCGCCAAATGAGCGATTTCTCTCCAAATGTGGCAACACTCCCTTCTCTTGCCGTTTTCTGGCAACCCTAAACCTGCTTTGCGGGGATGCTTTCTTGCTGCGCCTGGATATTTCGTAACAATATGTTACATGTAGAAGTCCATATCTTGCAGAATGTAGCAGAATGTTCATACGTAGAATGTCTAATAAAATAAAAATATAAAGTCTATGTAGAAATCCATATGATTATATGTAGAAGTTCAGAATCCCTCTGTTCACTCATTTTATGGAGATTTTAAATCTTCACAGTTGATGGATAAATAGCTTATGATATTTTGAAGTTAATAAATATATATATAATCCGTCTTCTCCTCAACATTTCCTGCCAAATTATTTATCTTACTTAAACAATAAACTAGAAGATCTACCCGACCTCTGGAAACAGCAATGGAAATAATAAGCATTGGAAAATAAAATCCTTTTCCTACCGGTACCCTCAAGAAAATTATTATCTTCCAACAGAGCAATCACAATCTTTCTCACCTCACATGGTCCTTTTACGGGATACTTTAACAGATTCGGTCTCCATCCCTCAAACCTGTGTATCAGCGAACGTATTGGCACTCTTGGGATACAATGAGTTTTCAGTGGTAGTCTTTCGACTAGACTTTTGGACATTGAATTTTACTGTCCGGTTAACTAAGTCACATAAGGTCACATCCTTATCTGGCATTTCAGAACATTCATTGTTGAGGTGTTCCAAATTTTTCACAGTTAACGGATAAATAGTTTATGATATTTCGAAGTTTATTGCGAAGGAAGTTGCATTTTAGTGTTTGTGTGAACCAGAGTTTTGCTGATGTTTTGTTAAATGGCTTGAGGTGGAGATCCTTTGTGATTTCGCAGTTAAAGCGGTAGTGACAATACAATAAACTATATATAGGCATAATTTATTGTTCAAATTAAAGATATTGAATTAACTGAACAACGTAATGTAAGTTAGCCTAACGGCTAGAGAATTAAAGTAACGCCCAAGTTGACTCTGACCTGAATGTCGGCGTGACAACGCTCCCGACAAGAATAACTCACAGCCGCAGAATACTAATGTCAAGAGAACTAAATTATAAACGTGGTTTTCAACAGGCAAAAAACGCTCTCTTTCTACCATCTAAAACCTGCCTCTAAATGCTTTCTTATTTCTACCTCTACTTGAATATCACACGGGATAGAAATTTACATTTTAGCAAGGAAATGATGAAAGAGGAGAAACTAAATGAAACCTTGATATTTATGGGATGATGAGTTTTTGATTTGAATACTTTCCATCTCCTGTAACAAAGAACTCAAATCGACATAAATATTTACCTGAAAATCTGCATAAATTCCGAAAAGAGACGACTTCTTGGCGAAGAGAGGAAGAAAGAAAAATATTAAATAAAACATTTATAAATGCCACTGGTTTATAATCGCGCTATTTATAATATTGTTTTTCAGTGAGAATAAAATCATGGAAGGGTATGACAATGCTTGCTCACAGTAAACAAAACTATGCAGAAAAATGTTACATGTTAGTTAGTTAATAAATAAGCATGTACAGGGACATGCTAAATATTCACTAAACAATTGTAACTCATTCTTTGTGCTACGTGTAGTAGTCTCTGATCATACTCATCATACCATATTTGACATTATATGCACGCAGGAATAGAACCGCTACTTCGACCCTTCTTAGATCCTTCCTGGCTGCAGCCACCGGAAGGTTGGTGTTAACGTCAACTGTGCGTAGAAAGCTTCACGAAGGTGTTCTGTATGCGAGGCGACCAGCCTTCTGCTTGCCGCTCACGTCACGCCATAAGAGGGAACATTTGCAGTGGGCACGACAACATGTCCACTGGATGCCTTATCAATGGAGGGCTGTTATCTTTACGGATGAGTTTAGTTTAGTCTAAAAAGCGATAGTAGGCGTTATTTGATATCGAAATAACTTGCAACCCGTTATCATCAGTCAAACATCCGTGAAAGAGATGTATACGGGAGAGGCAGTCTCTGTGTTTGGGGTGGCATCTCTTTGGGTGGACGCACAGACCTCCATGTCTTTCCAAAGGAAACCGTGAATGCTCAGGTTTATAGAGATGACGTCCTTAATGTTTATGTGCGCCCAAATTCCCGGGCAATAGGTGATGCTTTCCTGTTACAGGACGACAACGCAAGACCACAAAGGGCTCGCATCATAGATGATTATCTTCAACAGGAAACGATTATGCCCATGGGGTGGCCAGGTTGATACCGGACTTCGAATCCAATTGAGCACGTTCGGGATGCTTTAGGGAGACGTCTAACTGCTCTCAATGCGCCCCCTCAGACCTTTGTCGCGTTTGCAACTGCTTTCGAAGAGCAATGGCTCTCGCTTCCTATGGAAATGATAGACCGCATAATTGAAAGCATCACATATCGCTGTATGTGCTACATGTGTTCTAGAGGCGATCATATTCCATATTGAAGGTACTTTGCCTATAACAAACTGACATCTTCGATTTGTTCATTTTATGCATGTGCTAATTTCTATATTACCATAATTGTCTGGCAATTCCTTTTTATGTTCTTTGATACCTTATTATGTGTTGTATATTGTGAGTAAGTTTCATAACATTCTGCATCTAACTTTTTCAGTAATCACAAAAATCACGATTACTGAATCACGATTACTGAAAAAGTAATCGTGATTTTTCCTTAATTTATGATAACCAATGTATTTTAGAATTTTTCGCAATATTTCGCTTAAAGCTAAAACGAAAATACGCGAGGAAATGTAGTACATGTTATATATATATCGTTATTCATAATTCTGTTTTGCTTTCCTAATATAATATTTTAGATTTTAATATCGGAATTAAATGCAGAAGCACTGATATCTACCAACTTCTGCAGCAATTCTTTAGATTAAATATATCTCTTTCCTGTCAAGCACGAATTATTATCTAATCATAGAACAAGCTAATTTTACTTGCAGTGCCTAAACCAACTGAATTAACGCACACCACTTCCCTTTCTTCTGCATGACGTAAATGAGAGTTTATTTCCCGTAATTCATTGATAAATCTCGTATTTTGTTGCCATATTTGTGCGAATTCAGACGAAGTAATTTTGATCTTCGAATATTATCTTCTGTTTATGGTAAAATGAGCAAACGAAGCTAATAAACATGTTTCAGTCAACGCAATTCTTTAACATTATATTTGGGAGATTGAAAATGCAAATACAAAATGATCCATATGCAAGTTATTTGCCAATTGTAGTAATCCTTTTCACGAGTCGCCACTTAAAATACTCTCATCCAATGTTATGCTTTCTCAGATATCTTTTAATAAGGTTTATGTTTCATTTATATGTATACATATTTCTTAAATTGAACTTTACTTGTAAACACTTATAAACAAACATAACTGCTGCTAAAGAACGATCCGAAGACCATTTAACCACTTAACATTTATATTAAAATCTTATTATTATAATTATAATAATTATATTATAAATATATTATAATTATAATAATTATATTATAATTATAATAATTATATTATAATTATAATAATTATATTATAATTATAATAATTATAATATGAGCAATTTAAAACAGAGTTTTATATATTTAATTACAATTTTAATTGTAAGTATATAGTATCTGAAAGACCTGTTTGCACTGAAAACATTAAGCAGATATGTATTTAGATTAAGCACTTAGGTTAATTTTTAATTTAAATGATGGTAAAGTTATAATGCGTGTATACTTTTAATGGTTAACCAAGTTACGTTTTAAACGTTTTATTTGCTTACATTGTTATGCTTGTTCAGTTACATTTAAATGCATTGTTTTAAAATATTGTTGCGTGCGTACGGGTTCGCAATGGATTGAATGCGCAAGTCGTTAAATGTTAATAAAATTTATTCTTTACGCAAGAAATAAAACAAAAGGCTGAAATATTTCCTCAGAGATATTCGCACAATATCACAATATCTCAAGCGTTAAACAGAACTCAATTGAAAACAAAGAAACTATATATATCATATAGCGAATTCGCTACAATCAATAACAGTATTAAGTAAACAAGCAGTTTGCTTAAAATAACAGCAACTGAGTTGAGGTGTTTTAATTCGGCTTTTATAAGCTTTTTAATTATTCACGAGAACATTCTGGTAAAATCTATTTTTTCGATTTTTCTGGATGGCAATCTCAATTACGAGATACGTATTTATTGAATATTAAAAGCACGCACTCTTGTGGTTTTACTTTCCCGACGCAGCTTTCTTTTCAAATTCGTCTGCGTTGCACTGGAAAATAAAACAATTTCAATTACTATTCTAAATAAATACGAAATCTTTAGCAATATATATTTATATTACGTACTGTATACATTTTATTTACATGTTATTGCAGTACGTACACTGTTGAGCATTACTTTGTAAACACAAAAAGCTATTGGATAATGGCAGAACCTCCGCCATCTCTATAGTTATGTAAATCAAAACTTAATTTCCTTGTGCGAAAACGCACAAGACTTTAGGAGAGCTTCTGAATTTATCCCAAGCATCTACGAGAAAAAAATAGCACAAACTCATTCATAAATATTGTTGCGTGCGTACGTGTTCATAATAGATTGAATGTCCGATTATAGGTTAATAGAAATTTAATTTTATCAAAAAAGTATTTCAAAACTCCCCAATTTTCCACAGAAATAGTCGCACAAATATTCACAGTATCACACAGTATAATAAGTAGTTACACTTCAAACTACAAAAAAGATTAAGCACAACGCAATGCAAAGCGCATCTAAAGAGAAAGCTAATCTTAGTCAAGCGGAACTAAATAACTCGCAACAACAATAACTAAGCAAGTGGACTTAGATGCTTTCTTTCCGGGTTTTTATAGTTTTCAACCGGCCGCGAGGTATTTCTAGCATTTTCTGCAATACGAAGGAAAGCAATATAATAGGGTGGAATCATGATTACGACTAACGTAGTGGGCAATTACGTTTATTCAGTTTCAATGCATATTACAGTCATATAGAGACCGGATCAAAATGGCTTCTAATTTGGGAACTTCTGGCGATTTCTCGCCAAATTACCGAGATACCTAAATGTTAAATGCATTTGCTCCTTTTCCGCCATAGCGTTCTCTTAAAATTTGTCTCCCGCTAGTTTACACAGAAAAATTCAACAATTTTACTTATAATTCCACTAAAATTACATATCTAAACGCAAAAATTGGTAACAATATGTATATCACTGGACATGGCCCCTTTTCCGTATGCTTCCATGAAGAGAACATATCTAAAAGTGGCACATGGGTATGTACTAATAGGGGGGATCTGGAACATAATTTTTCATCATTGGAGTGTGCCAGTGGTTTGACTTCCTTTCTCTTTTTCTTGAAGAAGAAGATTCTATATCTAAACCTTAACATCTAGCCCTGCAAATGTATAAATGTTACGCTGATTCTTCTTGCTTTAACATATCCAATATCCGGTATTCGGCATGCTATTTTAACACAAAGCAAATCAAACGTTTTATATGGTCTTTGTTGATCAAACAACCAAATAGTAAACTGCCTACCAGTGACCTAGATATAAGATAGCTGAGTATTTTGCAGTTTGATCTGGGTTTAAATTCTGGTCAAGGTGCTGACTTCACTAGAATCTTAATGGTCTTCCCGTCTATCTTGTTTTGGATAGAAACTGTAGTGTTTTCGGGACTGAACCATGTGATCAAAGAATATTCTATTGAGAAGCACAAACTTTTCGTGACAAACGAAGAAAGATTTGCGCTAGTGATTTGCTAACAAAACCTTGCCCACTTTGTGGCAATGCAAGTTTGCTCACATTCATTTCAATTTTGGTAGAGAACACTCCAAATAACAGATCTTTGTAGCTATCGTCCATTTTCCTGTACCATCAAACTCTCCAGAGGACATTTAATTCCACAATATTTAAGTTCCTCCCATGCTGCATAGATGTTGTACATTTACAAATATCGATGCCTTCTGAGAGATTCGAGCGTTATGGCATTCAGCTTGCCTATAACCAAGGCAATAGGCCACGTACTGAATAAGAACTTAAATAATTAACAATGAAATAATTTAGAAATTATTTCCTCCGAAACGTATAATGAATTGCGAAAAATGTTTCATTACCAATTTCTTGTTTAATGACATATGTTTTCTTTCAACATCTATATGACTTTCATGCGCTCGCAGATTTCGAGAAAGAATAAAAAAATAGTTGTTTTACAATTTGGTTATTGACTTTGGTTATTTGGTTATTGTTGTTTTTATCCTTTTATTGTAAGGAAATAATTCTGAGACGCATTCGAAAGGATTCTTTTGACTGCAAGCCGTGTTTCGATACATAACTCAATAATTTATAGGTCTTTTCGCAAAGATGCCGATTTTATTTGGTGGATTTATTTTGTTAAAGCCTCATTTACTGATCTTCAAAAGCGGATAAAATGAATCCTAAATAATAAGACACAGGAGCATTCGAAAGGATAAGAGTTAGAAAGTCCAGACAACTAAGAAAAAGAGACACGACGAACGAAACCGAATGTGACAAGCATCCCCAAGGAGTTTTCTCAATACCAGGCTGGAGTTGAAACCTCAGAGTAACCCCGTAAGAAAAATACAAGGCGTCGTCTTATTTGCGAGAGTAGTCTGGAAAAATATTAAGTCATTTTTTCCGTTCGATATTATCACACACTTGGTGAATGCCTGAAATCACCAAGAAAGGGATATCTGATCTATATATATCTTGAGATTTTCGAAGAATTGTCCAAGCGTTATGACCACGCTAGCAGTCAAATGGTTCAGGATTTGTTTTCTGTTCTGTAAAAAATATGCATGAGATGTTCTTTTCTTTTCGAGCTCTTACTCGTTGGAAATTTATGCTAATATTTAGCTTAAAAGAGGGTAGTCTCGAAATTACAATTTACATTGGTTAACTCTAAACGGCGCCTTACTTTCCAAAATATTGCCACCAAATGTTATCACCTTGCATTTTTAAAAAATATTTATATAATGAAGAATCTGCACGCATGTATATGTTCCTTGAATTGTAGAAATTGTACTGTTTCTTGCATTGCTACTGTGTCTAGAGTGATCAAATATTGAATAACTTACTCATCCGTACGAACATGGACGCTTGGAAGCCCGAAGGTTGACTTTCGTTCATGTTTTATAAACGTTAATGAATTTTTTATTAACACACTCTACGATTTGAAACCGAGCAGTGGCAACACTGTTTGGAACAAAACATTTTTATCTCCAGTGCACGAGATTGTTTTTAGGAAATTCTAAGATGTGAGTTTTTTTAAATATTTTGTGTGATATTTTGATGTTGAATTGAATTTTACAAGTCTAATTGCAAAGAAAATGATATTCAATTGTTAACGTAAGTTAACGCATTAAACACTAATAATATAAAGATTAAAAAAATTGATGACTGTCTTCTTACTGAGAAAAATTAACACTAATATGACGAACTGAGAAAAAACAAAAAAAAACAAAAAAAAACATAAATGTGTATGCCAACAACGCTGTATCGAGAGTTTTAATTATATGTTGCTATGCAGCTTTAAAAATTATGTGACTTTATTGTTGAACTGTTGTGGCGTAAGTGTGAAGAAGCAAATGATTGGCAATAAAGTTAAAAGAAAATTTGGATTAACAGAAGTGAGTGTAGGAGAACACTTGTAAACAGGAAACTCAGCGAGGGCGTAAAATACCTTAACAAACCCTTTTGGGCAATCATTAACATCTAGATGCTTTCAGATTTTTTATGCTTAACCATTCCTCCATATTTCTGATTTTATATGCAACTTAATAATATAAAATTAAACTAATATTCTTTAATCACGTTTTTAATAGAAATATTTTATTTTGTACAGTGTAATCGATTACAGTGGCACAAATTAAGAGCCACTGAGCATTCAAAGAGACAGCTTGATGATTTTACAATGATTTGTAATTAAATTACAAATGTACCGATGCTTGGTTTTTACAGAACCACATTTTTGTTGAAGGAACTGCATTAACGTACAGCATTCAACGCACCTCAACTTCACCAATTTTCTGGAGCGTAAGATTCTGTAGTCATGAGATGGAAAGTAGATCGTAATACCTTTTACACGTATGAGCTATTAAATGTACTAATATTGAGCACAAGTATCGGAAAAGCGTCAGTAAATTTCTAGGTTTGTGTGTCGAAAACATTTATCAGTTTGCATCTGCCGCAGTTGAAATCCGTTCTTTCTATGAACCCTGTCCCTGATTTGTCGAAGTTAATTCGGAAAGAGAAAAACCATCATGCAGTCACTCCACCAGGTGTTATTTGGTGCCCTGAAATGTTTAACATGTGATTAACCGCAGCGCAAGAAATAAATATCTACAGATTTCAATGGAGATATTTATTTCACTTGATGGGGTGAAAAATAAATCAAAGCAACCGCCAGCAATCAGCGCTAAAAATGAAGTAATAATCACAGGAAGAATAAACTGCCTTTTGTTTCTTCGCAGAATCGAGACTTGTAACATGCGGAACCTGTTCAGAGAACTGGGACTTGCAACTTGAACCTTCTTTTTGGACTTGTAAAAAAGGATCTATTGAAAAGACTACTTTCGTATTACAAATACTGACGGCCCTTGGACTCATGTATCTGGTCTAGGCTAATGGTTAACCAGTTAAGATCACTAACCACACAACAACATAGCGTCACGCGCGTGTTGACTAAAAAAGAATTCTAGTTGTTTTGTTAAATTTGTATTAGTCCCAGTAGTAAATGCGATGCTTTTTAGAAGTTACTTGAGTGTCGACATACAGAGCGCGAGGTTTAACATAATGCTCTTCACACTTCGTAGAGATAGGGAATGCAGTGACACGCAGGGAAACTAACTACATCTGAAGAAGAGAACGAGAAAATATTTCAGACTGATTTCTTGCAATTTCTTACCACAGCAGAACGTAATCCATTCCCTTTAAGGCATAAGCAGAAGTTGACTCGACTTTATGATTTCGCTCACTGGTTGTTTGACTTGTATTCGATTCCAAGCAAACAGGCTGTCTGCAAGGGTATTTTCGTAGTTTTCTCCATGTGTAACATAGTGTAACGTATTTTGCAGTTTTTATCGAAATAACAGATGAACTTCTTAGTAAATCATAAACTCTATTCTCAATTCACGGAATACTATTTCTAAATGTTACAGTTTTACACTCCAGCTTATTATTACAGTTTCTTCCTCTATCAATTTTCCATACATCAGCTACTCGTAAAACTTTCAGAATAATAATTTTTAAACATTTCTATCGTTGCTCAGCAACGGTTACATGAAACATATATGGCGTTGCCACTCCAGTATTAAGGATAATAAATGTAATAAAATATTACAATCTCTCCGCCCTCCAGGTAAACTTTAATTGATATTTTTATAAACTAAAGTTTACATTTTGTTTTTCAAAACAACACAATATCAACACAATACATAATTGACATACAACATATAACATCATAATATACAGTCAGAAGGAGAGGAAGAAAGAAAAACAATTTCTATCTAAATGTAAAACCAAAAACAAAGTTCTCTTGGAATACTAATGCCCATCTCATAAGTCGTGGATTTAGACTCACATTATTTTTTGCCCAAACTAAGGGATTATGATCGGTCATGATGAGGAATTTAGTATGCCCATCTAAATAACATTGCAGTTTTTTTACGGCGAATATTATGGTGGCGCATTCCTTTTCTGTGGTAGAGTACTATGTTTTAGTTTCTGTAAACTTCTGACTGTATAATACTGGATGTTCATTGCCTCGTTCATCTTTCTGAGCTAAAATGACACCCATACCAAAGTTTGAAGCATCAGTTTGTAAAATAAACTCCTTATTGAAATCAGGTGCGTGTAGAGACTTTTGCGGCAGTTTTACATCTTCAACAACTCGTTCTTCTCTGTTTAGTTTCTTTACAAACTTCTTCTTGACTTTGCTTGACTTCTTTGCTAAGTTTTCTGACTCGTGCTTAGGTTCTGAATGTATTTCTAATTTCTTAGCTTTAGAAACCTTCATGAGTTCTTTTATCAGAAGTTCCTTGATCTGCTGTTAACAAACGGTCAAACACATCTTTGCTTTTTGCAAAAGAAGGAAATGGGGAATTTGTAGAGGAATAATCTATAGAAGGTGAATTACCAGGTGAATAAGGTGAGTTAACTTCCATATCAATAACTTCAGTTTTCACACCAGGAGGTGAACTCTTAGACTGTCTGTCAGATTTCTGTGAAGCATTGACAGAAGCATGACTATTAGGAGAGTGAGTATTGACCAAATTACGCAGCGTTTTAGCACTAGTATTTGTTTGATTTTGCATCAGAGATGTACAGTTCAGCAGCTTTTCTCGGAATAACAGATGAACTTCTTAGTAAATCATAAACTTTATTCTCAATTCACGAAGATAGATAATTTAAATACGATTTCAAAATGTTGCAGTTTTACACTCCAGCTTATTATTACAGTTTCTTCCTCTATCAATTGTTCATATATCAGCTAGTCGTAAAACTTTCAAAATAATCATTTTTAAACATTTCTATCGTTGCTTAGCAAAGGTTACACGAAGCAAATATGACGTTGGCACTCCAATATTAAGGATAATAAATGTGATCATTTTTAAATAATAAAATATTACAATGGATATAAACCAGTTTCCCTTAAAAAGACCTCTACGATGGCATCCATCTCCGTAGGCAGATAGTCCTAGCTTGTTTGCATAATCAAAACTAAAAACCTAATTTACTCTTTCGTGCAGTCAGAATTTACTGCTCCATGTCATCTCTGGATCAGGAATGCAGCTGTGTAGGTGCTTTTACAGCTGACATAGATATCTCTTCTTTATTATTGATAAAATGGTCAAAATTTATCATATCAGTGAAAGGAAAAAAATATCATTTACAGAGATTACGAGAATTTAGTATTTATTCCTTTCTTAGATAAGTAAAATATAAAATTATACTTTATATACAGAAGTTTAACTTTCGTGGTCTTCTTCTCCTGCATATAAAATTTCCAGTTTGATACTTAAAGACGCTCCGACTAAAACAACTACTCCTAAGATATCTACAGTGCCTATTGCCAGTGTGGCTTAATATAAATTTATCAAGCAAGGAAGGTCACGATATTTCCCACTAAAGAGCATGCGACGCCGTTAAAGAATAAACGAAACTCCTAAATCATATACCTCTCATCATTTTTGACCAAATATTAATTTTTCCCTTTTATCCATAACCAGAATGATTTACTAAAGTCTTCCGCTCAGGAATTATATTTCTCGGAGACCATTCGTTTCATATTCATATTTCGCTTCATATTCAAGAAATGTGTGAGAATCTAATGCTCAGTATTGACTGAGTGCGCGACGCAGCAATTTCAGTTAGAGGAGATCATATCAGTTACAAAGGCTGTTTAGTTTGTTGGTCTCCCTCTTGGCCTGATAATTTTTTCACCAATGCCATTTTGCCAACAGAGCTTTTTTCTGTTCTTTACGTACTCTCATGAGTCCTAATGTTTTTTTAATACTATACTTTCATCATCCTTAAAGTATTACATTGTGCCTCTGTACTACGAATTTCATGCCTCCCATATGATGCTTTGTGAAATTATGCTTAAAATCCAAAACGCTCTTTAAATTTTGCACACTAGTGTATTTTAACTGTTTGAATTTAGGCTATCTTTAATATCAGACTTCTCAAAAGAAACCTTTCAGTCGCAGGAATTTTGTATCTGGAATCTACTCTTTCTGGGCATATTTAGCAGAAAAATAATTAATAAATATACCTATGGACATTTAAAAACATATCGAAACTCAATTACTATTTTAAGCCTGAAACGTGTCTAGCGTCAAATTATTTCTCCTTGTAGAAAAAAGAAAATATTTCCAGGATAAAGTCACTCTATTAGGTTCAATTTATTTAGACAGCCGATGCGTAATTTACAGGATACTGAAAAACTATTTCAATAAAACAAAAATTATTATAGCACCTATCGTGTCGAACAATATTTACTATGGAACCGAGAACCTAGCCCGGCCATCCATTCTGCATATCTACGGAACGGGACAGGACAGGCTTTACTGCCAGATACACTGCTCGATATTGGAAATGCAACACCAAGAAGGAGTTGTCAGAAATTTATGCAAGTTTTAGAGTAGACTCACGTCACTGGGTTATGCGAATGATGTGAAATGCGCAGCTCTCCGACGCACGTGAAGTAAGATATAAGGGAAGGAACGTGTAGAATGGGCAATATCCGTGTCGTTATTTCTACCAGACGAATTATCGTAGAAAGTTCTTTTTTGTCCCGGAGGATATGTGTCATAGGAGAGAATGTCAGGCCGTTGTCAACGAAGGCACTTTCAGCAGATAGACGATTTTATGAGGAGTATTGTGACCGAACTGAGAAGGGCGAGTTGGTCCTTACGTCAAATCGCAGCTGATAAACACATGGATGCGAGCACGGTGCATCGGCTATGGCGAACATGGTTGGAACATTGGAATGTGGGAAGAAGGAGGGGTGCAGTTGGAGCCAGAGTGTCGAAGCATCCGCCGACAAGCTGTGGCGGTCCCGCAATTCCCTTGTACGTCGATTTTGCAGTATGTGCAAGATACTCTGGATGTCCCCGTGTCGATAAGAACCGTTTCCCGTCGATTGATTGAACGTGGCTTGAACTCACGGCGAACGTTAAGAAGACTGCCATTGACCCCACAGCATAAACGCCAACGTTTAGAATGGTGCCGGGCTGAAGCGATGTGTATGACAGAATGGCGAAACGCCGTGTTCTCAGATGAGTCACGCTTCTGTTTATCCAGTGACAGTCGTCGCATACGTGTTTGGCTTTGACGTGGAGACAGATCTAATCCGGCAGTAACTGTGGAACGCCCCACCGCTCGACAACGTGGCATAATGGTTTGGGGCGCTACTGCCTACGATTCCAGGTCACCTCTAGTTCGTATTCAGGGCCCTATGACGGCCCAACCATACTTGGATAATGTACTGCGGCCGATGGCAATCCCCTACCTCAGGGGCCGCTAACGCCCGACCACACACCGCTCGCATCTGCCAACATGCTCTGCAAGGTATACAGATGCTTCCCTGGCCACCGTACTCTCCTGACCTGTCACCAATCGAACATGTGTGGGATGTGATTGGACGCCGTTTGCAGACTCTGCCTCGTTCAGAAGACGAACTGTGGCAAATGGTTGAAAGGGAATAGAGAGCCATGAGGACACCATCCGAACTCTTATTGACTTTATGCCTAGAAGTGTTTCTTCGTGCATCATTGTCCGCGGTGGTCCAACATCGTACTGAGCCGACGCCGTTCTCGCTCTGTATTCTGACTATCATTTTGACCACTTATTGCTGCTTGCTCTCTCTGTCTTTTTCCAAATTTCATCACTTTCTGACCCTCCTTCTTGGTGTTGCATTTTCAATGTCGAGCAGTGTAACTTTGCCTCACAATCTGATCTTGTTCTGGAGACATTAAATTAATCTGTTTGTTTCCTCCTGCAAATAAAATGTTTGTCATTCAGCCTTTAGACCAGGGTATTATAAGGGCTTTGAAATACCATCACAGAAAAGACGTAGTTTAAAAAATAATAAACAAAGATAAACATTGAGGAAATGGATACTCTTGCAAAGAGGTAACTAAGTATTTTTCCTTGTTGCCTTGCATACTTTGATCAATATATGGTGGGCATCCTTTCACAATATTCTGAAAAGATGCTTTCGAAAGTGAGACTTTTATTTAGAGGAAGCGTAAAAAGAAATAACCGTAGCTTTAGCCAACATTTTAGGCATTAACAAGGGAAGTTAGGAAAACTGACTTCTGGAATACATTTTCCTGACAATAATACTAACACAACATGTAAAACGGCTGATTACTGATTATATTATTATAGTAAGTGTTAAAAAACTTTGCAAAAAATGAAACTGCCACTGAAAGTCATACTAAAGAAAACAACGTCATGCTAGCTTCAATCCAATCGAGAAAAATCAATGCAAATTTCACGAAAACCTTTGTAAATTTTTGTAAAAGTTTTCAAGGATCAATTGTTGGTAAACGTTTAAAATTCCTTCAGGTACGTAATTGTAAATATTTCGTACAAATGTAATTAAAACGTAAATTCAAAATTAAAAACGTATTCCAAATTTAGCATTAAATTTTAGTTATTATTTCAGATACGGATTTAGTTATTATCTCAATAGCTAAATCTAAAGATAACATCACAATTTGTAACACACAAACACCGTCTATTCAGCTCATCCACTTAGTAAATTCATATAATTTAAATGGAAGTGAGTTTAATTAATGTCAGCCATTGTACCTGCAAATAAAACATACCTAGGACCACGGTCGTATCCAATATATAACACATTGTGGGATTTCCCGTAGTAGAATTAATGAGGATAATATTAAGATTTTATCATTAATATGCATATTTAAATTTACAAACCTGTACCTTATTTGCGAGTGTTACTAAACCGCACTGTGTTCTTTAGAAAAATAAGCTAGCTTTTTTCTTGCTACAAAAAGAAATGTTTTGCTATTGACTTACAATAACAGCTATAAACAAACTAGGATATCTAATGGAAAACAATCCTTAGGGACATCTTTGCCAGTCTTATTAGCAAAGTCGTATAAAAGGAACAGGAATCTATTCTTACAGTGGAAAAATAGCTCTAATGGAATGAATGCCGTTATTCCTCCAACAGGAGAAGGCAAATAGTACTAGCTAAGTGAAAGGAGCATTTTCTTTCCTTTGTCACTATCAGAAGTGAGACTTATAGACACATTTAATTAAACTATAATCTGCAACACATCTATACTGATTCTTTTTTTAAATTACTGCCTAAAGCCGTATGATCTTGCATAAAACCGTTCTCCAACAGAAAAATGAGCTATATCGCTATGAAATCGAGGAAATATTTTTACTTTGCTATTTTCACAGGTCGTTTGGAACCCTCAGGCTCGTATTGTTTTATACCGTTTGCGAGTCTGTTAAAGTGCCATATATTCCGACATACCGGGTGATCAAAAAGTCAGTATAAATTTAAAAACTTAATAACTCACGGAATAATGTAGATAGAGAGGTAAAAATTGACGCACATACTTAGAATGACATGGGGTTTTATTAGAACCGAAAATAAGTTAAAAAATTGTCCGACAGATGGCGCTGGACAGCAAAACGTCAGTGACTGCGCATGAAAATCGTGTATAAAAGGAGCTGTAATGAGAGAGAGAATCAGATGCACCAGCAGTCGCAGCATGTTGACGTTACCTGAAAAGGCGCTTTTAGTGAAGCTGTATTATCAGAATGGGGAATGTGCTAGTTCAGCGTTACGATCCTATCACCATAGGAAGGGGATTCGAACGGGTAAAGGTCCGTTGACAAATGCAGGTGTGGCGAGAATGATTTCGAAGTTCGAGGCCACGGGTAGTTTACAAGATAGACCCCGTAGTGGCCGACCAAGCACAAGGCGTAATTCTGCTGAGACAGTTCAGGAAGAAATGGAGACTGTAGCGGGTTCGTCTATGCACGGGGAAGTCAGCGCTCGTGCAGTCGCACATCGCACCGGCATTCCATACACTACTGTTTGTTTGGCACTCAGGCGTACCCTCCGATGCTATCCTTACAAAATCCATCGGCATCATGAACTGTTACCTGGCGATTTAGTGAAGCGGATGGCATTTGCGGTGTGGGCGTTTCAAAAGATGGCGGAAGATGACGATTGGTTGAGTAACGTGTTGTGGACCGATGAAGCTCATTTCACGCTCCGAGGGTCTGTCAACGCCCACAACTGCAGAATTTGGACTACCGAAAATCCTAGAACTGTCGTGGAAACTCCATTGCACGACTAGAAAGTCACGGTATGAGTTGGATTTACCACATCTACTGTTATCGGGCCTTTTTTCTTCGAGGAAATGCGTGATTCTGGTTTTGTAACTGCTACCGTGACGGGTGAGAGGTACGCCGATATGTTACAGAATCGCATCGTCCCCAGCCTGGCTGATAAACACCTGCTGGAACGTACGATTTTTATGCAGGATGCTCCACCCCATATTGCTAGACGCGTGAAAGATCTCTTGCGCGTCGTTTGGTGATGATCGTGTGCTCAGCCGCCACTTTCGTCATGCTTGGCCTCCCAGGTCCCCAGACCTCAGTCCGTGCGATTATTGGCTTTGGGGTTACCTGAAGTCGCAAGTGTATCGTGATCGACCGACATCTCTTG
>KK116235.1:0-14342 GCA_000611955.2 Stegodyphus mimosarum | reverse complement strand
CTAGTGAAAGCATTTCCTGTAGTGCGAGATCGAGCCAGATTGGAAGCTGAACTGTTTAGTCGATATCAAGAAAAAATAGAAGATTTGTCTAATTTTATTTTGAGGAAAATTCAAGTTTTCAAGCTCTTGTATGGAAGTCGCCCGGATCCTGAAATTATTCAAGTTATACTTCGTAGGCTACTGCCCCAAGTTTAAGATTTCACCGAGCTAAGAAACCCAACGAAGTTAGGTAGATTATTTGAGCTCGCGGTAAAATTTAAAAGCCGAAGAACAGCCGACAACGAACGACGACGCCAATTTGAGCGAAGAAGTCAGTGGAGTTCGCCAAGACCCCAGCAAAAGCAAAATCAAAGTTACGGGAATAAGGCGAAGCAATGGCCGAAGAAAGACGTGTCTCCAAAGGCGAGCGGTGAACGAAGGGAATTTAATAGAAGAATAAGCAAAGATTCCGAGGGCAATCAAAATAAGAAGAATTTAAACTAAGATGGATTTCTTCAAGGAAGGTGAAGAAGTCCGAAGCAGCGCAAAACCCTTCCAAAATCAATTTAAACACCGTGGTCGTTAAGAATTTGAGTTTGCCGAAGATTGAAGTTCTAATCAACAACATACCGGCGACAGCCCTCTTGGATACAGGAGCCCAAAGCAGCTTCGTATCGGAAAGATTCTTTAAGAAGCACTTTCGACGTTACAGAATTTTTAGTGCAAGAGACACGGATGTCATAGCGGCCCAAGGAGAAAAATGTAGCTGTTTAGGAAAAGTACCATTGTTCGTGCGTATCAACAACGAACAGGTAAGAATCCTGTTTTATATTGTGCGTAACCTGCAGACTTGTATTATTCTAGGTGTGGACTTTTTTAGTTTGGCAGAAGCAAAAATTGATTTCAAGGGGGGAGAACTAACATTAAATATGAAGCCAATTGAAGCGAAGAATGATAAGCCCCCGCAGCTGGACTTGGAACATTTACAAGCAGAGGAAAAAGAGAAAATCCAAGGTCTGGTAAGTCACTTTGCGAATTTATTTAGTGATGTACCAGGCTTTACGCAGGTGGTGAACCACGACATTGACACGGGGGACGCTCAGCCAGTTAGGCAAAAGCCATATAGATATGATAGGACAAAAGAGGAAATAATTGAACATCATATTAAAGAGATGTTAAAGAATAAAATCATCACGCCAATTTCTAGCAGTTATGCTAGCCCCGTTGTCCTGTGTAAGAAAAATAATGATTACCCGATTACGCACCCGAAGCGGTGGCGTTTTGCTATAGATTATCGCAAGTTAAATTCAGTTACAAAATATCCTGTATATCCGTTGCCGATAATTGAAGAAATTATTCGAAATATTTCGTCTACAAAATACATGACTACATTAGATCTCACGAGTGGCTATTTTCAGATTGGGGTAAAACCCGAGGACGTACACAAAACCGCGTTCATAACGAAATCTGGTACGTACGCATTTCTTAGAATGCCGTTCGGATTATCCGGCGCGCCGGCAACGTTCCAAAGATGTATGGACATCGTCTTAAGACCAGTCCTTGGTAAAAGCACTTTCATATATTTAGACGATATTATAATTACGAGTAGTACTCTAGAACAACACTTACAAGATTTAAGAAAAGTATTTTCATTGTTAAACGAAGCTGGTTTAAAGATAAATGCGTCTAAATGTAAATTTGCCGCAAAAGAGTTACGTTATTTAGGATTTAAAATTTCCCAAAAGGGAATCGAAACGGATCAGTCAAAAATAGTAGCCATTAGAAATTATCCTGTTCCTAAAACAGCGAAGAAATTATCGTCGTTTCTCGGGATGTGTTCATATTACCGGGCTTTCATTAAAGACTTTGCAAAAATAGCTGAGCCACTGCTAAAGTTGAAAAGAAAAAAAGCTAGGTTTTCGTGGTCAGCAGAAGCCAACTTGGCGTTTCAAAAATTGAAAGACGCATTGACTCAAGCTCCCGTCTTAAAATTTCCAGAAGGGGATAAGGGATTAGAGATTTCAGCGGACGCTTCAGATTTCGCGATTGGTGCAGTGCTTTCCCAAAATGGTCAGCCCGTGGCTTTTTTCAGCCGAACATTAAATGAAACCCAAAGAAACTATTCCGCAACAGAGAGAGAAACTCTCGCAGTGTTAGCATCAGTACAGAAATTTCGTGTGTTCTTTGGAAGTTCTCCAGTAACTGTATATACCGACCACGCGGCGGTCACTAGACTCTATTCTGGAAAAAATTTATCACCCAGATTAATAAGGTGGGCTCTCAAATTACAGGAATATAACCTAATAATTAAACATACGCCGGGAAAAGAAAATGTTGTGGCAGATGCTTTAAGCAGAATTAACTTAGATGAAAATGGAAGTGTAATTAAGATAGCCATGTTAACATCCAAAGTATTAGATTCTCGTGAAACAGTAATAGCCGAACTCAAAAAAGATCCGGAGTTCAAAAATATATACAATTATTTGGCCGACCCTGAGAATTTCAATCATCCGGATATTGTGCCGATAAGAAATAGGGCCGAAAATTACGAATTAATTGACGGACTGTTATTCTATACGAAAGCTACTAATGAGAATCATGAATATAGACCGGTTATCCCAGCTAGCATGAGGTTGAATGTATTAGAAGAGTTGCATGATTGTGCCATTTCGGCTCATTTAGGTATAAGAAAAACTGTTCAGAGAGTTCGCGAGGCAGTTTTCTTTCCAGAACTGCAAAAGTTTACTAGGGCGTATGTCCAGTCGTGCCCAACATGTCAATTAAATAATTATGTTAATTTCCGCCCGGCCGGGTTCCTAAATAGTATTAAATCAGAATTCCCAAATCAAATAATAGGCATCGATTTACTTGGACCTTACCCTCGAAGTAAAGTTAATAAAAGCCGATATCTTTTAGTTATAGTGGATCATTTTAGCAAATGGTTAGAGTTAATTCCGTTAAAACGCGCGTCTGCAAAAATTGTAGTAGATTCAATTCTAAATAAGTATATTTTAAAATACGGGGCGCCCCTAAAAGTTATTTCAGACAATGGTCCTCAGTTTGTTAGTAAAATGTTTGAGGAAATGTGTGCAAAACTGGGCATACGTCATCTAAAGATGGTCCCGTATCGTCCGCAGTCAAACATAGCGGAACGGGTGAATAGAAATGTAGTGAAAATAATTCGTAGTTATGTGAAAAACTATCACTCTACCTGGGATAGCCATATAAATGAATTTGCATTTGCCCTTAGGACCGCCAAACACGATACTACACAAAAAACACCCGCTGAACTCTTCTTAGGAAGAAAGATCTTGACCCCCCTAGATAAACTGTTCTTTGTACAGGAAAGGGCAGAAGAATTTAAAATGAGTGATATACAAAAGTTAATACGGGAAGCGACGGAAAATATAGAAATGGCCCAAAGAAAACAGAAATTGTACTATGACCTAAAAAGAAGAGAGGTCAAGTACAATGTGGGAGATGAAGTGTTGAAGATTAAACACAACTTGTCAAATGCCCCAGAGGAAAAGGTGGGGAAATTTTTTCCGCGTTTTGAAGGCCCGTTCACAATTGAACAAATTACGGGGGCAGTGGTTATATTAAAAAGAAATGATGGTCAAACGCTCAAAGCGAATGTGGACCAAATAAAACCGTTCTATAATCGCAGCAAAATGGCTGTATTTAAAGATTCGTTTCAGGATCCGAGGCAATCGACTAGCCAGGAAGATATACGTCAGCAAAAACAGCAGGAACCAGCTACAACGGCATCGAAATGTCAGAAGAAGAAAGCTCCCCCCCAACAAAGAAATAAGAACCAAAAAGGTGGTTTCAAAAGAAAGTCTCACGATGCAGGTGAACAAATCTACGAACGGAATTACGAGCGCACCAAGAGAAGAAAGCAGAATGGGCAAGGGAAGCCCAATGTATCCAAAAGAACTGTGGAATCATCGGACAGGTGCCTGAGAAGCAAGAAACGTCGATTGCAGCCTGAGAATCAACTTCCCGAATACAGCAGGAACCAGGACAAGCAACGAGCAAGGGCCCAGGAGAGAAGGGCCCAGTCCACCAAACGTCCAGCGGAGCAACCTCCTCTACAAAGGAAATTGCCGAGGATACAACGACGGAATTTCAAAAGAAAAAGAGACGAGCAGGCTCCGAAAGAACAACGAAAAACGAGGAAACTGAACCAGGCCACAACTTACTCAAGTTTTAAAGATTGGGCCAAGAAAAGGATGGACGATCATAATAAGATAAGTACAATTTCGTATTCAAAAGTTTAGTTAATTTTTGAGTATACTGCAAGTTGCAGGACTGATTTTACCTCAAGCGAGGTTGACTTTTACGCCAAGTGAGCGATAAGTTCTCATATGGAAAGTAAAATGTTTTGTTAAAAGAAATTGTAATTCTTAAAGATTTAAAATTACTTAATTTTGTAAATAGATTAATTCTGTAAAAGCAATGAATTGCTGAAAAGAATATGTTAACTAAATGATTTTGTACGACGCTTTGTCTAAAGACTTGTAAAATGTCTAGAATGAAAATTCGGAAAATTGAAAAACACGATTTAGTCTGTAGACTATTAATTCAATGTAATTTGATATTTCAAGAAAGTACCTTGAGAAAGGAATAGGAAGCACTTGCTGTAAGCTTAGAAATTTAACCTATATTTCTGTAAGCTTAGAAATTTAACTTCTATTTGCATTTCAGGATTGCTGTGAAATTGTTAATGTGTTATGAAATGTAACAAATAATATTATGCTAGCAATGCACGTTAAGTGCAATATTAATGTGAATGTTGTGTGCAAACTGCGAATTTGTATGCATGAAAAGTTAAAGATTCACTATTTTAGAATGCAAGTGTTAATTAGGCTCTCCACCAAATACACTTAAAGTGTTAGACATAAAGCTAGTGAGAACCTTAGGATTAGCTGGTTATAGGGCGTTTTTTTCAGGTCTCGTATGTCAAGTTCTAACTAATGTTAGTCGATTGTAGGTGGAAGAGTTGAACACCCCCGAACACATAAAAACCCGCAATGGCGGTTTGCTTTACATCCAACACCGGTGAGAGAGCATACGGGGGAAGAATTTAATTGTGCTTGAATGATAATGTGTGTGTGCAAAATTACACAGAAAAAAAAAAAAAGGATTTGTACCACTTAGAATTATTCTGTTATTATGTCATACTAAAGTTGTTTTCCTTCCAGATTTTGCTGGAAGGAGTAAGACTGTTTGAAGAATAAGACTTGAAAAAAAAAATGTTGAAGATTGTTGTTCCAGAAAATTTCGTCTGTATTTTACACAAACATATATTGCCTTGTAAGAGTTGGCCTAAGTTTAGAACAGTGAAATTTTCGACTATTTAGAATTGCTAGTTTTCAACATGGTCCGTTTGGACCAAAGTAGTTTAACTATCGCAATTCTGGCGGGAAGTATGTAAGGTTTTAGTTAAACTAACCAAGTTTATTTTAATTTAAATCTTTTCTATCTCCTCTCTGCTTCAACTTCCTGTCAGATGAAGCGCGCGTTTTTAGCTTATGCTAATTTTGAAGTACAGCCAAGTACTATTTAAGCCAGAGGTAGAAACCTCTCGGTGTGTGAGAGCTTTGCCTCAGATCACGGTCACGCCGCTCAACGTTCGCCTGACCAGCTAGCAGTTTAAATTTATAAGCCATAGTGCTTACTACGTGATTGCATTGTAAAGCAAATTAAAGTGCGGTAGTATTTAGTATACCTTGCTACGCACCCTTTTCGGTAGAGGCCAACTTCCGCGAATTGCTCGCGAAGCAAAGTTTAATTAAGTTCTATTTTAGGTTTAGTTTTAAAATTATTTGATTGTTAAGTTCGACCCAAGTGTGGTCTTTTACTTTCTGTATCTCTCCCGAATTGGGAGGTTTGTATTTAATAGTGAGTGAATAAAAGAGGATTTCAAATCCCTTCACGTGCAGTTATTTTCCAGCCCAGCAGATACATCAGAACATAGCGTACCTTCCGCTCCCTGTTCCTGTTCAGGACTGACTATTGGAGGTTAAGAACACTTTACAGAAATTACCATGTTTCCAAAAAGGATACACAGAACACTAAGTCCTGACAAGTGAAGCGGCGAGATGACAGGCCTTAGCTTGGGAGTCTTAGCTATTCGCATCCGGAACTATAGAAAATTGTGTCTTATACACTTGTCAGGAGGTCATCCCAACATATGTCGATAGCTTCAGAGAGAGGCAAGCAGCCATGGGTAAAAATTTGTTTTCTATTATACAGGTAATCTCCTCTTCAACAGCTTTCATTTCGCCTTTAACAGACTCTTCCATCTCTTCCTGAACGGCTCTCGTCTCTTCTTTAACGGATTCTTGACCAGCTTCCATCTTTTCTTGACCTACTTTCGTCTCCTCTTTAACGGATTCTTGGCCAGCTTTAGTCCCTTCTTTAAATGCAGCAAAGGCTGCCATAAACTGCCTTAATTGTTCTTCCATAGCTCTAGTTAAAGGCATTCAGTCCCACTTCTGACACCAAAAATTGTTGCGTGCGTACGGGTTCGTAATGAATTGAATGCACAAGTCGTCAAAACGTTAATAAATTTATTCTTTGCACAAGAAGTAAAACGAAATTCTGAAATATTTCCTAAGATATATTCATACAATATCACAATATCTCAGACGTTAAACAGAGCTCATTTCAAAACAGATAAACTAATTCTATCTCACAGCAAAATCGCTACAATCAATAACAGCATTAAGTAAACAAACTTCAGTTCGCTTTAAACAGCTACAACTACAACTGAGATGAGGTGTTTCATTTCGGCTTTTAGAAGCTTTTCAGTTATTCACTAGAACAATCTCGATTTTTCTGGATGGCAACAGTAATTACGAGATATTTATTTGTTAAATATTAAATGCACCCTCTCTTTTATTTTTATTTTTTCCGACGTAGCTTTCGCTTCCAAAATCGTCTGCGTTGCAAGGTAAAGTAAAGCAATCTTTACTACTATTCTAAATAAATAGCTAAATAAATACGAAATCCGTAACAAATATATTTACAGGTAAACTGTACTTAGCTGTAATAACATCAATTGATAAGTAAGAGAAGTGTAGCTGATACTGGGTAAGGTAAATTGTACAAGATTTGTGTTGTCTCTATATCAAGTTGAAAAAGATGTCCGTCAAGAACTTAATTTCTTAAAAGATGGATTGAAATAAGGTAATTGTTGTTAAGAAACCACAATAAAATTAAAATACAGAATGAAAACTTTTATAAAGCCAGTTTAAGGACGATGGATTCGAAAATTTTTCCCTGGAGTAAGCGAATGGGACCATATGGCATATTGTTATATAGCTTCCAACATAGTCACGAGCTCGTTTCGTTCAGACGTTTATGGAAATTTTGAGAAAAACTTCGGGATTGGAAATACCCTTCAGACTGACTTGTATCTGAGCTAACGGAGTCAGTTCCGCTATACCTTCAGTCTAGCTTTTTCAACTCGCTGCCCTACGGGAAAAATGTGGTTTTAGAGATGGATCGGCTACGTCAGTTGTCACCGTTAGCTCAGATAGACCCCAGTGTGTTAATCCCTAAGAGTTAACTGGAACCGATTGTCGGCTTGTAGATCAGTCGGTCAATAGCCTACAGTGTATCTGATATCTGTGCCTGCCTTATTTGGAGTACCTGAAGAACCAAAGTCAAAGTCGTGGCAAATCATAAAGATGGAATCACTGAAAGCTGTACCCGTTAATAGTTCATGCTGGAGTAAGTTCCTATCCAAATCGGTAAATTTGGATAGGCTAACTTGATAATGGCTAACTTGATAAAAAAGTAGTGATTTAGGGTTCCTTGTAGAAGTATCTATGACGTGTGAATTTTAATTCCATCAAGCAGACTATTGTCTTTATAATTTTCATAATAATTTAATTGTAATGCTCAAGAAAAACGTGATTAAAGTTTTTAATGTTATATGCCACTAATTCCTGGTCTGCATGCAATTATCTCTTCCATCTCGATAACTCGGGGAAGGATGTTAGTGGCACTTTGTATTCAGATTCCATAGAGCTAGCTAGGTTACCTTAATCCAAACATCTTAAAATAACCCAACACTAAAGTGATACCTAAAATATTTCTCCCAATTTCTTAAAACCATCTTAATGTCATATTATAATGAGAAACAGAAAAAAGAATAGGTTATAAAATTTGCGTATAAGTACTGAAATATAAATCTAATAAAAAAAAAGATCTTACCCAAGAGCATTTCGCGGTGAAATTTTGCTAAACAAATTGTGATACCATTATGTACTAAATGTTACTTATGGTTGTATTCAAATTTGCATACAAATTGCTTATTAAAAATTTCCAGACCTTAATAATAACTGAAAATATCTGAAACATAAACTTGTCACGGGAAAGATAAATTGAAGTTTTTGTCGCGAAAAACCTATTTACTTTTAAAAGAGTAAACAGTTAATTGCTGAGAAACAGTTACAAAACAGTTAATTGCTGAGAGGCTCTCAGCAATTAACTGTTTCGAATTATTACATGATTTGAATATAAATATTTGATATTGCTTATTTCAACGAACGCATTTCACTGCGTATTTAAGTTAATAGTTTTGAACTATTAAATTAAAGGAAAGTATATTGTTATATATGGGATTTTATTTTTTAATATAGTTATATGCTTGAAAAATGATATTTACATGTATAGCTTCTGAATACATATAATATGCTTCCAGAAATTTTAACACAAATTATTGTGGCATATTTTTGCCAATTTTTGAGCCATTCTTTTATGGTATTTTTGTTTTTGTTAATTTTTATATCATTCTGCATATTTTTTATTTATTTACTACTTTAGTTTTTGCATTTTATGTTATAATTTATGGTAAATATTTTATAATTTTACTTTTTATCCAAATACTGTGTTGGAAAGCATTTATACCTATGTACTGTTTTATGTAATGTAATTTTGAATCGAATATGTTTAAATAGTGAAACTAGCTCCACTGTAAGCCGAGATATAGGCAAAATCGTCTCTGGTTGGCCTCGGCGACATTCTGGAAGTTTCTCGAAAATGAATTTTGAAAGCCGTAAGAATGATTTTTCCCCATGGCAGCAACCAATTATAAATACTTCTCCAACAGAAAATGAATCAAACATTTCAAAGATTAAGTTTCGGGTCAAAGTGCTAAAAGCGAATCTTGAATCTTTTACTTTAGAACTTACTCAGGGAGTGATATTAGTTAAATCTGTAATATTTCTGGCAAGTTAAAGACAATGTTTCTCATCTTTACTTTCATCTTGAACTATTTGTAGTTACTGATTTGTCTGTGTGCTCTTAACTCCTGCACTAAACTGTTAGTTATTTCCTATTCATCTTTAGGTATTCTCTACGTCAGTGTCATTTGTCAGATTTTTTCTAATTTCTCTAGTTATAGTCACCCATTGTTCGCAAGCTTTGTATGTATTACTTTTGTACTACGCTGCATTGACGGTATAGTGGTTAGGGGAGCCTACTACGACACCAAATGCCCTGGGTTCGAATCCCGGTGAAGGCATGGCTGTAATTGTTCGTCCATTCATAGGTGGCAAAGGTGGCTCACATATTAGGCGCTTAAGGGACCGCCACTTCTGGCCTTAGTAGTGGCCAAGTCGAAGTTGGCTGAGGGCCTGCCATTCAAAAAAAAAACTTTTGTACTATTATGTATACTTACACTATATGCACACGTACTTACACTATATCCTCAATGCACATAATATTGTTGTAGAAATTTTATGACAAATTAAAACATAGTCATTTGTAAAACTGAAATTTTTGAAAATTCAAGCCGTTACGTTATTTTCTTCCTTTGGATTTTAGAGTCTTTATCTAATAAAACGTTAAATTAAATTTTAATGCAAAATATTGGAAATAATAATTTTATGGCAGTTTAATAGAAATTTTAATAAAAATGAGCACGAATATTAAAATTTAATTGGAATTTAGAATATAAATATCATATTTCCTTCCATGAAGAACTAAAACATATTTAACTTACAGTCGGAAAAGAAAAACAAATATTAAAAAATAGAGTTCCTCTTTTTGAAACTCATTAAGACTTCCCCATATTAATAAGAAAACACGTTTTATATTTATATACCCATATTCTTGCAATGAATTTAACATCATGTACCCTGCTTGGGTGGCATTTTCTTGAACATGCAAAGTATTTTGAAGTCAATAATATTATTGTAATACATCAGATGATAAATCTACCATTTTCATAACTGTGGCATAGATAAGTTACAGCGCAAGCTCTCACTCTATCTGGTCTGTTCAGTTTTTAAAGTCTGGTTGCTGGATGGGCGGTCATTAATCATAATGTTATGAGATGTTCTAAGTGCTGTAAGGCATCTGTCATGTGAAGAAAGCAGATGAAATTGATGATACTTAAGTCAGAATAATAAAGAAAATGTGCTTCGGGGGTTTATGTTAGAAGTACAATTATTTGTTCTTGCACCAGCTAACGTGTTAAAAAATGTATTATTCATATCTTTCTTTCTTAAAATTTTACGCTAGAATCAAAACTGTAGTCTAGTAGTTCTTGGCTGGTCATAAAAGTTTTCTTTCTGGCGTAACTCTAAGAACTTTCCTTTTATCACAGAAATCTGTTTGTTGGCGCAAAGAAAGCTATCGACTTACATTGTCTATATTCTTTCCATTATGTATTTTGCAGAATGAAAGCAATTTTCACGAGCGTTTTCACTTTATTTCTAGACAAAATGAGAGAGAAAGCAATTAACGCAAGGACATATCCTTGGCTGCATGTACTAATATATTTTTTTAAAAAGTACATTTTCGACTTTTCTTAATCATCTTAAATTATTTCTAGATTTCGTTCTGCATGTGTTTGATGAGAATGCTGAATTAAGATTTAAATAATTCAAATATTATGCTTAAAACGTACAAAAACTGGCTTAACACTTTTCTTAATTTTATTTATTTGAGGTGTTTTGGATGCAGATTATTGGAGAAACAATCATCCTGATGGTTTTGAAAACATTGGCTTCAACGAAGTGGTCTACTTACATTAAGAAGAGTTTCGTGTGTTTATCTTCTACACACAATTTTTAGCCAAACTTAATAACATTTGCACACTCGACCTTCAAAATAAGAGAAAGGTCACTATCTGCATAACTCTTCCAGGAGAATCACCTCAACTTTATACACACACACACACACACATATATATATATAATGTTAAATTAATGAATTTTTTATTAGAAACTCATCTATTTGGAAGCCTTGTGTTGCCACTCTGAAAAACGCGAGATATTTATGCTTTAAATCAATCCGAAAACTCAAATTATGATGTCGCTCGAGAATTCCGATATATTTATTTGTCTTTCGAATTTAATAAACAAACTTCGGGGTATAAGAGAAATTTGCTGTCATTTTGGAACTTAAAATTCTTTTATCTTCCAAGCGTCAGTGTGTTCTGTTTCAAAAAGGTGTAAGTCAGTAGTCCAAAGGGGCAATTTACCCAGAAGGATTATTAATTTCGTTTTGGCATTTTGCGTCGATTCACTAAAGTGTTTTTCAACTTTTCAAATTGTTGCCACCCAATATATCGCCCTGTATTATATTTAAAGAAATTAAATAATGGAGAACCTGCATAAATGTATGAATGTTCCTCACATTGTGATAAAAAAACGGTACCTAGAGCCATCCAGTTTTTGAATGTAGAACGTTTCCACTCGAATATGGGCAACCTGGAAGCCTACATTTGAAATTTGGAATTTGTTTTATTATCGATTTCATATTTTGTAAATCTTTAACGAATTTTTTATTAACAAACTCAATGATTTCAAAGCGAGCCATACATTGTTGTACAGAAAAAACATTTATCTCCAGCTTGTGAGACTGTGTACCGGAAATTCTAAAGATATGCTCAGTTTAAAATTATTTTGCGATATTGCTCTTGAACTGAATTTTATTGTTTTAAGTGCGAAGAACATGATATTTAATAAATAAAGGTGTAGAGTCATTGGGTTAATTCGGAAGCAGAAGTGATGAAAAATGAGCAACGCCTTCGCTGGGAATCGAGCCACGGACCTCTCGGTTACGCGTCGAGCGTGCTGCCCACTACACCACGAAAGCATGCGAAGTAGGCGGGAGAAATACCTTATATACTCCCCCTTTTAAAGGGCGACTGGGGTTTGGGGGACCGAGTCGCGAAACCTCGGTGGGGGAGAATCATCATCCACCACCTTTTAGTTCCGGCGCCAATGTAGAGACATTAGGTTATTTCGAAGCAGGAGATATGAAAAATGAGCAACGCCTTCGCAGGGAATCGAACCACGGACCTCACGGTTACGTGTCGAACGTGCTGACCACTACACTTGAAGGCATGCGAAGAAGGTGGGAGAAATACCTTACAAAGGTAATACACAAAATGTTAAAAAATATCCCTTTGGGCGTAATTAAAATCTGAAACCCTTCAGATTTTTCTTTTTCTTAAATGTTTCTTTCAAATTTATTTTGTTTTTAATTTAAAAAAACCAAGTGATTTTAAAAGTTATAAATGCAGACTCATTTCAGTTATTGTTATTTACTAGCTGGACATGGAAATGGTAGAAATCATTAAAATCCTCTCCCTTTATATAGGTAATGAAGAACTTGTATTTATTTGTGTGTGATTAATTCATAGAAATATACAGTATTATAGGGATCTAGGTGAAATTTTGCCCACTGAACCTTCATATCACGAAAACGTTACTGTCTGCATAAAATGTCCAAACTCTGAGTCATGGGGTCCACTCTTATGCCACATACAATAGAATGCTTTTCTTATGACACACAACGTAGTTTCATACAGCACTAACACAACTCAGTGTCATGTTCCACTATTGGTTTTCCGCTATCAGTTACTAAAACCGTGAGATGATACCATGTTTTACCACTTTAGAACAGTACAGAAGTTTCCAGAGCAGTGCAGTCATTCTAAAACCGTTACATGGCATCGTGCTACTTTTATACTGTTCTACAGTATTATTCGAACCTGGTAAATTTTGCACAGTTCAACTTCATAATAATGGAAAAATCACAGCCTACCCGAGGTCTTGAAAAAATTGACTCCCGATCCCTAAATGAAATCCCTTTACGTTGCATAAAACTCGGTCAACATCGGGAACTTCAGCTAATATTGAAATGCAAAATCTGATGTTAACACAACATGATTTCCTTGTACAGCGTTTTAAATTATACATATTTTTTAAACACTTCACTTAAACTTCCTTCCTCAAATTATTAAACTAATAGATTATTTCTAATTTTCGAAAATTCATTTTATTTTAATATAATAATAATATTAAAAATAGAGATACATTATAAAATACTTTTTCTAATAATAATAATAATAATATATATATATATATATATATATATATGTAATAATAAAAAAAAGTCTGAAGTAAATGACGAGCAGGAATTTTAAAGCCGTAGAAGTGTTGATACATAACGAATTAATATATATATATATATATATTCACAGACGGTATTTACACATATTTGTAACGATTTTGCAAAGATTTGTATGCAAACAAACCTTATCACTTTATTTCCTAATACGTTCAGTCTGATAGCCCTTTTGTTGAACTATAGTATTACATCTTGATTTCCAAGACAAAGGTGCTTTGCTTAAAGCATCAAAGTTGGCATTATTCCACCTCCCTTCAAAGTCTTCCAGAGTGGAAACAATGTTTTGGGATGCCGCTTATAAACAGTTTTTTGTAAATTTCCAAATGCATAGGAGACATATCGTTTGATTTAGGCAGGATGTATTTAAAGGGAATGCCTTGAATTCCGGTTTCCTCTTTTTTCAAAAAACAGAGCGCTAGATTTAAACGTATGGCTTGGAGCCATATGAATCTTGATGAAACTTAACACAGTGAAGAATGTTTGGATAAACAGATGGAATTTCATCTATAAAAATAGCTGTTAAAACATGTTTCTGATAGTAATCCGAATTAATTTTGATAGTTTTTCTACTGTTTTTATTTTACGTTTTCCGTTTATAAGAGATTCCAACCATACAGCCCTGAGAATAACGCTCCTTATTTTCTCTGAACCAACATATTCAGTCTTTTTATCCTCTTTTTCTGTAGCAATTCGATCTTTTACGATTGGAATCAGATAAGTGTATCCAAGCCTCCTCAATTTTAACTATATATTTCCATTTTCACCTGCCAAATAATTTTCATGCAGCAATCTGCATATAGTCTTACGCTGAGAAACATGTTTCCGCGTTAGGCCATGAATATCATGTTTTTTTGTTCTGATTAGTGTTATGTAGTGATTTTTGGTTAGTTTAGAATTATGGATTAATGTGTAGTTAATTGCAG
>KK116234.1:2065-20023 GCA_000611955.2 Stegodyphus mimosarum | reverse complement strand
TTATAATTCTATTAAAAAGTATATTCACATAATTATTGATCTTGCTACTCGTTATATATGGACATTTGCTTTTAAAAGTGTAACTACAGATACTTACATAAATTGTTCGAGCCAATTTTTTCAAATTCAAGTACCAAGGAAAATTTTAAGTGATAGAAATGCTGCCTCTTCAAAATTTAAGCCTTTTTTAAGAAATGATAACGTAAAATAATTATTAACTACTGCTAACAGGCCTCAAACTAACAGTAAAGTTGAATGAGTTGACAATTATACCTATTCTAAAGTGTATATTAAATTCTTATCAGGGTAATATTGTATGGCAAACTTGTTACCTCAGGTTACTGAAGAATATAATAATACAACTCGTTCTGCAACAAAATTCTCGCCATCTTATTAAAAATATGGAAAATTACCTTTTGACCCCTACTTGAAAATCAAGAAGTCTATCTGCCAATTATTTCTTAAAATAGTCATAATTTTTTATTATATCTTACATATATATATATTATAATTTTCACACAGTTGAGAGAATATTTAAGACTAATAAATATAAATTTTCCTTGATCAAATTTTAAATTCTGATTTTCAAGGAATATAATTTTATAAAAACATCTGATATTGTATCTACAGATGAGACAAAAATAACATATTAGAAATTTTTTAGATATCGAGGAATTTTGGTTTTCAGAATTTTCTTAAAACTGATTTTTAATTGAATGATTTGAAATTTCTAGTAGTAAAAATGACTAGTAATTTCGTGAAACCAAATTTGATATTTAAGATAATCAAGTTTTGTTGGACTAAATATCAAATCTTATTACATAACATATAAAATTTTAAGTATAATTATAATAATTTTGTTAAAAGCTACTCATTTTAATTTTAAAGTTAAAAATGTTTATTTGACTTTAAATTAGTATTTATTCTAAAGTTTTAATGACTTTCATTGCTTCTGGAAAGCTATGCGAGTTTAAAAACAATGATTATATTATTTATTTATTATTATTCTTTATTTATTTTGTTATATCCAGAAAATAAAAATATGAAATCAGTGTTTAATTTTCTATAGAAGCTTTGTCCGATTCATGCTAAAGAATATGATCAGTATTATTAAAAGTGTGATAGTAGTAGTAACTGTGTTTCCTAATTAAGGTTGTTGTCTGAAAGCAATAGGAATTAAAATTCCATTTAAAAAAATTCATAATTAAACTATTTGAAATAATTAACAAAATAATTTTTATTCAGGTGATAAATGTATTTCGAAACACTTTCTTATAATATTTGTCACAATTTAGGAAATATTACCAGCTGTAAATTTGCAGGTATCATAAAAGTATTCTTATCATTAAAGAAATATACTTTGAGTAATTCAGTCTAATCGATTAAAAACAGTTTTCAAAGATATTCCGATAATAACAATTATTTCGGAAATATAGTTTCTGGATTATTCTGAGAGTTCATTATTTTACGCAAATTCATATGTACTGATAAATGATCGTTATCGGAAGTTCCGCCGGTTCGTTTTCTACGGCCTAGTGCTCGTGACGTCACAGACCAGTCCGATGGCTTTATATATTTAGGAGGCACTGCTACAACAGGACCCTGTGAATCTGACAAATTGGTGGAATAAAATACAGGTACCCGAACATCAGTGTAACGTACTAGCACTACTTTAGTTTTTTGGTTTTCAACAGCATCAGCAATAGTATCATCGGAAGAATTGACATTCGAAGTGGATGAGTCTAGCGTTTTGGAAATAGGAACTTTCACGTATTTTAGGATATCCCCTTCATTTTTTTTATTATTTTCTTCCTTGGCTTTTCCTTTATTTCGATACGAAGCCCCACTTTCTCTTACTCTTTTCATTTTTAGATGCTATAACAAGAAAAATTAAATTATTGTTATGACCCGATCGTTGTTATTAATATTATTCATTATTACTGTAAATATTTAGGTTTTCTAGATCTTGAATTTTTAAACTTAAAAATTGTGTTCAGGTGACATTTATTATCTAAAAAGGATTTATTTAAATTTTTGTTTTAAAATACTTTCTTCTACTTCTTAAAATTGGAAATTCTTTGATCAACGTTTCAAAATTAATTTCGCATAATAAATCTGCTTCCATATTTAACGAAAACAATGCATCTATTTTAAGTTTCCATCTCTCTCTCTCTCTCTCTCTCTCAATTGGTACCTTATTTCTTTACCATTTAAACGCCGTTTCAACTTTACAAGCATTCTCAATAATCAATGCAATTGTATTATAATACACAGAATTATATGCAGAGAAAGTATTATTTCTGAAATAAAGTTTAGATGATTTTTCAGTGCTTATGTTTATTCAAACGTAAGAGTTAAATACAAACGTACCAATTATTTGATTCGAATTAGTAAGATTCCCTTAGAATTTTTTTAAAACTTAGTTTATAAACTGAAAAATTAAAAATGGAAGATTACATACGCAAGTGTCCATTCAGTGCTAAAAACGCGTTCAATTGTTACTCTTTAGTACCACAGTTATTTAATTATGATAAGCATTGTATTCATTAATCAATAAATCTCAAAAAGCGATATTCAGAAAATACTCGCGATATGATGAATTTAGAAAAGTAAAATCAATAGATACTTAAAAAATTAAGTTATTTCATACTACAACATAAGTATTAAAAGACTTATATGAAAAAGAATGGCAATTAATTCCAATATATTTTCTCTACATATTCATTATATCCCTCACCCTTCGTTCACATTCCCAGGAAATTGGAAAATATACCCAACAGGGAAATCTTCTTTTCTTTCATCTCACCTACTAATAGGTTGATACTCAAAATCGAAATCCCGCTCCTACCTCCCCCTACCAAACGCACACACTGCGTGTATTCAAAAAGCATCCTGTAACATCTGTTGTTTAAAACAAAAACTGTCGTAAAAGAAAATTTTTTTCTGTGTTGCTTTTTAAAGACAACTTTCAAACACTATAGGAATATAAGAATTCTTCACTATAAGAATTTAACTAACTGAGCTCTTGTTGGAAAGAACAATTATTGTTTATTTATTTTGATGATTCAGTTCAGCCTAAAAAAGAAAAAAAATCATTCCTCCCTAGTGTATATGCTTGCTTTGGAAAAAATTTTCTTACCACTTAATGACGTATCTTTCGCCATCAAAAAGACGTAATGGTTCAGTACAGCCATATATTTTATTTTGATTTTAAGTCTACCCATAGTGCATCCATAAAATGGGAAGTAATAAATACTGACTCTCTACGAATTTTCGCAACCTCGAATAAAAAACCTCGATCTCTCACATCGAGATGACATTTTAAACATCCTAGATCCTAGATGTAACGGATTTTTGAAAGATAGTCACTCAGTGGGGAGTGATTTTAAAGATACGCTTAAAATAAGCTACGCAGTGCCGTTTCTCTCTTTTTCTAATGGGAAAAGGGATAGAATCTAGAAAGTACGAATGCTAGAGTAAACACAAATGGGAACGTTAAATACGGATACTTAGATGGGATGACTCCTTTAACAGTTAAGACATGGTAGTTGCCGCACTGCGTATTGTTGAGGATGTTTCCAGCTTGTTTCGCGGAGTTGAATTTCCTCTAATCTCCTTAATATTTATTCAACGATAGGGAATTTGCCGCCCCTAGCAAAGTGCCGCCCGGGGCAGATGCCGCCTTTGCACCCCCTCGCTCCGCCACTGTAGATACGATAGAATGGGAATTCATTCACCATAGAATATAGTTCAATGATTTCTAAGTGTCACAACAATAAATACACGTTACAAATTGTCAATATTTTTAATAAAAAAGAAGTAAGTAAAATTGCAATCTATTAGCATAAAAAATAATTTATTTAGAAAGGAAAAACATAACAATAAATCGGGAGGGCAATGTCAGCGTGCAAGAATACTTCCCATTAAAGAAGAATTACGTGAGCAAGGTCAAGAAAGGTCAGGGTGAGGGAGACTGAAAAATTTCTTTCTGTCACATTAAACGTTTGCTGTGACGTGTATGTGACATCCGTGCGACATTCACATCCACATCACAATGTGACCTGTCTGCGACGTTGTATCGTGGTCACAAATGTAATGTGAAGAAAATGCAACATTGACATGTCACTGCAACGGCATAGCAACTAAGTGTACTATATGGGTATGTTCACAGAAGTTCGAATTCTTTCGCACTAAAGCTTTTTTATATCTTACTATCTTCTGGATCAGGGTTCACAAAGCGCAGGGCTAAATGAAAAAGCAAACGAAGTGGCAAGAAAGGAGAACGTACAAATGGATCCTGGATCTTGATTTTGCTGCTGGCAGTCAACTACTGAAGAGTTATAACCAGTATATAAATATTATGCCAATGGCCATTAACAGTATAAATTTAAATTAAAGGTGTTTAACACCACGCACAGAGGCGAGATCAGTAATTGAGTTATACTCATTAATTAATAATTTTTGTAGTTGATAAACAATTATATATACCTATTGATGTGCATGCTATATGCATAGCGTCCAGAGATGAACTGAGATCTAAGTAAGAGGGAGAGAGGCAAGGCAATGAGAGTCACATGACGTGTACAAGTAAAGTGATTTGTCCTTCAGTCCGATGAGGAGATTTGAGTAAAATAACTTTTTAAGTATTTGGAGATGAGAAATATGTAAAATAACAGCTTGTGAATGTCCTTTAGTTTAGTAATTTGGATGACAATGTTAAATATCAGATATCCTTAAATAACGTAAATAAATCTTGAAAATTCTTGGTTAAATAAATAAATAAATAAATAAAAGCGAAGTCCTATCTTTGCAAGTAAAATATATACATACACAATATATACATTACCACCATAACGCATTATGGTGGATAGTTCGAGGTCTTTTAACGGTATATTCTTCAGTAGGATCCTATTCTGTGAGGCTTCTGATAGCTATATATGGGGAGTTTTTCATTTTTTCAAAGAAGTTATGAGCACTTATGAGAATTTGATCATGTATAGGGTAAATATTGAGATCACTATGAATTTGAATATTTCTAACATACCATGGTGCGTTTACTATGTTGCTGAGAATTTTATTTTGTAAAACCTTAATCTTTTGCCTTTCGGTTTTACAGACAGTAGCCCAGGCAGGGACCACATATAGGATGATTGGCCGAATGAGAGTGACATAGAAGGTCCTCTTCGTACGAAGATTTAATTTTGACTTTCTGCCTATTAATGAGTAGATGGACGTGAAAGCAACATTTGCCTTATTTAAGATATACTGGATATGGGTCTTGAAGTTGAGAGCTTTATCGATGTGGGCTCCTAAATATTTATCAGAATCAGCAACAGGAACTAGGGGAATTATTAATGGTGATATTGTAGTTAACAGGATAATTTTTCTTGTAACGTCTAAAGAGAACTATGCAGCACTTAGATGAGTTGAGAGATATTTTCCAATCTTGGCAGTACTTTTGCATGATATTAATCTGAAGTTGTAACTTGTCCACAACATGCTGGGGACTTCTGGAGCTAGTAAGTATAACTGTGTCATCAGCATACTTTAGGATATTGGAGGAGAAGGGTGTTGGCATATCATTAATAAATATTTTTAAAATTATTGCGCCTAAAACGGACCCTTGTTGGACGCCAGTGAAAATAACGTTTTTGGCAGATAGAGTTGTAGGGTTTAACTCGTTAAATCTTAAGTTCTTACTTAGAACCCCATGAACACTTTACAAGCAAATAATCGCTTAAGTGTGAACAGAACAGGTGAGACTTGAGAAGGGTGTCAAACCCTTTATTATCCAGTATATTTACAATCAGTTCCGGCTTGGAACTTTACAATAAAGCCACCACTCGGGCTTGAACTTAAATACTAATAATTTGAACTAAAACTAACTTAACTAAAGCTCTTAAATAAATATAGCCTAAGCTATCAGAATCTAATTAGTTGGCCCCTAAGTATTAATTGAATCGGCGAAGCCTAGCAAGGGCCTAGATATGGCCGAGCGTAGTAACAGCTAAGAGAGATGTGGCCCGAAGGTAAACGCACGCTAGTCAGGAGATCAGACTCTCTCTCTGTTGAAGTCGGTTAAGTCACGACTTAAATAGTACTCATTCTCATTTGCATTCTCTGCGTTTCTGAATTCACATCCTGGCAGGAAATTGTAAGCTGAAATTAGAATAAGATAGGAAAGATACAAAACTTAAAATAACTGTTAGAAAACGAATTATAAACCTCACATCTTTCCCGACCAGAATTTAATTACTCGCAAATAAAGGTCTTAAACGACCTTGTTTAAGAGTTTAAATTATATTCTAGAAGTCCTTAGTATCAAAATTTTAAACTTCTAGCAAATTCTTTTTCTTTGGAATGACTTTCGTCATTAAATTAATGATTAGGGCCAACTTTACAACAATTTCTAAATCTATGCTAAGTAAAATGTAACAGATTTACAATTTGCATTTGATTACACACATCTATTTCATCTTTTTCATCTAGGCTCAGTCTTGTCCTTCCAACTAATCTGGAAGGAAAAAGTATTAGCAATGTCTTTCATACGAATTCGATTTTGTGACCAATACTCTTTGTTGAAATTATTTTGGCCCTCAATCGTTTTCATTCACACGAACTAAATTGTTCTTCCCCCATGCTATCCAGAAATTGTTCTGAGTGACACCAGGTTTTTCTTGTTATTTAGCGCAACGACCAGCTACCACTATCCAATCGCTATGATTTTGTTATGTAATACATACTTAGTTATACTTCAATTGTTGAATTAAAATATCTTAATTGCAATGATTTATCTTAATTCTGTTATCAGACTTAAAAGTTATTAATTTGGTTTTATTTTGGTAGTTGATCTTAAATTTCTTTGCCTTGTTGAAAAGTAATTGTTGTCATTTAATTTTTTTGACAGTTTTGGTTAACTCTGAATTTAAGTTGCTTGAGTAATTTTATTTTTTTTTCTTTTCCTGAAGGTAGTTTGGTTAACTATTTAAATTTTTTTGTTTAGTTAATTCTTATTCTTAACTTGTTTGCTTAATGTTTTATTTCTTGTTAAGTTGACACTTAAGGTCAATTTTTTTTAAAAACACTTTTAAAGTTTGCCTTACACAAGTTGGTGTTAAGTTTTAATTAAGTTTTGTTAACGTACCCCCTTTTCTAGTAAGCTGGAATCCATATTTTCTGACTCTGGTGGGCGTATTTGGTGTTGTAGAAAACATAAAAATTTTTCTATGTGATTATTATATTTTAATTAAAGAAATTTTCTTCGGTCTTTTATTAATTTAGTATTTAAAAACAAATCCTTAATTCTTTTCAAAAAACTTGTATGTTGCATTTGGGAAGTCAAGATTTACGACTTTGTTTTGACGTTTGCTTGCTCTACCAGACAGTGGTCTGGAAAATATCTTTCGTCAAGTGAGAAATCTGCACCCTGCTGAATCAGCTTGTTTTGTATGCAGCTACGCCACGCCAAGGTTGAATGGTCGGGGTGATTCGCATTCTTGCAGGCGTTTTCCATGCTAAAATGGGACACTGGACGAGGCTAGCTCCTGCTGTCAGGTTGATGACCCTGGAGGGTCGCCGATTATTCGCCAACTTCTGTCTAACCAAACCCCCTTGCTTGATCTTTTCAGTGTGGATTCCGCTCCGAGGGTTGCCATGCACTTGCCTGGTTTAGGGCCGTCTCGGATCGCCAAACGAGTGATTGGCGAGAAGAAGAAAAAGGGCGTGCAGCGATCTACGAAAGGAGACGTTTGGCCAGACGGGAGAAGGATAATCTTTCTGAATGTTGTCGACAGACCAGAAAGCAGTCGCTCCGTCCCGAGTACTAGGTCTACATAACAGTGGAAAGATGGCTGAAGAATTTGCTGAGAGAAAACCACCGATGGTCGGCGACGCAGTAAGGACGATACCCAGATAGAAGGGGCGGAAGGCTCTTCATTACTTGCCCATCATATTAACTTACATTCTCTTTCCTTTTTAGATTCAACATGGCTGAACATTTCATCAATGTACGCTGTTAAGTGGCAGAATGTATCATCAATGTACGCTGTTAAGTGGCAGAATGTTTCTTCAATGCACGCTGTTAAGTAATTGGGATTTTGGGGATCCCCTTCTTGTAGAGTAACGGTACGAAAAATTTTATCTCATTTTGAACCACACCTACACCATCTAATGTATATTCTTACTAGTTCTGTTTACGTTTAATAAATGAAATATTTAATTTAACTTGTATGTTTTCACTTATAACTTAGATCACTGGACCCAATAAATTTAATTAAAACTTGAACGGGTTTTTGCCCAAATTTAAACACAACGCATTGTTAATACTTTACTGTTGGAGTATTATCTGGTACTATTTACTGTTTTATTTGAACACACAGGTTTTACAGTCTAAATGTTGTTTTATCTTGTCTGTCACACAATTTTACACCCATGAGTAGTAAGCCACGGTACTCGTGCGGCGGAAGTGACGTCACAGAAAAGGGTGTGGCCTCCGCCATCTTGGAATTCTCCGGAAGTGACGATACCAGCGCCATCTTGTATCACGTGATGGAATGACGTAAGCGTGTTGAGTTTCTTTTTATTCTGTGGCAACGATTTTTTCAAAGTTTTTATTTCTTGTGGCAACGACACTATTTGTTTATGTTTATGGCAACGAAGTCTTGAACCACGTGTTTAGAATGACATCAGTTTCATTATTTTTAGTTATTTAATGCGGGAATATTTTTCATTATTTAATCTTTTAACTCTTTATTTTTAATTATGTTTTCATTATTTAATTATGAATCATCCTTTTTAATTATTTAATCCGTCATTATTTTAATTGATAATATTAATTTTATCCATTTTTAATTGATGTAGTATCATTTTCCCTTAATTTTAAAAATAACTCCACGGCCGGGATTCGAACTCGTTATCTCTGGGGTGGGAGTCTGGCGCTTTAACCACACAGCAATCGTATTGTCCCTCCAAACTTGTTCTTTCACCTTGTCCACCCTCTTTGTCCATTTTACCTTGTACAGAGGAAACCGGCATGATGTCACTAGGCTGAAGGATAGCACATGCGCAAACCTCAACTTTCTAAGCCATTTCTTTATGATGTGCTGCTTTAAATATAAGATTTTCCCACAGTTTAAATTTTTTCTTTAGGATATTTTTCATTGTTTTCCTTTTTTTTTCTTTTCGTTCTTACTAGATTAAATTTACATGTTTTGCTTTTGCAAATGTAAACTTCACTGTCGCAAATTAATGTTTCCACAATTTTAAATTCGTAGAAGAAAATTTATTTTTACATTTTCTTTTCCTTTTTTATTTTATAAAAGTATTTTTCCAAATTTATTCCTTTTCATATTTTTACTTTAAAAACTTTCTTTTTACGTTTAACTTTTTTTCTTGATAAAAGTAATATTTATTTTTACAAGTTTTAATTTTTTTTCCTTGTTGCGTTTTAGTTTAAAGAAGTTGTTACTACATTTTTTCATTTTTGTTTTATCCTTTTTTTTCTTGTTCTTACTAAATTAAATTTGCATGTTTTGCTTTTGCTAACGTAAATTTTACTGTCGCAATATTGCTTCCACAATTTTATATCCGTAGAAAAAAATTTATTTTACATTTTCTTTTCACTTTTTTATTTTCCAAAAGTTTTTTTTTTCCAAATTTATTCCTTTTCATATTTTTTATTTTAAAAACTTCTTTACGTTTAACTTTTTTGGTTTTTACAAAAGTAATATTTATTTTTACAAGTTTAATTTTTTTTTCTTTTCGATTTTTATTTTAAAGAAGTTGTTACTACATTTTTCATTTTGTTTTCAAGAAAGTAATATTTATTGTCATACTTTTTTCACTTCTCAGTTTTCACAAATGCAGTTTTTCCTGCTTATGTATTTTACTTCCAAACGTAAACTGAAATTTTTTTTTTCATATTTTTTTTTTATAAATGTACTTTTTTCTATTCTTTAAAATTTTTTCTTGTTGTGTTTTTTTATTTTACTCTTAACTTCTTTCTCTTGTTTTAAATACTTATTGATGTTACATCTCCATTTCTCTCTGGAGGCCTTTACGGATAACATTTTCTGGAACTTTAAACAGTATTCTTCTATGCAGTTTTAATAAAACACTACATTTCTTACTTTTCATACTACTAAATAGAAGATTCCCAGAACTTTTTCTTCTAATCTTTTGCACTAATTACTAATGACTGTACTATATGAAATACTACGCAAAACATTACGAATTCTCTTTTACACGTCTTACTTTTATTCAAAGGATTCGCCAAACTGTGTCTGACAAATCTAAATTTTACACTTTGCATTTCCACATTTTTCCTCAGATTAAACTTTTATCCTGCTTTTAAAATATATTCATGTTGCATTTCTGATTCCTTTCCCTAAAAACAAATACAGACTTAAAACTTTCTTTACTGTACAAACACTGTACTGTTACAAACAGTTTCTTTACTGGAAGACCTACTGACTTTGAAGAAATCCTTAATAAATTTTTCATGTCATAAAGTTCGCTCAAACCAATACATGAGTCATTTTCACCCAGTTTAGTTCAGTTACGTACCAAAAGTATTTCATTTCTATTATTTTACTCTGCAGACATTTACATGAATATGCTCAGAACACTCCTTTTTTATTCAACAGAAGGATTCCTTTATATTACTAACCCATATTAAGGTTTTTAAACACTTTACAAAAATATCTTAAATTTTATTGTGCACATCCTACCTAAGACCACTAAACATTTTCTAAACCTTGAGTTTCTTATTGTGGAAAACATCACTTGAATTCTTAACATGATGTCACCCATCTACCACAGAACCTCATAAATGCTACTATATTCGAACTTACCACAGCCTTGACTTTCTTAACAAGATACACGAGATAGTATTATTTTTAACTATAATTACACGTAGAATTAATATTCAGCCATGGAAATGAAACTTTGTTGCCTTTTTTTCCAATTTGGAATACAAAAATTTCTTAAGATGGAATATTTTTTTTTCATTCAGTAAATATGATCATTATTTTTGCTGAGTGTCAGAGCCTCTTAAGGTATTCATTGTAACTTAACTAAAAGATACCCATATTTCACACTAATGACAATAATTTATTTAGCACTGAACTGTTACAGCCTTTTGAGAACGAAATTTAATTTATCATACCTGGCATATAAACTCCTACGTAGTTATGCTACATTACACAAAATATTGAGTAAAGTTCCAAATACTGATCCAGCATAGTAATTAAAAGATTTAACACAGTCATTTTAAGACAGAAATTTAAAATTGACATTATTTTTTAACACTGAGCTCTTGCAGCTCTTTGAGAACATTTAACTTCTCACGGATAGCAAATAA
This sequence comes from Stegodyphus mimosarum, assembly GCA_000611955.2. Lineage (NCBI taxonomy): Eukaryota > Metazoa > Arthropoda > Arachnida > Araneae > Eresidae > Stegodyphus > Stegodyphus mimosarum. The sequence goes on along the minus strand of KK116234.1, from coordinate 8,664 downwards.
AATTATGAATAAGCATCATACATAACAAATAATAATCCAACTTAACTTAAAAGTTTTAGCTTATTCAAAATTAGGTACGCATTTCAAAACTAACACTGGTTAATAATGAATTGGTTAATAGTGCACAGCTTTTCTAACATTTAACTTCTCATAGATAGCAAATAAAATTTCTCACGAATATCGTACATAATAGGGAATAGTGACAGAAACTTCATATAATGATCTACTATAGTCATCAACTTTCAAAATTTTAACGCAGTTTAGTATGATTTAACATAAGGACCACACTTTCAAAAAAGCATTATTTTAATTAAACATTGGAGCCACACAATTCTGTTCACATATATAACATTTTATTTACCATGAGCATCACACATATTAATTAAATAAAACACATTTCACAAAGTACGAAACACATTTCTCTTTTAACCAGCTGTATTCTTAAGAAAAAAGGAGGAAGAAAAGATACAGTGCTGGGAACCGTTTGCTGTTAGTGTTCCTCATTTCCCCACGCCATGATCAAAATATATATGTACTTCAAAATCAGTTAAAAAGTATTCAAATGCAAGCATTCAAACAGAAATGCTTCACAAATTAGATAAAAGATGGGTATACAATGATCTTAGTGATAAATACAGAAAAACATATAAAGACCAAGGGGGAAAAATGCATTCGCGGAGAACTTCCTATGGTAACCTTTTTCTATTTTAGCATATGGGGTGCATTTTTTCGTTTTAGATTAAACAATTCAAGGCAATTCCTGTATAACTAGGGATTTTGTTAACACTAGTTGGTAATGTAAATTATTAGAACAGTCCCAGACATATAGGAGAGGTATGCCATATCCGTAGAGAAAACTTTTTTCCAAGCCAAACCGTAATAGTGAAATATAAAATGGAATAAGAAAATGTCAGATTTCCAACAAAATTAGTATCTGAGTATGCAAAACATGAATAAGAAATGAATGTTTTTTTCTGAAAATGTTCCGAATGTTATAAATCAAGAATTAACTAGTTTCATAAACAGGGCATGAAAAATAATGAAGTATTTTCAGTTTTATTTTGTCTGTAGTATATTTACTTATACTAAAATCTTCTAAATAATTATTTTTGGTCCAGTGTATTTTAAAAAATTGCTTTTGCTAAGAGTGGTGGCAGTGTAATTATTAATTATTGGTATTATTTTCTTTATGTTGATAATTGCAATGAGTTATATTTCATGGTATAATATTTTATGAGAACTTGTTAAAAGTACTGTTAAATATTTAATTAAGATACACTATTTTGCTTATATATTTTTTCTGTTCTGTTTACCAGTGTTAGACTTTTACACTAATTTAGTAATATTGTATTTTGTTACACTATTATCAGTTAAATTGGTTAATATGCCTACGAAAATAAAGAGTTTAACACCAGCAGCAACTAGAATGCCTGTAATTAACCGTGTAACTGGGGGTCGGAATCCTCAGCCTACTGCAAGTAGGATCTCAGTTTTTGGGGCTGACCCCTTGGCGTCAATTCCCACTTTTTCTGGGGCAGAAGGTACTACACAGCTTAATGATTTTATGGACAGAGTCAATTTAGTTGCAGCACATGTAGGCTGGGCTGACTCTGATAAATTGACTGCTATTCGTGTGAAATTAGATGGGGAAGCTGCTGCGTTTATTCGCAATAACCCTTGTCTCAAGAATAAGACTAATTTGGAAATTGTGGTTGATGCTTTAAAGGACAGATTTGCTACTGTCCAAAATTTACATGCTAACATTAGAGCATTAATTCAAGCTTTTCAGAAGCCTAGAGAAAGCTTTAGGCAGTTTGCTGCTAGAATAGAGGCACTCTCTTGTAAAAAAGTACCTGTCGACAAAGTGGAAGATCCCACTGTGGAGAGTCAGAGACTTGTTTGCTCTTGTCTGTTTTTCTTGAGGGCCTTCATTTACATTTGAGGCGACTGCTCTTACCACGAAGCCACAAAACATATGTAGCAGCTAAAAAACATGCTATAGCAGAGGAAGAGGTTTGGTTTAAAACCCATGCAGATGAGCTTAATAATGTTCACTCTGTAGAAGTCAATGCAGTTTCCACTCCAGGTGTTGCAGTTAAGGATGCACAGGCTAATAGTTCTAAAGATGAACTCATAGCAGCAATCAAAGCACAACAGGAAAACATAGTTACTTTAACTAACATGTTAGGAAACTTGCAAACTCAAGTTCACTCATTAACGTCTAAGTCTACAGGTAAGAGTAGACAGGTTGGCCCTCGTTGTTATAGATGTAATAGATTAGGCCACATAGCGAAGAATTAAATGGTTCAGCAGCAATCAAAGCACAACAGGAAAACATAGTTACTTTAACTAACATGTTAGGAAACTTGCAAACTCAAGTTCAATCATTGATGACTAAGTCTACAACTAAGAGTAGACAGGTTGGCCCTCGTTGTTATAGATGTAATAGATTAGGCCACATAGCGAGGAATTGTATGGTGAATATATCTCAGGGTCCTAACAACAATGTTAGAACAAGACAGTATACACAAGGTAATGTTCAACAGCTAGGAAATGCTAGAGTAACTCCTAACGCACACCAGCTTGCAGAGCAGGCTAATTCGAAGACCACTACTCAATTAAATCCTCAGGCTCCAGTTTTTAACCAGAATTTAAACTAGTAAGGGGTAGGGAGGAAGCACCTCTTCCTATAGTAAATGGCTCAATTTTGGGTAATAAACTAAAATTTTTATTAGATTCAGGAGCTACTGTAAATTTACTAAATGCTAGGTATATTCAATATTTTGGCAAGAAAGTGAAAATTGAAACTTGTGAAACTTATTTAAAAGGCATTTCAAGCAACAAAGTGTTGGTTAAGGAAAAAGTTTTGTTACCTGTAAAATTTCAGGATCAGATTTTTCAAAATGAATTTCTCATTATTGATAATTTATCTGATCAATATGGTGCACTTTTAGGGACACACTTTTTAAGTCTAAACAAACTTTGTATTGATTTCAGTTCATCTAATTTGATAGGTCCACACATATTGGTGCCTTTGCACCTTCACATGTCTGCGCCAAGTGCTGATGCTTCAATTAATTGCATGTCACCTAATAACTCGACTAATGATATCTTTTGCTATTCTGTGAAAAAGCATAAACTTTCTCCTTTCTCTGAAAATATTCTAAAAGTTTCAACTTCCCTTTTACCTTTTTCTCAACCTTATGTACTTATTGAACCTCTTTCTCACCATCAGCACGCTAAATTCAGTGTAACACGTTCAGTCAATAGTAAACAACGTACTAATGAATTTTTTATTACAGTGGCAAATTTCTCTCCTGATATTGTACACATTACCAAAGGTACGAAATTAGCCACCTTGGCACCTGTTAATGTTAAAACACCTGATATTCAGCCAGTATTTTCTACGAGTCTTGAGACTGGTGAGCAGTTTGAACCCTGGGGAGGTCAGTTTGACTTAAGTCATTTACCTGAACAACAGAAACATGAGCTTATGATTCTTTTGGATAAGTACAAAAACAATTTTGCTTCTTCAGTAACTGAACTTACTGGTTGTGATACAATTTTACATAATATTAACTTAAAAGACAATATTCCTGTCAGACAGAAACCCTACAGAGTTCCTTATCATTTAAGGCAAGAATTAGATAAGCGGATTGCTGAGCTGTTAGAGGCAAAAATTATTGAAGAAAGTGATAGTGTTTATTCTGCTCCTGCGATTTTGGTTAGAAAGCAAGATGTGAGTTATCGTTTAGTAACAGATTTTAGGAAATTGAATGAGAAAACAGTTGAGGATAGTTTTCCATTACCTAACATGATAGAATTGATTGAGGGTTTGGGGAATGCTACTTACTTTTCCACGTTATATTTAACGTATACTTATTTATATTTTCCACGTTATATAGGTTTCTTTCAAATGAAAATTCACCCTGAAGATACTTATAATAGTGGCTTCACTACTCCTTGTGGTCATTATTATTGGACACGTGTCCCATTTGGAATGAGAAATGCTCCCAGTTCCTTTCAGAGACTGATGTCAATAGTTTTGGCAAATCTTTCGCCTTTACAGATAGGCATTTATATAGATGACATAGTGATAGCTTCAAATACTTTCGAGGAACATTTAAGCAAATTAAAAATTGTATTTGATAGACTTACTGCACACAACTTAAAACTGAAACCTTCTAAATGCAATTTTTTAAGGGACCAAATTACATATCGAGGATATAAAGTATCTCAAGGTAAAGTGCAGCCTGATGATAAAAACCTTAAGGTTATCAACAGTTTTCAGGTGCCTAACAATAGAAAGGAAGTTAGAAGATTTTTAGGTCTTGTAGGATTTTATCGTAGATTTATTCAAAATTTTGCTCAAAAAACCTTACCTTTAACTGAACTGACTAAAGATAAAGTAACTTTTAAATGGACTGATGAGGCTCAACAGGCTTTCGACAACTTAAAAGCTGAACTTTTAACTCAGCCTATTTTGGCTTTACCAGATTTTACAAAACCCTTCGCTTTGTGTACTGACGCTTCAAATTATGCTCTAGGAGCCATTTTAGGTCAGGAGGATGAGAATAAATTTTTACACCCTATCTGTTTTGCCAGTAGAAAACTAAAGGGTCCTGAAATTAATTATAGCACTGTGGAGAAGGAAGCTTTGGCTGTTGTATGGGCTACTGCTCATTTTAGGCAATATCTTTTAGGCAAAAGTTTTACAGTTTATTGTGATCAGGCTTCACTTTCCCATGTATTAAAGTTAAAAGATCCAACATCTAGGATTGCTCGCTGGATAATGGGGTTGTCTCAGTATGACTACAAAATTGTTCATAAACCAGGAAAATTAAATTCCACTGCTGATTATTTACCCAGATCTGTAAATGTGGCTGAACAAGTACAAACTTCTACCACCCCTGATCTTCTACACACCATTAAAGAACAACAAGCTCTTGATCCTTATTGTGTACAAATAAAAGAACATTTAAAAAATAATATAATTCCAAAACCTCCTTCACAAATCTTCTTCATTGAAAATGACACCTTGTATTGTAAATTTAAAAACCCTAAAACTCGTTGGCAAAAACAAAATAGCATAGTCTTACCTAAAACATTAGTTCCAAAAATTCTGCAACAAAATCATGATTCACCTGTAGCTGCTCACTCTGGTTTTCATAGAACCCTTCATAGAATTCAGAAAGCACTCTTTTAGAAAAACATGCATAAGCAAATTCTTAATTATGTAAAATCCTGTCATTCTTGTATACAGAAGCGTGGTTTTAAGCCATCACACAAAGGTTCATTAATGAGAATTCCAATAGCTAATAGATCTATTGAACGTATAGCCATGGACATCGTGGGCGCTCTGCCCATGACAGTTTCTGGACATAAATTATTACGTAGAATTTAGAATTCTACTAAAAATATTTGTAAGAGCGAGGGTCAGATGCTCACTTAAAATTTCAAGAGACAGCTGGCATGTTCCTCCGCTGAAATCACTTTTATGAAAACCTACCTTGTAATCAGTTTTGTATAATTACCTTCAGATTTTGGAGAGTACTTGATGTCCACTAGACCACTTTTTTTAGTAAATTTACGTTTAATATGCCATGTCATTCCAAAAATAAACTTCTAATAGGAAGAATATTTTCACAGTCTACTTAATTTCTTAGAGCTGAAGAATTTCTTTTACTTCCAAATTTTTACCTTATGCCTACATATGCTGCATTTATTCCTTTCGTCTTCTTATTACTGATAGGAAAACTTACGATTACTTGAAAGATTTGGAATACTTAAGTTCATATGTATGTTGAATAATGAGTACAAATCCGCCATTCTCTCATAATTGATTAATACTCTGAATAAGAAAACTAAGAAAGTATCAGTTTCATTCGCGTGAATAAAATAAAAACAAATTTCAAAAACATCCATGTGTCAACATAAACGATCTACAAATATATTTTGAAGTATTTAAATAACTCATAGGCTGGAAATAAACCAAAATAGTATCAAGAATTTATTGGCATATACCAACACCAAAGATAAAATAGTTCCCAATAGCAAAGAGAAAACAGTTTCGAAAATCTGACTACCTAGAACGTACTTTCAAAAGTTTACAAAAAGGCAACGACATCACAAATACATAAATTTTGTGGAACATGACATTATTTAAAATTTTTCGTTCCAAATTTTAGTTCTGATATAGAAAAATATACATTAAATAATTAAACGTGGGTATTCATGTGCATGTTTGCAAAGAAACAAATATGTAAATATTTTGGTAATAATATCGGTAAGTTAGAAAATTTTTTGTACAAAACATATGTGGCTACGAAATTCTTTGGAAAAGCGAAAAGTTAATAATCATTTCGATCCTTCATTTGAAAACAAGCATTGTAAATGAACAACGAATTAGTAATTAACCAAGAGGGCAACAAAGTACGTATATAAATTACTTTGCCACTCAGTTATGAACATTTGAGTAGGATATATTCAGAATCTTCAAAATTAGTACTGAAACGTTCAGTTTAAACTTTAACTTTTTACTAAAGAAATCTCTGTAATAGTGAGATACTGGTTAAAACTGTGCTAACAGAAGGAAAAAA
>KK116233.1:1683379-1814921 GCA_000611955.2 Stegodyphus mimosarum | reverse complement strand
TATGGTTTAAGTGCGAAGAACATGATATTTAATAAATAAGGTAACACACAAAACGTTAAAAAACGCCCCTTTGGAAGTAATTTAAAATTTTAAATATTTCGGCTTTTTTTTTTTTTTTTTGTGAAAGATGTACCGATTCTCTTTTTTTTCCCCTTTTGCAATTAACATTAAAGTTATCCCATTTTGAATGTAATAATATTTTTTTCTCTTTTATCAAACTGCCGCTGCTTTATGATCAGTTGTGATACCAAAATACCAAATCATTTCTATTTTTCATGAATGCTTTTATCATCATCATCAACTTATTTTCTGTATATAAAAAGAAACTTTGCACCCAGACAAAATTTATCTTCCATTTTCTCCGACGCAGTACAAGGCTGAATTGTAGAATAATAACAAGACTTCAAGCATTATATTATATAGTACTATACACATTACTCTTGTAGTTATTTCTCGCAACTTCATCGGAGATCTTATAGTATTAGGAACTGGTTATACCACCCTCACTGGAGGATGGTTGCAGCAGATAAACATGCTGATTGGATGAGCGCACACCAATAAAAGTGTGGGTTTATAATTTTTATTTCTTTGCGAATAAAATGGCGTGCAGGTGAGATATATTTCTTTATCATTCAAAATAATAAATAACAAACACTAAAAATCTAAAATGTAAAATACTTTCACTCTAAGGTTGCCATCAGTATAAAATAACAATGTAGGATAACTTGACCATATTAGTGATGTCTATTGATCTTAACGTAAAAAATTTGTGAATTGCACAAAAGTTGTCCTAGCGTAAAGCGAAAGAAAAACATAATATTTAAATCCGAATAATATTAAAAAATCGAAAATGAGTTTACATTTTTTTTTGCTGAAATAAAACATGTTATTTTTACGTCTAAGTAATTTTTATTTTAAATTTATACCATACTTATTTTATCCTCACCTCAGGTTGGGAAAAAAATAAGACTGTTTTTTATATTATAATATTCAAATACGTTAGATTAACGTACGTGTATTATGATAAATTTAAAATTAATGCTGAAATAAATTCAGATTCTTTTATTTTAGTAGAAACTGAAAATAAGTAATTCGTTTTGTCACAAGATTTGGCAGTGAAATGTGAAACCTTCGCAAATAGAAGCCTTCAGGATGCATATATTCGAAGTCAGTAATTAACTAAAGTACAATAAGGGAAAATTAATCATATTTAAAAATCTGAAAAATATCTCAAAAGTTACATATAGTTTAAAAATTAATAAAGCATTAAAATTCTAATTTGAAACTATAGACTGAAAGGTTTTCTTTTTTTGGAGCATAGTTTATTTTGGAAGCCAAAAGAACTGTGATTAAAATAAATTTCAGATTTTTTAGACACTTCATAGAGTTATAGCAGCTGTAGCATTCTTTAATTAAATATGGTTAAGTCTTAAAAGAAATTAAATGATAATAACCCTAGCAAGCTCAAAAATAATAATATAATAATAAATAACCGTGAGGTAAGGCTTAAGTATGGTTTTCATCATATTTTTCTATTCAAAATTTGATATGATCATACTGAACCGAAACGTGTAACTTAACTACATAGAATTACTGTTTAGAAATGTAACAGAAACTTGCTTAAAATGCTTTATCGTGCATAGAATTCCAGTTGCCGAAAACATTTTACGATTTAAAAATTTTAATTAATAACTTTGGTAAAAATCCGTATCTAATGTTCTGTATTTGAATAGTCTTTACGCTTAGTGTCACAGTAAACACTACTGCTTAACGGTATAAACAGGAACTCAAAACCAGTTATGTAGTAAACCAGTTCAACAGTAAAAATATAGCTTCGACGCTCAATAGAACGTACTATATTTTTCTCAATAAAAATCGTGAAATTTCACAAGGAACTGCGTTTAGTATTGAGAGTATGAAAAGCGCATTTGTTAAAATATTTTATACAGTATATATTTTAATAGATCTGCATAAAATTGTATCTTAAACGGGTAAGTTTTCAAAATAAAACAAAAAACTATTTTTTTTTAAATAATACGAATTTATACCAGGTAGAAGTTACCTAAAACGTAGACATGAATCTTTGATTTTTAACATTTTAGTATATTTATTTATATTCTTAAGCGATGAGTCCGAAATAATAAGAGAAACCTATCGCAGTTCCCTATGTGGAATAATAAATAAGTGCTATTAAAAAGACAAATATTGCAATGCATAAAAATAAAAATGCATTGTTATAATATTAAAATTACGACTGTGACTATATTTAACAGGAACTTGCATACTCTTAAAAATCTTTTCAGATTTTTTTATTGTTTCACTGAATGAGGGCAACCATTGAAGAGAATTGGAACTTATTCGTAATTTTGAATATACAGAAGAAAACATTCGCAGCTTTCCTAATAACAGAATTGAAAACTTTAACTGTAGATAAATATTTAAGAAACATATGGGCATTTAGCTCGAAATAATCTAGTTTCAGCACGTCTGATGAAAATGCACTTGGAGAAAAATAAACTTAAATAATGTGAATCAATTGAACAATAAAACTGAACAACACAGTTTAAACAAATGCACTGTGTCGTCAGAAAAACAGTGATTACAATTTTATAAATTCTTTAGGAACTTCACAAATGATAAAATCAACGAAGCATATATGCTTTTCCGACATTATCAAAGTCTTATATGCTTCTTGAGTTATAAAAACTAATTCTTAATGGTGAAGACGATATTTCCAACTTGACATCAGAACTCTCTCTTTAACATTAACTCTTCGGTAGCTTCAACCGCTGATGATGATTTAGTGCGTTGTGTTCCGTTGAACATGGGACAAGACACATGTGCACACGTTACACCTGCACGCTTACGGATACGCACATTTACACATACGAACACTATTTTTTTTCTTGTTTGTTTCTTAATTTCAAAGGAGAACATCAAATAGAACGAGCTGCAAATAGAACCTCTTCGATGTAAAAAAAACACAGGAACTTTTAGCTTGACCACAGGTCAATGGTTGGACACAAGATACGGCATTTATGTTTTTTCTTCTTTTGTGCCTACTAAGTGATTTTTTTTTCTTCACAGGAACGCATCGCGCTTTCAAATGCTGAGCACATCAAAAAAGTATTTTATTCCATAATCATGATTTAAGTTTTCAAAAGTTTCCAATCACTCTGGTTGCCTCCCCTTTTGTGAGAGTCAGTCCAGCTGCAACTTTAGAGGAACCTAGGAATACACGAATGTTATCGCACCATTGTATATGAATTAAATTTGTTTTATTCTATAGTAACCATGCGTTTGACTAAAGCTACCACTGTATTAACAAGCAACACACTTTTGAACTCATTTTGTGCAAGCTTCGTATAGAGGACGAAACCAAGAATAGAAGAAAAACATCTATAGAAAAAGCACAAATCTATGGAAGTATACCAATGAAAAAGCAAGTTCATATCGTGTATTGGTGACAGCACACTGTTGTAGTTATCTCCTTTTGGTGCCTACCACTAAAAAAATGAAACTAAGTCTTGATGCATACATCTCCCAGTTTTTATGGTAGTCATCAAGACCATCTAAAACTTATTCATAACAAACTACTAACAATAAAATTATCCTCAAAGTTAACTATTGCTGATCTCCAATGAAGACCGTGAATCTTCTAAATGATATATAACAAAAAAGCATTAACATAGTCATAAACATTTGTATATATATATATTAAATAGAGCTGATAATATATTTGTATACTCAAGAAAACGTATGATTAAAAATGCCATTAATTGCATTCAAAATGCAAATTAAATTTCTTTTCTTTTTGTTCCTTAACGAGTGTTTAAAGGGTGCCGCTGACGTTTATGACCAACGAAACATAAAAACCAACGGATATGTACAAAATAAAAAACGAAAACTTTTCATGTAAGTACAAGATGGCATTTCTTCGAACTTCTGCAGGCCAATAGGAAACGCGGCCCGAGTGACAGAGCAATGCATACACGCAGCGCTCGAATGCAGCTTTTAACAGTTTAGTGATCTGCAGCGAAAATTTTGGTCCACCACATTATTTCACATTTTGCTTGAGCCACTTCTCAGTTCTAGGAACTCTTGATATCTGCCGAGGACAGAGCAGGCAGTTTTAGGCAGCCAAGGGGGTATGGTGATTACACTGCATTTATCTATTTGTTTCAGGGACTCAGTCACAACCTCACCCTCTTGGCTCGGGCTCGGCTATTTGAAGTTTAAAACAGACAAATGAACCACCAAAGTTTAAAAACGTGACAATATCCTTATTGCCTTACACAACAGTTACATGAACATCAGAACAGATTTATAATCATTATAATAGGAATAGATTCACTGGAAATCTTAGGAATATTCTAACCATTTGGGTGATCATTTCTATAGTCTGGCTATTATTAGAGCCGCTTGGTTTCTGGACTAAGAGAAGCTTCTCCTGTAAAACAAAGGCCGGCCTTGCTGGAAGCGGGAAGGTCTAAGGAAGAAGCTTCGAGACCGAGCCTGAGGGCACTATCGAGGTCATTACGGAAGTCGGACGAAAACATAAGGTGCTGAGCTGTGACGTCTGGTCCATTACGTGTCGTGACATCGTTTCCTGTTTGGGGCAAAAGCAGAGGAGGAGGTGCCAGGCGTGGTGGTGTCATGGAAGGAGCCACAGGAGTAGCTGCGAAGTGGGAGGATGTGGAGCAAGAGGGCAATTTTGGGGGCACTATGGAATTAGGCGGAACCATCGAATTCGGTGGTAACATTGAATTAGGTGGCGTCATTTGCTCATTTCTTTGCAGCTTATGCACCCTCTTGACATGCCGATCTGCGTTGCAGTGGAACTTGAAGTCAAGTAGCGTCGGAAATCTCTCCCGACAAGCTCTGCATTCTAACTGTACCTGCACTAAACGAAGAATCGCTTTACTAGCATCGCCTGCGTTCTTATTAGCGAAGCAGCTGGAACGTTGGTGATTGACGCACAGTACTTCAGCTGGATGAACTAGCTGACACTTCTTGCACACATATCCCACGTCGACTTCAGCCTCCGCAGCCTGTTGATAATCGTTTCCTGACACTACACCTTTCAGATCCTCTAAGGTTTTTCCGTCTTGGGAAAAACGAGCAGTGGTGTTTCCTGGCTGAGTTAATTTCTGGGTAATTTCGGGCAAAGCTGTAGGTGGAAGTTGGAGCAAAGATAATGGTGTGCTGTACATATTGGAATCATAGAACATACCTCCTGGTGGAGAACCTGTTAAAGATACAAAATATCAGGATAAGTGGCTTGAAATTTAATATGGTAGATTTTAATCCTCAAGCACTGTTGCTATATATATTTATGTGTATTTCTTTTAAATGCAAAATGCATTTTATATCAAATAACAGGATTAAAAATTAGTACTGAACTTAATAAAAATATCATAATTTCAATTTGAAAAGTATCTTTGTTTCTTCATGACTTAAATATATCTGTAATTTTTATTACATTACAAAATGCCAAAATGTCTTGTACGATGGGCGTTACTTTTATCTAAGCTAGTATCTCTACATTGATTAAGATATTCAGAATTATTTAGATAATTTATTGTAAAGGTAGTACACGGCGCGTATTCGAGAGGTCAAGGTTCGAGACGCAGGGAGAGAATTGCACGTTTTTCACATCTCCTACTTCAAAATAACCTGATGAATGTATAAATTATATATCATACCAAAAACTTTATTCAAAGGAAAAACCTCATAAATATGCACATTAATGGTTATCATAATTGTCAGAATATAAGAATGATTTAGCCGTTTGTCAGTTTTCGCTTTACTAGTACTGTACATAACCTAAGAGGCATGATTCATAATATTTAGATGCTAAAATATTATAATTCACAAACATATGGGTCTTCATCTTAATGAAAGTAGAATAAAACAACCCGTAATTTTGCGGCCTAAATTCCAAGGAGATAGTGAGGTGGAAGATCTAAGAAGATCAAAGGCCAAAAGAGTTAGATGGAATGTTACAACAGGAGGGGCAACAGAACGCCATATCCAGTTCCAAATACCTTGCTCTTCAGCTCCTGTCAAACACGTATGTGTGCCTTGGAATCTTAAGCTCATAGATTTTGTGATGAAGTAAAAATTCTACCTTTTTTTCTTGGAGGAAGGGGGGTAGGAAGAAACTTACCGGTACTAGAATTTACTCAGTAACAAATCTTAATCCGGTTATGGCTGCTACAACGTACTTAAGAGACAACTTATTAACGATCCTGAAAGCTCAAAACCACGAAATGACAGGCATTGGAATGAATAAAAACATGTTCCCTTCCCATGTTCGACATTCCCACCTCAGGGCAGATACGATCACCGCTGATGGAAATAAACGACACGAAACTGTTGACACATCTATAAATCATCATCTTAAAACCGAGCGAAGCAAAAGTTCGAGAAGGTAAGAAAAAAACATTTCGGATCTCGAATATTTATAACTGATATTCGTGTTTTGTGAGTCAACCAGGCACGAGATCTCTCTAAATCGTTGCCGCTGATAGAAAAAGGGAGGGGATGGTTCAAACAAAGCATTAATTAAAATCCACATAACTCTGTCTCGGAGACAGACTAGTGGCTTATTGTCAAAATGGTCATGATGTTTTTCTTCGTATTTTTGAATTTTTTTAATTCTTCCTTTCACCTACACTTCTTTTAGCGGGGCTCTATGAGCTTGTGCTCATAACGTGTGTAGAATTAATGAGAACTTGTTTATTTGATTTTTTCCTTCTTCACCTTTGTGACCTCATTCTATGGAGTCGACGGCACCTTTCCATAAATCACTGTCTCTAAAAGTTTTTGACCTCAACAAAAAGACCTGATCATAATTTAATACTATTTGTTTCTAGTGAACATCGTATTCAGTAGTACTCTTAATTGCTTTGAATTTAAAGGAATGCATATTTTTTGGTCTTTATATCGTAACTGTAGTCGTAATGTATAGCGGATTAAAATAAATTTGTTGTTAAAAATTACACTGGTATCCTATAAGATAAGACAAGACGATGTATATTTTGAAAATCTGGTGTCCATTTATGTATTTAATTTAGAAACAAAATTGACAGTCGGCTCTCTCCTTTGGTTTAAAGACTCGTTGGTGCTTCATGGGTAAGATTACTAATGGAAGATTGAGGATGTTATAGAACAAAATAAAACTAAAAAAATATTCTACATACACGTATATTTTATTTGATTTTATTTTTGGCTTATTATTAGTACATTTATTCATTCAAAATGACTCTATGTAAATTTAGTCGTTAATATCAGAAATACGATAATAATTTAAGATGTCTGCAGTTATATTCCTAGTAAATATCAAATCTACAAATGAGGATAGTTACTTGGCACCATATTGAGATTAAAATTATGTATCATAAAACCAAAGGCATTTTCATTTCGTTTAACGTCTACATTGAAATCTCCCTTCATATAATAGGAACATGTTACAGTAAACTCTTCATCGATTAAGGAAATATTCTTTAATCAGTATTTCATCAGTGCATTAAGCAAGAACATCTTCAAATCACCTGAATTAAGAGTTGGACGAATATGTACGGATGCTATAATAAATCTTGACTGTACATTAACAATTACATCAACCATACAAATATCGCCTGCTTCTGAATCCTGAATGTTCTTACGTTGCTTAACAGGAAATTCTGTTAGTACACGATCTGGTACACTCGTCAAATTTCTATAAATTGCCACGCCACTAAATAAAATACAGAAAACACCCGAACAAACTGACTGTCTACCATAAAGTCTTGCCGCTCATACGCGGTCGCGCATACGAACGGAGCTTGGACTTCTCCAAAATTACATTGTTTTTGACGCGTTACTATGCGTGTACTCTGTGTCCAATTTTTAATTTTTTGTGTTTCCTAATATGCTCTTTCTTCTATTTAATGATATATTCAGGTTAATTGTAACTTTTGTAGTTTCGAAGATATAAGCATTGGTGCATACCTCAAAAAGTGCTTTTATTTTTGCTTTCATCGGACTATTATGAAGGAAGGAAACACTAGGGAAGGATGAAAATTAACTCAAGTTTTAACAAAAGTGTCGCCTGTTTTCAGTTGCAACTATTCTGTTATACAACAGGTATGAAAGATTTATTCAAAGTACACAAAAGAAAAATTAACCTTTTTTTCCATCTGAATATAAAACTGATGTAAAATTTCTTTTCGATATATATTCGCATGTCGATGTTTCTGGTAATAAACAGGCCGACTTCCTCGCCAAAGAAGCCCGCAATGGTACTCAAATTTCCGACAGGTTAACCTTGCCAATGCAGATGCAATAACCAGCCGAAGACTCATCTCACAACAAGTTAAGAAAAATTCCATTCCCGAGCTAAACGGCAGACGAATTATTTCATCTATCTATTCATTATTCTACATTATAGTCAAACTAAGAACAAAACATTTTAAAGGAATAGAAATAATCCCGTGATGGTCAGCGAAGTTGTAATTGCTGCCCTCACTGTCCTGGTACGCATCTGTCTCCAGTACACGTCTTTGATTATCCTACCACACTGGCCAGGCCCTTCGGAATTTTGTCTCCCCGAAGTGTTTGCTTCTATACTCCTCAAAAGATCGTCGACGTCCCTAGTGCTGTATTTGACACATTTGGCCCTATTTGACCTTTCTGCACTAAATTTCGTACAAGACAACAACATTTTACCAAAAGCGTAAGTACTCTTTCAAAATTTCCTCTTTAATAGCAAACATAATATTTAATATTTAATTCTTCTTTTCATTTTTGAAACAACTGATCAGTCAAGAAGTTTTTTCTTTACGGTAGTAAAATTAATACGGGCAATTAATTAAATGATATGTATACTGCCAGATTCAAGCAACTAATGTTTCGCTCAGCCTAGAAATTTTGCTCAAGGTGTAAGACTCTAGAAGGATACATCTGCAGTTGCTGCTCTGGTTAAAAAATTAGAAGATCTTCGAAATTCCTTTCAGAAATTATGTTAACGATTTGTTTCTATAAGTTGATTATTACACTTGAAATAAAAAATAGGTTTATAGTTATAAATGAAACCCAATGTGCCTATTCTTTAAGTTTTATACTTTAACACGCTAAAATTTTATTAGATATTATTGCCACTTTAAATATGTACTAAGTAATTTTAGTTTAATAATTTCTTTTAATAATAATTTTAGTTTAATAATTCTTTTGATAATATCTGCAAATAACTCAATAAAATGTACGTTTCCATAAAATGGCATCATCTATTTACTTCTACTACTGCCATCTAAGGCTAACTTACTGCAAGCATTAAATCAAGTTCTGAAACCAAAAATAAGAGTTAGCCGATAGGAATTCTAAACAAAAAATAAGCAAAAATTTATCTTTCCGGAAGAAAAAAAATTGTGCACAATTTAAGGGGTCGGCTTAACGATACTTTTATCACAGCAGGGATCCCTCTCTCCTCCCTCTGAACTCCAAGATGCAATAACCAACAGCTTACCGCTTAAAAAAAAGCAGGTTAACCTTAAATGATTGATTAGAAGAAGATAGTTTCGGTGGATGGGGGAATGTTTTGGGACCCTAAATTGCCAGATCGAAAATTTAATAAGAATCCGAAAAGCCATTATAACTACTACTTGGTTTTTCAAAAGGCACCACGTCTCAGGTGGCTCTGAATCGTTCAAAACATATAAAAATGATTTAAGTAATTCACAGCTAATATTAATGGGTTGATAGTCTTGTCTTACGAGCTTATATTATCATTGTAAATTCCTCGTATATATTTTATTTATAAAAGTCTTAATACGTGAACGGTTACTTTTATGAAACTTTGTCTTGAAGAATTTAATATTTTAATGAATTAAAACTGAGTTAAAGTATTCAGAAAGTGTTCAGGTATTAGAAAATTAGATTAATTTTTATATTTTGATCATTTTGTATGACCGCTGTCGTTTTTAAAATTAAGAAAAGAATTTTTTGTTTTCATAGGTCTGTGAAGGCCATTTTATCATATGTGGAGTAAAAGAAAAAATTTCATTTTCTGCTGCTAATAGGAAATATCTCACTGGGTTTTTAATCTTCATCATATTCAAGAGACTGAAGTATATTCACCAGTTAATATTGTACTGACACACAGCGCTCAATGATCATTTAGCAGAGATTAATATGTTTTCATGGTATTTCTTTAAACGTGCACACAAGCTAGGAACAGAAAATTTTTCAACTTAACTTATATTAGCATACACATTTCTACTTACAACTAAAAACTGAAATTTCCTTGCAGATATTTTTCATCAGAGTAGTTAATTATTTAACTGCATTATTTTATACAGAACTACAAAATTTCCTTTTCTAAATTATAGCTAAACATGACGTACGTTTCAGAGCACTAAGTACCTAAGTAATAACCATTGTATCTTTAAAAATGTATATTTATGCTTTGCATTTCCAAACGAAAAATGCTTATATTTTAAATTAGATGGGATTTTATGTGCACTGTTTAAATTTAATTTTTAGTAAAAAATACAGTTTTAATGCATCTATTTTACTTTTAGTTTGTAAAAAATTGATTCAATAGCGTCCGTCAATCAGATACCTAATTTGTTACTGTCTAGAAAAGCCTATTTCTACCTACATTATAGAATTTTCCTTACACAGTTTGATAAATTAATTTTAATTAATATTCCCTGTCAGCATTTCTATCCGTAACTTTATATAAATCTATTTTAGTTAAAAACTGGGAACATAAGAATTTATTAATTCAACTGAACCAAAATTTGCGTTACAATTCCAGTTGAGTTGACGTTTTAACGTTCTTGCAATGCTCCGATTTTTATTAGATTTAATACACAACTTAAGTTCAGCTTTTCACAATTCAACTTGTTACTCCGTTACAGTTTGCTTTCAGTTGCAAGTGTGACAATTTTGAAACGCTATTGTCTGAACTTTTAAATAATAAAATTAATCCATTTTCTGCAAATTCGGAACAACACACACACCAGAAAATAAGTACATAAAACAAAATTAAATTGAAAGAAACCGAAGGGTTTCAGATTTTAAGATCGTCAAAAAGGTTTTGTAAGTGTTTTTTACGTTTTCGTTGAGCTAGCAGTCTACTAATCTGCTGTTACACTCACCCCTACTAAACTGTTTTTAGCGTTTTACCTATAAGGACCTTTTTCTTCGCCCTTACGCCGTACACAATTCAACAGCAAAATTACAAAAAAAATGTGAAACCTACGCCAGGTAAAATTCGGTTTAACATTTAGATGTTAAAATATTTAGAAATAGCATATTTATAGAATTTCCTACAAAGAGTCTATAGTCCTATAGAAAATGAAAAGGTTTCATTCTGTACAGTGTTGCCACTGCTCGCTTTGAAATCGTTGAATTTGTTAATCAAAAGTTCGTTGAAGTTTTACAAAATATGAAACAGATAATTAAACAAATTCGAAATTTGGGCTTCCAAGTGTCCATGTTAGGATGGAGAACTACGCTATTCAAAATTGGATGGCTCTAGGTAACGTTGTTTTTTTCCCAATGCGAGGTCCCGATTCTTCATTATTTAATATTTTTTAAATATCATACAGGGCAATAATATTTGGTGTCACTAGTTTGAAAAGTGGTGAAACTCATTTAAGTGATTCAACGCAAAGTGTCGTTTCAAGACTGATATCCCATTCGGGACTAACACCCATCTTGGGCTAAAAAAAGAAAATTTGACCATATATGAGTCCTTTCTGTATATCGACCCTCCAATAGATGCCTTCTATGTGTACTTATCACTGAGGTCTTCCGGTGGGAAGGAAAATGGAATGAGACTGACCAGCCATCTGAAGAGGACAATTAAAGGAAAATTAAAGGACCACAAGCATCCAAGTTGATGAAATTTTTTTCCGGAAATGACTTTCTTAATTGGAACTATGAACTAAAATTCAATACCTAGAGCTAGTTTTTTTTTCCCTCTTGAATTCTCTTGATTTATATGGCCACTTGGCAGTAAGACATTTTGGAAAATAATAATTTTTTCTAGATATTGTTAAATTGCTGTACCATATAGGAGTAATTGCCTTCAAACATATACACTTTCATAATGCACAAGGAATGTAATACTTAGAACATTTTACCCATAAACTTTATCGATATACTACATGCGAGGATGAAATTTATCAGAGTATTTCAGTTTAGATTTAGTCCCATTGATCATTAATATTCTTAAATGAAAATAAACAGAATATTATTCCTAAATATTTCATAAAGCATTTTAAAACTAAATTGCTAAATTTGAAATTTTTAAGTTTTTATTGTGTTACTTGCGTAACAAATGATAAAGGAAAAATTATATTATTATTGAATTATAATAAAAAGTATTTAGGAAATAATTATATGAGTACCATATTTTTAAACTTATTTCAATTATATATAAATTCTCTTAAACATTATGATAGTAAAATCGTAATAATAATTTTGATTATTTCGCAAACTTAGTACAAATTGAAAATTTCTTTTACAATATTTTTCTCTCTAGAAGTAAACTGCAGAAGCCAAGGCCTTTTTATACAATTAGGTTTATATTTTCTTTAATTAATGTTGAAATAAAATATTACGTATCTCCCTGTTTAAAAACAGAAAAAAAAATATTATTAGTTCGAAAGCGCTTTGTCCCTGAAGGACTATTGTTTACGTTTTGCCATTTTGTGTTGAATCACTATAAACGGTTGTATCACTTTTTAAATTGTTGCCACCAAAGGCTATTGTCCTGTATTAAAGAAATTAAATAATGAAGAATCTGCATGAATGTATGTACATTTCTCTAAATGTGATAAAACAATGGTACCTAGAACCGTCCAATTTTGAATAACGTACGTTTCCACCCGAATATGTGCATCTGGAAGCCCAAATTTTGAATTTGTTTTATTATTTGTTATATTTCATATTTTATAAAACTTGAACGAATTTTTGATGAACAAACTGAAACGATTTAAAAGCGGGCAATGGCAACACTCTAAGGGGAAAAAACCTTTTTATCTAAAGCGCACGGAACTGTGTATCGGAAATTCTAAAGATATGCTCATTTTAAATTATGTTACGATATTGCTGATGAACTGAATTTTATGGTTTGACATGATATTTAATAAATAAAGTAACGCACAAAACTTTAAAAAACGCCTCTTTGGATGTAATTTAAAATCTGAAACCTTTTAGATTTTTTCATTTTTATTTTTATTTTTATTTTATTTTTTTACTATTTATGTTCCTCCACACTGTTCACAGATGTTTTGACTGTTCAAATCGCTGTCTCCTTAGCGAAAACATTGATATTTGGGATATTTCAGTCTTTGGTCTTCAGTTAAATAACTGTTGTAATTTTTACATATCTTTAGTATTTTGCAGGTAAAATCAAACCTTAACAAAGTGCCTAAAAGACATCCAGTTTCACTATAAATGGGTCGTATGCCGGATAAAGTAATAGCCAATTAGCTCCAAAAAGCAATCAAAACTGCATTTATAATTAGTAAAGAAGAATGAAACATTACCTATGTATAATATGATGCATATAAATATTTATTAAACGTCTGCCTGTTTAACTGTAGAAGGGGTAATTTTTTTAATTTCTGTTTTGAAGCAAAATCCCCCTCCACGCATTTTCTGGATTATTCTGTCTTCATCATTTATTATATAACTCATTAACCAGTTTTTTTTCGCATTGTCAATACATTTAACATATTGTTGCATGCGTACGGGTTCGTTATGGATTGAATGCACAAGTCGTTAAAAAGTTAACAAAAATTTTTTCTTTCCACAAGAAATAAATCAAAATGCTGAAATATTTCTTCAGAGATATTCACACCCAATATTTCAAACGTTCACCAAAACTCAATTCAAAACAGATAAACTAATTCTATCTCACAGCGAAATCTCTATAGCATAAAGTAAACAAACGGCAATTCGCTTTAAACAGCTACAACTACAACAGCAACTGAGATGAGGTATTTCAATTCGGCTTTTATAAGCTTTTTAATTATCAGTAGAACAATCTCGATTTTTCTAGATTTTTCTGGATGGCAACAGTAATTACGAGATATTTATTTATTAAACATTAAATGCACGCGCTCTTTTATTTTTTTTTTTCGGCGTAGCTTTCTCTTCAAAAATCGTCTGCGTTGCACGGGAAATATAAAGCAATTCTAAATAAATTACAATTCTAAATAAATAGCCAAATAAATATGAAATCTGCAACAATATTGCATTTCCGTTTGTTTGAGTTTTAAATTTCTAATTAATAGTAATCAAAATATGTTAGCATGTAATATCTGAAAATATGCACGAATCAAGTGTTTCAAAACCATAATTAGCAGTGCTGTTACTCAGTTTATAATTTCCCTGACGAATAAGTGCCTTAATTTACCTTTTGCTTTACTTTTCCATTTTGACGAAGCAATGTTTTGTCTCTGAGTGGAATGAATTAAAAGTTTTCACAGAACTGGCAACAGAAATTTTATCAGAAGAAAACAAAATTCTTCATCAAAAATATGATCGAATAAAAGAGGCAAATTTAAGAGAGACGAGATGACAGAAAGCCTACTTGCATTATTTTCCCTTTACTACACAGAAAATAAAAAAGAGACTAATTGTTTACTCCTGCAACGCTTATTTATACGAACGCAAGTCCAACTAAGTAAATAGTTTCTAACTAAGTTCAACCAAACTATGCCGGGAGTTACCAAGAGTTTTAAAATCAACCTCTCGAATTATCATGTGCGTATTTTTGAGTACATTTTTAGAATTGAAAACCAGTTCTGGTGGCTGAGCAACTGGTTGTAAGTTTTCCTCATAGATACTATGAGGAGGTGTTTTCCTCCTTCCAGTATGCCTTTGTGGAATAAAGGCAGCACACTCAGCGCGTGTATGAGAGGTTCGAGTTCGAGTCCCGGCAAGAGCATTGCTCATGTCACCTGCTTCAAAATGACTTAATAACTAACTCTACAGTATGGTGAAGTTAAACCAGACTCCCATAATCTTTCACAAATTCATCACTTCTAAGGCAGATAGGCTTAGTTAGGCTTCTAAGGCAGATAGTAGTATTAGTTAATTCAAACTCATCCGGCATAAGAATTATTTCTAAAGATTTTGATTATAATATGTAACCAGATATAGCTATATATATATATATATCGACAGAAAAGTTAAATCTGAAAGAATGTTTGCTATTCGATATGATGACAAAATAAGCTTATTAAGTATACATAAAAATAGCTAAATTTACGTTTTCTACATTTAAGTTTAACAGTTTAAATAAATCATTTCTGAGATATTTAACATTTAATCTTTTCTCTTCCCTCCCACTTTCTTTTTTACGGTGGCAGCGCCAGATACTAAAATGGTCCGGAGTAAGTCTAACAATAAAATAACATTTTCTTTTAATTAAAAACGTCAGTTGTGCTTCCCTTTCTCCCGAAAGTCATTGCGACAGCTGTTACGTTTAATTCCTGAGCAGGCTCCCTCCATTCATTGGCTGGAGTGACTTATGACTTTTTTTGGAGACTGGAGGGAGATTCCAATCTCCGATTTTAGTGCCGCCAGCGGTAGAGGGTAGAAGTGGATGGGCGGAACTGCAACAGTCTGGAATGACGTTTAGTGCTCTCTTACGACGACAAACTGCTATAAAGTTTTTTTCGCTTTTTTTTACGCATTCTCAGCTTTAAAAGTAGTGCAGGCAACGAGTTGACCTCCGAAAAATAAAGTGAATTTTAGTCAAGACGAGATATATTTATTAACTTGCTCTGCAAATTTGTTTCTTGCCACTCGCATGCAGTCACACTTCCGTGCTGCGTCAACATTCTAGTTGGAAAGAGCACTTTTTTGTTAAGATACGCTGAAATAAATGTTAATAGAGCTTTATTAATACAAGTTATAATCTCAGGCTTTTATGTGAAATGTTAAATTTAATCTAATCTCCCTTACGTTCATTAAAGTATTATCAGAATTTTAAAGCCATTCCATATCAAATAGATGGATGAATCTTCAAATTAATAAAAATTAGCATCAGTTACGTTGCATGATATCCAATAAATAAACATTGAGATGGGAAAACTGAACATGTATCAGATATTTCAAATATTTTCTATTCCTTTTCCGATTGCAGTGTAGAAAGCACTGATTTTTCTCAATATTTCCGATGTTTACTTCATGAAACCTCATCCATATTAGTTATAACGATACTATTTCATGAATTTGTAGAGTTCCTCGCTTTTATTCTGCTAAATTAAATGTCGAAGAGCCTATTGATCTGTTAAGCGAATCATCGCTAGTTCAAAATAACAGGAATCGTAAACTCGAGAAGGGTTAATTACCCTTTATTCACTCAAAAATAAGATGAACAGTCGGCCCCTTTCTTCAGGCTTACAACAAAGCTTAAACTCAAAAATAAGGAATAACAACTAACTATAACTAAGAGATTTAGCCGAAAAACTAGCCGGCGAACTATCAGAAAGCACGTAACAGCACTTAAAGAGACTTAGCCCAAAGGCAAATGCGCTCTACTGAGGAGGCCCAAAATTGAACTTCACTTTAATACTATTTCTGCCTCATTTGCAACGCGATTCTGAAAGCTCATTCTGGTAGGGAGTAAGCTGAAACGAGGCGAGATAGGAAAGGTTAACTAAATTAAAATAAGTGTTATAAAATTAAAATATACCTTACAAATTATATTTTTTACTTTTAGGCACTACACGGAAAGAGGGGGATGGCCCATGAAAGTCTTTTTAAGAGAAACTGGCTCGTATCCAAATTACACATGGGGAAAACCACGAAAACGCCCATGCTGCCAGCTCGTTAGCTGAGGCTCGAACCCCGAACCGAACTGTTCAGCGGTTTTTACCACTCGCCCGGTGGTGTGCCAATCATTTATATTACATCTGCTTCTAATTAAATTGAATAAACATACGCTGTAGTATTACAAGAGAAATGTAATAGAGCTTTTTTATCGTAAATCTGTAGAAGATCATTATAAACATGAATTATTCATTAAAGTGACTTATGTAAGTATGTTTAACTTTCTGTGTTACAAATTAAGATGCAGATTTAAATCTAGATTACTTTGTTTTAAAACTCAGCTCTTTTTGTTTAAACACCTGATATCTCAAATAAGAAAGAGGAGTATCTTCATCATAAAACAAATTTAAATCTCATAAATACGTATTACGTTCAAAGCGTAATTTACTTTCGTTCATGTTTTAATCTCAGACTAAAACCATTTTTGAAAAGATTTTGCAGTACATTTATATTTCGAAATGTGCTTTCGATGTTACTCCCTCATCTAGCAAACGGAAATTAAACGTCATTTGTATTTAAAACGCGGTGCATAAATTTGCAAAAACAGAAGATAAAACAGAGTGGAAAAATCAGAACAATTGCAATCTTTTTCTTCTTAATTTCAATACTCTTTCATTTCCCATTTTGTAATTCAACTTCAATCAAACCTTAATGTACAACCGACCCTCCGAAGACATTAATAGCAGATTGTGATTTAGAAGCGCATGGGAAAATTACCACCACTCGCTTAAACAATCCCATTTCGCCGGGTTCTTGTCATTTAAAGAAATTGTCGGAGCGCGCGGTTTTGTCTTTACATCAGGATCTGTTAAATGACTGCTTGCTCTAATCGGACTTTTCTGTAATTACTGTCCCTAAGTCATCATCGTTTGCGAAAGACTCGTTACAAGTCAATCAATAGGATTTTCGTAAAGTGCCTTTGCCGAAGACAGAAATCCAGCTTAAAATAAAACGGGGGCCGTATACGTCATTAGCAGAAGTGTTTCTATCCAGACGTAATCGACGCTGTAGTCGACTACATCCAGTAAATTCAACTGGCCTTCTTTCCTAGATTAGAAAAAAAATACTTCGTGTAATGAATTTGCCTTTTTTTATTGATAGAAAGAAACGAGCGCAATTTTTTTTTAAATCCAGATTTTTTTTTTCCGTAAATTACTGGCTTTTAACTTATCCTTGTGTACTTGTTCTGAAACACATAATTATATTGGTTTCGGAAATCGATCGGAGTTTGTTATTGAAGTGTTTTTTCAAGAAAATGCGATAGTTATACTAATAGGCATGTTTTAAGGCTTGAAATTTTATTTTCAAAGACAGAAATGCATTTTGTCTTATTTATCTTTTGAATATGAATCAATACAATTAGGGAATTATATTCTACAAATTTAAATCTTATAATGCAGTGACATGTCTTTTTAGTATTAATACACATTTCGTATGAACATAATCCATAAAAATGATGTGGAAAACATAAGTACTGCTAAGATTGATAGACAGCAAATCTTTTCATTTTATAATAAAATATATTTCAATTCTATAGCATATAATTTTAATAAGTATAATTTGGTAACATAAATTAGCTATCTTGATATTACGGTTTCACGGCTTATGACTTTTATGGTTTTTAAAGTAATATCATAGGAATGAATGTATTAATCTGAAATAGTTTTGCTTGTAAAGATTGTATACAATTAAAATACATGCTTTATATTTAATAATCATAATCTAAACTTTTTCTTTGGGGCGTTAATTTTAGTTCTTCTAGTGAAATGTAACTATAAATAACAAAATTAATATTTTTCACTCTCTCTCTAACGAATAAAAGCAAATTCATATCTGCTAAGGATGTTTTCAGTTATCTCACTAAAGAAATAAATATAGCAATCACGAAAGAAGAATGTCATGAAATTGAAGTTTTATAGCGCTAATTTTGTTAATTTGTTATAGAAGTTTCTTAGTTATAATCCAGACTTGAATTTACTGCCCTCTTATTAAGGTCTCATGTATTACTGTCTCACGGTAAAAGAAAGTTAAATGGGTGAAAGCTTAAACTATTTGGATTTTCTTCCCAAAATGGCATAAGTGACAGCGAGTTTATATAAAAAACTAAAGATGTAACTTCTAACAAATAAAAACTTTACCTGTCATGGAATCTACCGATTGCAATATGTAATCTGTAAATTTCAAAAAAAGTTTGTAAATTTGTAAAAAAAGTGCTACACAAATATGGAACTTTCTAATTTAAATTTAATTATAAGGAACTTTCGTCTTCTCCACTGCGTGCTCTCGGAGTATAACAGGTAACACTAACGGCTAGCAGTTGGAAGAGCTGGAGTTAGAATCCCATCAAAAGCACAACTGACTTTTTCTGTTTCCTACACCAAATAAACATCTAATGGCTGTACAAATGTAAAAAACTAAAAAATTCAGTTTTCTAAAATTTGAGTCATTTTTTAAATAATATAAAGTTTTTGTCGAGTGTTTTGCGCTATTATAAATGAGCAATTCATTCCTTTTTTAAACAGAAATTACAGGTCCAAAGTTATCAAAAAGGAAATTTTAAACACTTCCATCTTATTGGCTGAAATATAACATGACGTTTCTCCCTCTTAAGATGTATTTCTGGAAACTGTGCCATTATTATATATGCAATATGCTTTTATAGTTCTTTGTGTTTCCTTTTTAATTTTTAAATTGAAGTTAAAAAGTTTTAAACAGAAAGAGAAACTTATTTATTGAATTTTATTTGAAAGTATAGTAATATAGCCCTCTTAATTCTCTTTTTTATGAACATTTTCAATGCATTATATTCGTACTTGTGAAGCTGTCTTATGAGTAAGAGCGTTTTCCTTCCTCTTACAAAACACTTTCAAAATTTCAAGATTATCTTCTATTCGAAGAACTTTCATACTCGGACAATACGTTAGCGTAATTTTTCTTGCAGGTCGTTTTCACAAACTGATTTTATTGAGCTTAGTGCAATTACCTGAAACATGGGTTATTAACGCAATACATCTTAAAGAGCGTCCAAACGCCTCGTTTTCCTTTCAATACCACATAACGTTTAGTGCTATTTAATTCACATTGTAGAGTCATTAGGTTATATCTATGCAGGAACGTAAAAAATGTGCAGTGTCCTCCCCGGGACTCGCCGAGTCTTTTTAGAATTTTTTGGTAACAGAAAATTGAAGAAATCCGCCGCGCCGGCATTCGAACTCCCGAATTCGTATCGGACGTACGTATCTCCCAAATACGTATCGGACGTGCCTCCTGTTGCAACCCAAAGCATATGGAAAGGGGGAATATCATACTATCTCACCTCCGGGATCGACGTAGAGAATTCTGCGAAGCTACTGGTTAGGATCTGTACCTAGGCAATCTCGGCCACGTGGGCATAAAAATTACTAATGTAGTGGTTCTGAAGGCCCCGGAAAGGTCACTTATTGGCCGACCCCGCGTGTTTGGCACATCCTAGAGCAGATGGCTGTAGTAGTGCGGGAATAGCATCGCAGATTCGCTGGATAATGTCCCTCTGCGACGGGCAGCCCGTGCGACTAGTAGGTAGCAAACTGACGACCAGTGGCGCCCTGGGGTTCTTAGTTACTCCAGGTTTGTTGGTGCCGATCCCTCCAAGGTTATGGGACTGGGGTTGAACTCCTGGGCCTAGTTCGATGAGGGATGAGAACCCTTAGTGTCCTTAAGTTGACGGAAAGGGGAACGCCCAGATATATCTTGTCACAATCTACACACTACATAAAGGCACAATTCCAAATGAGTTACAAAAGTGGATAATAATAAAAATGCCGAAAAACGAACTTTTTTCTTACAATGACTTGACCTAAAATTCTTATGTTTGAAAAGGTAATTTTCGAGGAAATATATACTAAATGCCAAATTTTTCCCAATTGTCTTATTTCATTTCATGTGTCAGTTCTAAGCTTTAGGTACCTATATCTTATTTGTTTATGGCCCAATGGTCAGAATTCGCATGTATAACGTGACTTGTCCCTATGTCCTGCGACAAATTCAACATTAACGCAGTGTCTTATAATAAATAAAAAAATGGGGCCCCTTTTTCTTTCGGGCCCTGGACGCCTCATTAGACCTATCATCTTTTCACCTCTTCGACTAATGACCCGGTACGGTCGCATAGTGGGGGTTCCAAGGAGAGACGCCCCTGCTTTATGTAATGCGGAGCTTTTATTTTTCTCTCTATTGACACAGGCGGCGTGTAAACCGCCCCAAATCACCTTTTGATGTAATACTTTTTCTTTTTATTTTCTTTATGTTATTATTAAAGACTTTTTTCTCCTTTTCGGAAATGAGGTTTTTCTGTTATTTGCGATACTTAAGTAATGACGACTGGATGCTATCATTATGATACAGTTAAGGACTAGAATGGAAATTCGTGTTTAATGCACGGTGTCGTCATAAATGAGTGATAGTTAAATATATCAGATATTTTACGAACAAAGACGAATCAAAAAGTGGATTAGGACTGATGTAAATTCCCATTTGCAACAAAAACATGTCGACCGATGTTTTAGTCGGTGCAAGGGAGCGTCTGGAAATTTCTGATAGCCAGTCTTCGTCATAAAAAGGTAATGACTCTTTTGAATAAACATTACAGAAGGATTTCTTTTATTGGACTCTCTGAAACTTTTCTCATTTGCAATTTTTCAACATAATCTGAAAAATATTTAGTTGTATGATATTACTACTGAGATTCTAATTTTATACTTCGTCGAATGCAAAAGAAATGTCACTTAAGTGGCAATCACTTAGCCAAAATTCTAAGACTATGTGTTCCTTCCTGCTTTATTGGAAGTGATGAAGCATGATTAGTATTATGCTTATTATTGTATATATCTCCTTTATATTCATCTCCAGATTAATGGGATTCATTGCGGAGATGACATCTGTGTAATTCAATGTCATGGTTAATTAAAGGGCAGTTAAAATACATTGCAAAAAGGAAAAACACGTATCATAGTTTAAAGAAGAGTATTCATTTACCTGTGTTTTCAAGTAGTTCAACCTGGAGAGTAAGTGAATTTGGTTGGAAAAGTTAAATCAATATCTAAGGCAAATGGCTTTAAAATGTCGGTTAGAACTGTATGATTTTTGGCAATGTTCACCTGAAGAAATAATCTGCTCTCAATGCTGTTATTCCACGTCTTTTTTTCTTCTCTCTATTTATCTTTCTCTCTTTTTTTTGCAATAGTAATTTCGCCAGTGTTTCACAATAAAAAAAACGCTTTTTAGACAAGAGTCGGATAATTCGTAGTCCTATTAATCATGCCCCCCCCCGTTATTTGAGTTGACAGCAATAATAGTTGTATTATCGCATTTGTTTCTTAATTAATTACGGCAAAGCACATTCGAGTTATTTATGCTTTTAGGTACTAATAATACGTTGTTATAAATAATATTATCCAATCAGGGAAGGCATCAGAGCCGATGCAACCGAAGCGTCCTCATGATGCGGCACACTTCAGAGGAGACAAAAGTTTTAGATTCTAGTGAAGCTCTGAACAGAAACATTTACGGATTGCAAGATTTTTAGAATTTGCTGAAAGCACTGGGCTGCAGGTTTTACTATCCGCAGAAGTTTCCGCGGGAAAAAAATGTCAGCCTCCAAATTTGTATTCTATTACCTGCTTATTATGCCAGTTTTTCTACACTGAAAAATAATCTGAGTTAATAATAATATGTGCAACTGTTACTTGCTTTGATATACTCAAAACAATTGCTTACTTTTGTACGTTTAACAACTATTACTTGCTTTGATATTTTCACTACATTACATACTTCGATATAGATACAAAACCAGCGGACGTAGATGTTTTTATGGCAAAACCAAAACTTACATTTAATTAGTTCGTCGCTTAAATTACGGTTATTCTTTTATTCATTCTGTAATGCATTTTTTAGTTAATTATCTGCAATACTTTCCAATTGTTTCAGACATTATTCAAGATAATAGAATGTTTTACTCTAAACAAAGAAGCTATTTACAAAGAAATTATATGAATTATTCGAACTAATACTAGGCTACCAAGGATAAAATAAAACTTCAACTTTCTTTTGCAGTTTGTTTCTTATCCTTTCATAAGGACCACGTTAAAAGACAGTATCTCAGTTTCACTTAAAATTCTCGCATCGAATCTGACTAATCTGACTATCAGCTGTACAATGCGTTTCAAAATATATTCAGGAGTAATGTATTTAAGGAAAATTGAATTTATAATGTCATTAGTAAACTGATAGTTAAGTGCTTAATTTATCAAACTCTCTTCGTTAATAATTCCTCGAAAATGGCGCTTTCGTCAAAGCGCGGTCAATAAAAAATTAAGTAAGTTTTAAGCCAAGAAAATTGAAAGAAATACAGTTTCAAAAAATGAGTTAAAAAGCTTAAAAAATCGAAGCTAAGTGATTTGCCCAATTTTGCTTTTATAATTCTATCCTATTTAAAAGACTGCATGGCGCCCCTAAAGTGGATAAAATGTTGCATCAGCCATACAGCTCGTTTGTTAATGGGGAACTCGGTCCTAAAGCCCATTGTACTTAAATTTTCCTGCATTAAAAGGCATTTACAAAGACAAAGAACAAAATTCCAAGTTGAGGGGTGTCTTCTTCTCCCTAACCTTCCATTTAAAAACTGAACCTCAATCCCCTTTCTCTTCTGAAATCCTATTCATGACATGTTTTAATCTTCCGTACTTTACGTTTTGAGAGCACTGTCTCAAAAATCTCCGAGTAAATGTGACATCAGCAAACCACAAATATACACTGTCGAATAGAAGCTTGGGATAAAATTTCTCGAATTCATATCCACTGGGATGTGACGGACCGAAGAGAAAAGGAGGAACAAAAAATGCAATGGGAAAAAGCGAATCAAAATCCTTTCTTATATCCTTACATCAGGACTTAGTGAGGGAGGGATCTTAAAATAAAAGAGCACCGATTTATCTCGAGATTTCCCGAGCAAATCGTGCACTCCGTCCGTACGTACCAAAGCCTCTAATCAATACACGATGACGTACAGAATACGGGATTAGGGCTTAATGGTTGGAGAAGGGGGTTACAAATAGCTTTTGGAAGGAGAACCTTCGCTTCCCCCACAGTTTCAAGGGCTAAATAACTCATTTAGTTTATGGTGGGGTAAGTGCCAGGCATCAATTAAAGTTGACAGTAAATTCCCCTGGCAATGGACGAGGGACACAACGCGATATCGATTAAGTTATATCGTTGCTCATCGGTAGCTAGAAATGTACCTTGCATGCCGCAAGGCATAGAGTGAATGAATTATACTCTGTGTATACACAGAGAGCACTTTCTAATATCGCCGTATGATGTCATCGTTAGATATCTGTATAATAAGGTAGTAGAAGTGTCATGCTTATGAAGAATGGCATATACCACGCTCTTCGCTTGGAAGATCCTTCAAAGAAACGGAAGCAATAAAAAACGAAAACCCTTCATTGTCTGACATTCAAATTTTAAAATTAATCGTTGAAGTTTGGCATGTATCCCATTTTCATGTTAAAGATGTTTAAAAAACGCAGGTGTAGAGCATAAATGTCTCTTGTTGTCTGCCGTTAACATTTTAGCATTAATCTCTGAAGTATTATTTTTAATATTAAAATATGAGGCTCAGATTCACAAAAAAAGGCACCCAAACGGAGTAAGTTGGAATTTTTAAAAAGAATTTTTTTTCCTAATATTTTGTCTGTCTGTCATGTGACCTAAATATCCCGCCCTCTTTACTGTGCGTTTCTATCTAAGAAAATTGGCAGTTACCCTATAACGTATCTCTCCCGCCTTCTTTGCGTGCCTTCGTGGTGTAGTGGTTAGCACGCTCGACGAGTATTCGAGATGTCCGTGGTTTGAGTCCCGGCGAAGGCATTGCTCATTTTTTCATCTTTCCTGCTTCCAAAATACCTAATACCTCTACAACCCAAATTTACAATTTAAGCATGCGGCAGCTAGAGCTAATATCATCAATGTGTATTAGAAGTAGCTGCACTTTTCACCTTCAGGTTAATAAAACGTAGCACTGAATTTAAAATAGATTCAGCTCTAATTTGTTCATAAATTCACACAATGCTCTCAGTTTTTTCTTC
Organism: Stegodyphus mimosarum; assembly: GCA_000611955.2. NCBI lineage: Eukaryota > Metazoa > Arthropoda > Arachnida > Araneae > Eresidae > Stegodyphus > Stegodyphus mimosarum. The sequence goes on along the minus strand of KK116233.1, from coordinate 1,789,956 downwards.
TGAAATTCAGATAAAAAACTTACTTTAAACTTACTTTATTTTTAAAGGTTAAGCTTGTCAGGAATTTCTTTTTCTTTTCTCCTTCTTTTTTTCGCCCTTTTTTTTTAAGAATGAGCTGAAGCGTAAACTACTATTTCTGACTCATGCTTGAATTCACAAGTAAACTCTATAATATATAAAAGCATTCTGAGCATTCATTTTTCAAATTTCTAATTGTTTCGGTATTTATACTACAAATAGGTGACGATTTCGAAAAGTAATGTTTGTGTTTGACTTTAACTAAATATATAAATTTCCCCTTACTCATAAATAAAAAAACCAAAACATAAAAAATTATTTTTTCAAAATATCTGGATTTTTTTTCAAAATTTAATTTATATATGAAGTTGGGAAAATATTTTATTATTACACGATGTAAGAAAAAGAAAGCAAGACTTCAAGATATCTTGTGAAATATGTAATCCAAACTGATTTATATGCTCAAGTTATCAGATCTTTAATATTTCAAATTAAAAAGAAGAAAATGGGAAAGAAAAACAAACTTCTTTAAATATTAAATTTAAATAAAATATATATAATAACTGTTAGTTTATCTTGAAAATTTTGAGTATATTTTTATCACTCATGTATTTGAACTACTGTAAATTTGAATATCATATTTTACGTAACTTAATTTTTAAATTGAACTAATATTTTATGTAAAACACAATAAAATCTTTTCAAAACATGTACAGCTATTATCTTCTGAAATATTCATGTACTTTTAAAAAAAGCTTCGTTCTCTATTCAATGTTATCATCTTAATTTGCATAATAAATAGAAGAATATATTAGTATATACTATAAGTATATTTAATATTCATCTTTTAAAACTGAACGGAGAAGGACAATTTTAATTTATAGTACACTACTACTATAACTGTATTTAATATTAATATTTTCGTAACACGAACAGCTATTTTTTTACGAAATATTTACGTATTCAAAAGAAAAGCTTCATTCTCTGTTCAGTGTTATTCATCTTAATTTCAATTAATAATTTAGTTAATGAGTTTATTCGAAATTACTCTCGATATACATTATCATTATACTCGTAATCTTTTTATCCAGGGAATGCAGGTTCAGGTTAAACATTTTAATTTTTACAACGATTGAAAAATAATAATTTGACATGTTTCTTAAAACCGTGAGTAGTCTTTTATATACTAAATAGTTAACAAAAGTTTGTAATTGAAATTGCAATTCATTCATCAATTTTTATTTTTCAAACATTAAGCTTAAAATATCTTCAGGCATCCCAAGTAACCTCATGTAAACATGATTCTGGTGTAGCTCCAAAAATTCAGTGATACGTATTTATTTAGATTTTATTTTATAATGTGAGAATTTTATGTGAAATATATTAAAAATATGTTAACAAATACAAATTTATTTATTAATCTTTGTACTTCTTACTTCCTTGGCAAAACCATTATTTTGTTTAGCCTTAAAATTCTTAAACGTAGTAAGACGTTGATTATATTAATATGCATTATATTGCCACATACATTCATATTATTGAAAAAATATATTGCATTAGTAAACGAAAATGCATTTACATACATATTACATAAAAAATATATTACATCCAAAAATATTAATGTATGTAATTTACAAAATAAACATTAATATTTTGGGAAAAGTATCCTAAAAACATTTTTTCAACTACTAAACCTCACTGAAAATCGTCTCTTTACCTTCTCGAGAAATAGTGATAAATGTATGTCCCATGAAATGTTTAATGATGAAGAGCAATTGAAAATGTCTACAGATTTGATACAAGCTTTACGTCTTTAAATATTCATCTTTGCCATGTACTTCCAGTTATCAAGACAGTAATAAATCAAAATAAGGTATAGAACATTAAAAAAGAATTTCTAGAGCTAGGCGTAGGAAGCTGCAAATACTAATCAAACTTCTTACATAATTCCAAGAAAGCAGAACGTCCAATTAGCCAAATGTTCATTCATTTTAATACTTTAAAAGCAAAAGTTCCATCTTTAGGCATTAGTAATAAGTACGTTTTTGCGGCTAACTTATAATTTTAATAACTAACATGTTTTACGCCATCATTAGACACCAAAGTAAACAATTTTTTTATAATTTTTTAGTAAATCTGGCAATAATGCTCGATAAATCGCTGTGCAATAAGTGTTGAAAAATGATGTAAGACACTAAAGGAGTTTTTTAATATGTCAGCTAATTTTTCCCATAAATATATAAAACATTTTATACTTAGAATCTCTGAAGTAAAACGAAAATTTTACATACTGGACTTCTTTTATCTGTGAAGGCCCTATGAAAAAAATTACATTATAAATTTTAAAAGATTGGTTGAAACTGTTTTTATGAATTCTTTACTATATTTGTAGTTGAATGTACATTGCGAAAGCAAATGGGGCAGTTCTATATTTCCCGTTCTATTGGGCCGATTGACGAAATTCAAATTGCATTTTTCAAGTCTCGAAAGCACGACTTAGGATATATATTAGATTTATAAATAGTATTATTGTTCTAACATAGGTATTTTTACACAAAATAGATATAGAACTGTCGCTTTTTTAGTCCAAAGGGGCTTTATCCCTGAATGACTATTGTTTTCGTTTTGCGGTTTTGCGTTGGAAACATTAAAAGTCCGAATCCTTTTTCAAACTGTTGCCACAAAATATTGCAGCCCTGTACTATATTTAAAGAAATTAAATAATGAAGAATCTGCATAAATGCACGTATATTTCTCCAAATGTGATAAAACAACGGTACCTAGAGCCATCCAGTTTTGAATAACGTACGTTTCCACCCGAATATGAGCATCTGGAAGTCCGAATTTGGAATTTGTTTTGTTATCTATCTCATATTTTGTAAAACTTTAACGAATTTTTGATGAATAAACTCAAACGATTTAAAAGTGAGCAATGGCAGCACTCTATGTGGAGAAAAAAACTTTTTATCTAAAGCGCTCGGAACTGTGTGTCTGAAGTGGTAATTCTAAAGTGATAATTCTAAAGATTCTAAAGAACTGTGTGATAATTCTAAAGATATACACATTTTAAAATTATTTTGCGATATTGCTGTTGAACTGAATTTTATGGTTTAAGTGCGAAGAACATGATATTTAATAAAAAAAGGTAACACACAAAACGTTAAAAAACGCCCCTTTGGACGTAATTTAAAATCTGAAACCATTCAGAATTTTTTTTATTAATTTTTTTCCTCGTGCAGTATACATGTCTTTTAGGAACGACATGTATAATTGGATGAACCTTTTACAAATACCCTTTTAAACCGATGAGTTCATTTTTGTTATATTAGCTAATGAACGTCGTTTCTGCAGCAGAGAAAAATATTATACACTGTGCGGGAATGTGACTTTTGTCACTTTAACTGTTTTAGTTCAGGAATTTCAGCATTTTTTTCACACTTTCGATTTCCATTGAGAATATTTTCGTAAATATGTACTTAAGCTAAGTATATAAGTTTCGAATATGCGACGGGTAATCATTCAGTTCTCTCTTGTTAAGAAACTCAAATCAAATAATGCATGCTATTGGCAAAATGTATCAACCAGAACAACGCTCAACTCCCCTTTTCCTGTGATCCTAACACTTGAGCATTGAAGTTGTTGCTGTTAAGGGCTGTTTTACTACGCGCTTTTGCCATGCTCATTCCGTGTCGAACTTAATTTGGGCAATACTTTCTTTCATTCCCGGCAAATAATTGCCATCTAGGAGACATTAGTCTCTTAGCTCGCGTGACATGGTGTTGCACGCTACCGACGAAAATACCAAAATGGATCTTTTTGGGCGCATCACGCTATTATTACGTAGCGTTTCTTCTTTTATTTTTCTTATCTGTATCGCCCTCCCTCCCACATCTCCTGTTGTATCTCTTGCGTCTATTCGTTCAGGATTGGAGTGGATTAAGTCGCATTTTGCCACACAACGCACCTTCTTGAAAATAAACCTCCAATTCAAAGGGTATCACTGATGGAAGATCTCTTCAGTCCATAATAGACTACTGTCTTTCATTACCATAAAACTAAGACTATTTCGCTTAAGATTGCGTCCTCGGCGGAGAAGATCTAGTAAATAGCCCACGGACTGATTAGATTGCACTTAGTGTGGTAGAAAAATTCTTCTTACGTTTCAAGTAATTTTGTTGCTAATATCTGTATTATAATCTTCGTAATATAAATATTTCTTCATCGAAGTGTAATATAATGCAGCTAGGAAAACTGCCAACTTCCGATTCTGGACCATCGTTAGAACTCAAACTCGTGTTGTTACTTACGAAGTGCTCACAGCCTAAAACAACAACAAGCGCAATCAAATTTCCATGATAACTGAACATGATAAATTTCGTAGACCTGATATGATTGTAGGTTCAGACTGGAGGCTTAGATTGTATGTTCATTTTGGAGGATTAGGCTGATTGGACGTTTAGAAACAAAAACAACTTATTGTTTAGAGTTATGTAAATTAAAACGATGAAAATAATGTAAAACGAAATTAAACTATATAAAATAATGCATGTTACTTAATATGGTATTAACGGGGAATTAAAAAACAATGAAACAACGCAATTTCATAACGTATAATAAGAACTTTAAAAAAATCTGAAAGCTTTCAGATTTTATATTACGCCCAAAGGGGCACTTTTAGTGTTTTTTGTGTTATCTTTATTTATTAAATATCATGTTCTTCGCACTTTAATCATAAAATTCAATTCAACAGCAATATCACAAAATATTTAAAAGAGCATATCTTTAGAATTTCCGATACACAGTCTCGTGCGCTGAAGTTAAAAATTTTTTTTTCCATACAGTGTTGCCATTGTTGTCTTTCAAATCGCTGAGTTTCTTAATCAAAAACTCAAAAATGCTTTACAAAATATGAAATGCATGAAAAAAACAAATTCCTAATTCCAAATTTGAGATTCCAGAGGCAACGTTCGGATGGAGACGTGTGTTATTCAAAATTTGATGGCTCTGGATACCGTTGTTTTATCACAGTGCGAGAAATATATATACATTTATGCAGATTCTTCATTATTTAATTTCTTTAAATATAATACAGGGCTCTAACATTTGGTGGCAACAATCTAAAAAGTGATTGGCCGCTTATAGTAAATCAACACAAAATGGCAAAACGAAATTAATAGCCCTCCTGGGCAAATTGCCCCTTTGGGCTGATTATGGCGAAAATTCTGAAATTCGCTATACCTAAGATTTTGTGCATTGCAAGAAAAACGAAGCTACTTTTAATGCAACTTACAGATTCTTTTTAGAACAAATCGTACTTTTTGCTTTTTTTAACAGTAAAAGAATTTCAAATAATCACATTTTATCATCTTTTATAAAATCAAAGCGTTTCAGTTTAAAAGGAAGATTTACGTGTCATCTTGAATATGCGTAAGTCTGTTGTTTTCTCTTTTGCTAGAGTTTTTCTTAAAATGTATAAGATTTTCAAACCTTGAAGAATTTTTTAGCAGTTTTAACCTGGGCCTCGCTACCTAAGGTTTAATCATCTTTCTCTTTAAATCTGGTTTCTTTGCAGCTTTTTAACTTTCTCCTGTTTGAATCAATAACAAACGCGCTTTCCTGCTTGAATTATTAAGATGATAGTATCCTCACTTTTGAGGAAAATAACACACTCCTGGAGAATATTGGTCTTCGGAAAATTACTGAGCATTTTGATTGGAATCAACATCAGAAAGCGCTTTATTTTTTTTCAATTGAAAAATATAAGAAATTTTCATATATATTTCATATATTACGCATTTAATTAATGCATGAGAATTTACCATTTCCGTGGCTCTCTAATGTAATCCTAAAGACTTTCTCTTGTGCTGCTATATTGCCTTTTCAGGAAATAGATTGTAGTGAATCTTTTAAATCAGTTAAACTGATTTTTATTTACTAATTAATTAATCTGAATATGTTTAATGAAACAGTATCAAAACTGCAAATTAAATGAGCAGATTAGAATTTCATGCCGAGTGAGTTTTTCAATAATATTAGTTAGAAGTCTCTGTAAATGAATTATGCTAGTTACAGGTCTGTATGGGTAAAATTATGTACTCAGACATCTGCTGAAACAAGAACTTTTAAAATAATTTGAATGCTCTCATAATTCAGATGATCAAATTATTTTTGCAACTGCTTACTAAATTTTATAAATTCAGTTGCATTTTATTACTGAAAGAATTGAATTTTATTAATTTAGTCACTGAAATTTATTACTGAAGGTGCTGAATTTTATTAATTGATTTACTAAATTTTATTAATTCAGTAATTTACTGTACTTACTGAAGTATACTAATGCTGTACAGTTTCGGGATTAAACTGAAATCCATATGAATTTGGGTGAAAAGATTTTGATTTTATCATTTCTTTTAAGCATAAACATGATGACAATTTTCCTTTTGATATCACATGACAATAACAGCAGCTTTTCAGATGTAAGTACTACATTTAAAGCCTTAATTTCTAGACTATCTCTTCGAAAAGGTTTATTCAATATTCCTTTTTAAAACTTTATAAGCGGTAAAATTATAATTATTGTGTGATTAAATTCGACTTACAGTTTCTAGCAAGTACGAAATACGAAAAAAGAAAGTTAATATGAAAAACGGAAAAAATTATTTATTTTATAATTTACTTTTTCTTCTTAAGTTCCAAGATTTATAGAAAAGGATTTCATAAAATATCATTTTTAATTTTACTAAATCCTTATCAATAAACACATATCTAAATAATTAAACAATAAAAAAAACTTTAGATGTAAAAAGAATTTTAAGTAATTAAATGATGTTTCAAATTAAATTAAAAACAAATTATCCTACATTTCCAATCATCTGTGTCCTGTGTAGAGGTGGTCGCCTTACAAAGGTGACATTTCCGTTTATCTATGTCCTCAGAAATATCAGAAGTAAGTTTACTTTTAAAAGTGTTGGTCTTAGGAAGCGATCAAAAAAAAAGGATTCACTGCACTTTTTTTTTACTAAATGGGATTGATAATTTTTTCTAATGAAACGCATCATGATTTTAACTGGACATTGAACATTGTAACTGTGCTAAAAGATAAAACATTTACTAGTATAATACGAATTATTATCTGATTTATAAATTGAATCTTCAAAAAAAAAACTGTTATCTTGCAGTTTTGAAATCTCCGTTATGAAAAAAAATGTATTTAAATTGAGGCATCAAAACCCTTTCTCAAACTGACATGAAAGAAAGAAATAATAAAACAAATCTCTTTCCTTTCCTTTTTTTCGAGGCTTAATGTGCGCTTATACTTTGGCTAAACCAAAATGGTGCAGACAAGAGTGACAAAAATAAGAAATGTTCCTATCAGCCTGTTCTTTTGGAAATGCTCCAGTATTTTGGGACTACACACCGCCTCAGGAATATCATATAAAAATAATAAAGCAGAAGTTAAGAAAGTGTATTTTTATTTCATTATTTCTACCGTTCTAACGGCAGTGAATGAAAAAAAAATTCAAGAAAAACTAAAACTTGGTTTTGTGCAAAAATGATGGCATTTGGGTATTCGAAATGTAAGGGAAAGGAGAGAGGCAAATAAAGAATAAAAAATACCATGAGAGAATTCCATGATTGCTTATTATAATATTCATGAGAGATTTTATTTTAGCTCAGGATGTAATATAAAAGGCGTCCAGAAGTCTACGTTGGAAATATTCAAGAGCAACAGTTGGGGAGGCAATTTGAGTTCGATAGATATATATGTATGCATGGAGCGGAAATTCGAAGATGCAAAATCAGAAAACGAATAAGAAGTGTTCCTTTTTCACACATTAAGCAACGGGGAAAATCGATTCAGGAAATGGAATGTAGCTCCAGGTCAGTTTCGGTTCCGAAATTAATTCTTAAAATATGCCAGAAGTGAAATTCAAAAGATCCATCTTGAAAGCTTTTAAAAGCTCTATGTTCAAGCCTCCAGTAAAATTCTCCCAAAAGTGCATACTTCCTTAAAACATTATCTAAATGCTCGCAATAATCAAAATATTAAAACTTCTCAGAAATTCCTATCTTTACCCAGGTTCCTTGACGAATTTTAAATATTTCGGCAAGTAATTCATAACATTACAATTCTTAAAAGACGTTGAAAATACTGAAATTTATTAAATTAATAAAAGTGACATCTTACAGGAATTCCATTCAAGTTTCGAATCCATTACTTTAAGTTAAGTATAATATCCTGTATATGCTTGTAAAAGAATAAATTTTATGAGAAGAAGATACATTTTTAATTTTGGTAAGTAAAAGAATGTTCATTAAACTTGTGGATTTGGTGCATTTTTATGAAGCTTTAATCTGATAAAATTAAAAACAATTTTAGCATTTATTAAAGCTGCAAACTTTTCTCAAAACAATTTAAAGTCCTCTTTCACTAAATGTAAGCATTCTTATTCTAAACTAAAATTGCTTAAACAATACGAAATGATCAAATGATGATTAAATTTTAACTATTTCATTGATATTCTTATATATCTTTTAATTTTCTTGAAAGCATTGTTTTTTTCGATAAAACACTGCGTAGAATTAACAGATTTCTTAACTGAAAATACCCTGTTTTATGGCTTTTCTATCTCATTTCCATTAGCACATTTTTTTTCTAAACTCTACAAAACCTGGCATGAATCCCATTCGAAAACCAGTATGACTATTGAAGTATTAAAGGAAGACTGTTTTTATTTCTTTTAAAAGAAATAAAAATCATTTTCAGGCACTGGTGATGAAAATGCTATGAAAGGAAATGAATATAGACAATACGGTAAACTAAGATCATCAACTTCCATACGGTAAAAATATACGGAAATAAAATAATAGGTAAAAGTTCAAATAATACTGGAATTCATTTTAATTTGACTAAAGGCGCATGCGAAATTATTTATTAGCCCAAAAGGGGCGTTAGTCCTGAATGCGACTGCATTCAGTTTGCAGTTTTAAGAGTCCTGAATGCAGTTTTAAGAGTGAGTAAAAAATGCAGTTTTAAGAGCAAAACTGCATTTTGCGTTGAATCATTATAAACGGCGTATCACTTATCATGTGATACGCCGTTGTTATCATTGTTACCACCAAATATTATCGCCATCAATATCATCATTGTTACCACCAAATATTATCGCCTTCTATTATATTTAAAAAAATTAAATAATGAATAACCTGCATGAATGTATGCATATTTCTAGCATTGTGAAAACACAATGGTACCTAGAGCCCTCCAATTTTGAATAATATAGTCATCCACTCGAACATGGGCGTCTGGAAGCCCGAGTTTTGAATTTCGAATTTGTATTATTATCTATTTCATATTTTGTAACTTTTCAACTAATTTTTGATTAACAAACTCAGCGATTTCAAAGCGAGAAGAGGCAAAACTGGACGGAATAAAACATTTCTACTTCCAACACGCGAGACTATCTATCGGAAATTCTAAAGATATCCTGTTTTTAAATATTTTACAATTTTGTTGTTTAATCCAATTTTATGTTGCGTAAGCGCGAAGAACGTGATGTTTATTAAATAAAGTAAACGCACAAAACCTTAGTTATAGAAAGATAAAAATAAAGTTTTGTAAAGCCATCTGAGTAAGAAAACTTAACTTTGATAGGATAAACGTATTCTGCTATGTTGCTTTTAAAATTTGTGCAATTTTGCTTTTTAATTGTATATGGCATAAGTGCGAAGAAAATAATGCTTGAAAATAAAGATAGAAAGACAAAATAGATTAGTAGGAGTGAGTGTAACAGTAGAATGGTAGACTGCGAGCTCAGAGAGAGCCTAAAAACCTTAACAAACTCTTTTGGACGACAGTTAATGTCTGAAACTTTCAGATCGTTTTTTTAAATAAACTCTAATTAAAAAAATGAATTCTAATCTACCTGTATTTAAAATCAGTTTGAAAAATGCATTTCTTATAAACTTACTGCGCTTATGTTTTAGTCTAAATTTATAAATTACTTTGTTGTTTTCTGAAATACTCGAAAGACTGAAAACGCTAAAAACATTTAAATAAAAACAGAGTATTGAGTAAATCAGCAACAAGCTATATGATTCCTTCTTAAATGAGGTGGCCAAATGGTTCAGACCACTGAGTATTGATCGTTCGACCAAGCCTCGAACCCAGTCGAACGGGCTGGCTGCATAGCTCGTTTTCGTGATTTTCTCATGTGTAGCATGAATACGAATCAGTTTCCTTGAGAAAGTCCTCAACGAAGGGATCTCTGCCTTTAGACACATAACCCTCTTGCACTTTTACATAGTCAAGTATTTTTGATTTAAAACAATAGAGCTCTCACGGTTGTGGTTACAGTAACAACCATACAGTTCGAAATTTTCGAATGACAACACCTACTTTTTTCCTGCGTAAAATGATCAGAGTACTGAAAAACCATAAAAGGCATTGGAACGATACAGGTAATTTCCAGCGTGAAGCATTTGCAAAATAAAACGTTGTAAAGGACCAAAAATCTTTCATTGGAATTACAAGTTTTCAACGTGTCCACCTTCGCAAATGATAACGCATTGCACGCAGGAGATTGTTGACAACAGCGACGAACGTAACATCGCGGAAGGAATCTGTATAACTTCGTGTTTTACGGCATCTTTCAATTCTGATTATTCTCGTGGATTTGATGTGCAAACTTCAGATTTCAAATAACTCCAGAACCAGAAATCCATGGGACTGAGGTCAAGGAATTGCTTTGGTAACTGCAAAGTTACGAGAAATGATCTCCAAATTGCTATTGCAGCACGTGTCGAACCCACGTGGTGACGGGAGGAGGAACACCATCTTATATCCATACAATGCCCTTAAAGACATTTTGCTGCTGCAATTCTGAAATTACGTAATTATGCAACATTGTTGTATATCGAGGAACTGTGACGAAGCACTTTTGCAGATCTGTGGAGGTGGCCTCTTAGAAGAAGTACAGAACAAGACAAATGTGCTTGCGATGCTGTACCACACAGTCACTTTATCTTCGTGCTAAGGCGCTGGTGCCACATCGTGAGGATTTTCGTCAGTCCTGTGAAAGCAGTACTTTTAGTTTACGTTCTCACACACAGCGAATTAACATTTAAAAAAAAACCACTTGCAATCAATATGCCGGCAGGGTTCTATAACACAGTTAAGAATAAAGATGCGCTCAGTCGCATTAGAGTTTGCACTACCATTGCTAAGAGCATTGTTGACAGCCTAGAGTGAATTTTTTCCTTGGACACCGCTGCTGGGGATTAGTATTTAAAATCTCCGTCTGCATCCGCATTTAATACCTGCGTAGTAAATAATAATGTCTATAGTATCTGTTTATAAGTATAATAGTAATATCTGAGCATCTATATCTGTATTATTAGTATCTGTGTAGTATGCAGTAGTGTATTTAGTGTATGGAGATATTTAGTATATGTATCTTGTGGGGCGCCGGGGATGTAAAGACTTGCATTAGTAGTGTCAACAATTGAAGCTGTGTCTGTGTAGTATGTAATAGTGTATTTATGTATCTGTATAATATCTGCATTAGTATTTAATATCTGTTTCAGCATTCGTAATTATCTGTGAAATTTCATTTACTTAGTATCTATATTTTAGTTATTATCTGTGTAGCAATATGTAAAATGTATAGTTTAATGTCTTCATTAGCATATGCAGTATCTTAATAAACTCCCCATGCGTTCCTCGTGGGGCACCGGGGGTGTCATACTAAACAGTTGCGGGATCAGGACAATACCCGATTAGTCTATGTAAGCCGCCCGGGTGTCCGGACCCTCTTTCACCTGTCTCCTGCACGCACGCTATTTTTGGGGGGGCGGGGGGTCAAACTATATTCATGGGTAATAGGTATTGGCTTTATAATTATTGCATTTACTTGAGCGTACTTTCAATAGCCTTTTTTCTTAAACTCCAGAAAAGACTTAGATACACTCATATATAAAATCATATTTAAAAAAATGTAATTAACGCAAGTGTTTGAAACTATTAAAAACAATTACGGTTTTTTAAAAAAAATAGGATATTACTCATATCGCTTTCGATGCAAAAGCATAAATAAAAACCTATGAAACAGTTATTATAATCTAAGTTTTGGAGTAGATCGTCCATTACAAAAATTTAGTTTGGGGTTAGCCCCTAATTCCAAATTTTTGTTTTAGCGAATAACTTCGCAGTCTTGATAAAAGCTCGAATACCGTGGAAACGTACTTAGTTTTAGAAATAAGAGTTTTATTTGCATTAGTTCATACATGCAAATTGTTTTCCCAGTTTCGGTATTTCTTAAATGGGTTTCAAAACTCCATTGGGGAAAAAATTCCTTCTTGTTCATTTCGAATTCAGTTTTGGCTCTTTGGGCAAGAGAAAATTCTCAGTCATTGTAATTTCTTAATGAAATTTCAAATCGCTAGAACCGTAGGTGAGAATCTAGCTTTAACTGTTACGTTTTAAAGCTGTTTAAATCATATTTTGATTCAATTTAAAATAAGTTGTAACAAATTTGATTCGTATGGAAATTCACACGTTTTGTAGCATAACGCGCATATCTTTCATCTCGAAGCTAATGTTTTAAGGATGAATTCCTCCGATTTACTTTTTTTCGTTTAAAAAGAGCAGAGGCTAGATTCATATATTTAAAAATATGCGTAACACCGTTATTTACATCTCGGTTAGAAATAATGGAGCTCATTCTATTTGGCGAACTCTCCCTGGATTAACTAAGTTGTAGTTTTGCAATAAAATAAGTCGATGTCATATTTCATTTTTTATGATTTTGCGTTACTTTTAAATTTGTCTATAGAAATAGAATATTTAAAATCGTGTCAGAAAGGCTATACATCTTGTGACTGTTACCCATTGCACTCATAAAACTAATGCATAATACATCTGATCTTAAATTGAAGAATTTCATGTTTCATTAGTAAAAATGACTTTTGTATTGCAAAAGTATGCACCAGAACTTCTAGAAAAAATAAAATAAACTGTAATTCATTTGAAGACAATTCCACGTAGAAATACGGTTGTTTGAGATGGTTATACTATTTATTTTTAACATAAAAAGTAAAAGATTCTTTTTTTCAAAATTAGTAAAGATGGTATATATTCTAAAGATGTAACGGTTACCTGTATTTTGTTATTGCTCTAGTCGTTTCAATTATCTTCTGCTTTGTAGCTTGAAATCATATAAAATAAATTAATGCTTAGTTTTTCTTACTTATAGTAGCAGTGTATTTTTCTTAATCCGTAACAGCGTTAGTAACAGAACTCTGAATTCGTAACCTGCTTTGACCGGTTTGGATAAAATTTAAATATATTAAACAGTAATTTTAATAAATTGTTTAAGAATTAGATGTAAAGAATCCACGCTAACAACATAAAAAAATAATTCATACTTATCCCAGTATAAATTCAGCTGGCGGTTTACATTGATGTAACTATTCAATGTAAAACATTACTGCAAATCCTTTTCATGAACTACATAATTCATGTAAGTTAAAATCAAAACATGAATGTAAGAATAAGTTAATGGAATATTATAATTAAATATCTCTGTTCAAAAAAATTTTAACTACGAGCTAGAAAAGAAAATAAATTTTTTTAAATTTATTTCTATAGTAATATTTTATTTTGTTGATTACACTGCTATAGCATTTTCTTACATTAATTACTCTACACTGTTTGGTTACACTTCATTATTTGTCAACCAGAGCGATGTTTTTTGATGCTGTTATTCTACTTTGTCGCGCTTTGTTATATGTTGTACATAGGGAGGTTTTGCTATTATTTCTACAGATATTTCGCTATTACTTCTAACGTTGCTTTGATATTATCACATTGCTTTGCTCAGCTTTGTTATTTTGCTCTTAGCAATGTTTTGTAATTTCTTAGGGATAGTTGCTTTTCTTGCTTGGAAGTGGGAATAAGCCTAACGTGGCCGATTTTGTTTACATTTGAAACTCTTAGTAGAACAGAGAATTAATTCAGTTGCTGCACCAGCTTCAGTGTCTTTTTACCCAGTGTGATCGAAAGTCAACTTTGAATTTTGTGCACCAAGAATTTTATCTTTTTGCTCGCTGGCCAAATTGCTTGTTTTTGCGTAGAAATTCTAATTTTATTTGCAAAAATTGCTTTTAAACTATTTTTAAATATATTTGGTTTTTCAGGACTTCTTGTATTTTACAGTTTATAATGAAGTTTGAGTTTTTATGCATTCTGCCCTGCCGCAAAGTGGGAACTGAACTGATTGAATTAGAAATATACCTCTAATGAAATTCGAAGAAATAAGCTTAAATGAAGTGCAGCAAAAAATGTGTATAATTTACTATGCCGTAGAACACGTCATGTGGTGTCCACGTAATGAGCTATGGGTTAAAAATTTTAAAATAGCAACTAATTTAGTAAACACAAAAGAGTTTAAATTAAAGATGAATTCTTTGTGTATATATTATTCTTCACACTGCATATAATGAGCAGCGCGAAAAGTTGTAGAGACGTTAGGTATTTTTGGATAGCAGAAGAGGGGAAAAAACAGCAGTGCCCTCGCCGGGACTCGAACCACGGTCCTCTCGAATACGCGCCGAACGTGCTGACCACTACACCACGAAGGCATGCTAAGAAAGTGGGAAAATACCTTATAAAGTGAATGAATATTTTTTATAATGATATGGAGTAATTTGATTCTTCATGTTTGTTTCATTCCAGAATAAGTATTGTTCACAAAGATTTTTCGAAGGATTTTTAACTACTCTAACGATTCAGTTTGCAAATTTAGACCACAAAAATAATACTATTCAAGGTAAGTTAAAAGTTAACACTGTGCAAATAATTAAACTAGATTTACATTTTCATTCTTTTGTGTTGGACATCAAGTAGCAGATTCGAAGTCATGTCTTAAAAACGTCAGTTATTATGAGTGATATATTTAAATATTTTGGAAAGAAGAAAAGAAAAAGATAAAATACACAGTTTTCAGTATAACAGCTTTTAAACCCTTTAACTTCGATATGTGGTAAGAAGATCAAGCGTTTCGTTCAACTTTATTTTAGGTAATAAATAATCAGATCTTCTTTCTTCCATTTAAGATTAAAGTAGGTAAACAAATAGAATATTTGTTTCTTTAAACTTGATTATCTTGCGCAATACAATACAGTTATTTTTCTTATAGTTACTGTAGCTGCCTCTTATTGTTCTAAAAATTTACAGTCTGGAATTAACTTTCGGTTAAATCTTCGAAATGATTAATTCATTCATAACCTAGAATGTGGGAGCAAACAGCAACCATCAACGTGGCATCCCATAAACAGCTTGAATCAACAGAAAAGAACCCTTGTGGCTAGCTTGTAATGCGGATTACAGAGTATCAGAGGATCGCTTCGACCGCAAGAAACTCCTCAGATAGCTAAAAGAAGCACCACAGATTACCGAAGCTTTTATTTGCTCTTTACCTCTGCCCATCGTGATTCCGATTCTCTCCTGCGAATGATCTCTTGACAAAGACAAGCTTTTATGGACAGTACTAGAAAACTGGATGTTCTGTACATTTTATTTTGTTTTATGTAATAATAGATATTTAATGTCGTTTAACTTATGTCTAGTTAAATAAATTAACTTGGTTCTGCCGAAAAGAAATACAGCAGTATCTCAGACTATTCTAGAAGATATTTAAGCATAAATTTCTTTAAAAGCAAATTGAAAGCTTAAACAAAAATAAAGGCTTTTATCGATATCAATGTGAAAAGAAAACCTCGAATGATAAGTATCAGCACAGTTAATAAATATGAGACCAAAAGTTACCAAAAGTTCCAAAGTGGATGACCAAAAGTTAACTTTCAATTTTGTGCACCGAACAGCCGAATTTCTTCCTTTTGCATACAAACTTTAATTGTAAAAATTGCTTTTTTTGGCTGTTTTTAACTGTGTTTGCTGTTTCAGGTTTTCCTGTATTTTACAATTTTTAATGTTTTGAGTTCTTGTGTATTTTTGCCTTGCCGTAGAATGAGAACTGAATTGATTGAATGAGGAAAATAATACGAGTCATGTGGATTGCTTGAAGGATTAAAAATAATATGAGTCCTGTAATGAAATTTTGAGGAAATAAGTTTACATGAAGTGCAGCAAAAAATGTTTACAATTTAATAGGCCGTGCAATGAAGTCCTGTGTTCTCCACATCAGGTTTTTTAGTATAAAGAAATATGTTTCAGATTTTGATTTGCTCCTGAAATGGAAGCAGTTTCTTACGACTGTAAAGGGGAAAGTTTGCATCGTTAAAACAGCGAAAAAAAGGTGAAATAGAAACTAAATATGCAGATAAGTGGGTTATCAATAATCTGATATACATACAGAAATTAAAAGTAGTTTTAAAATGCATCAATTTTACTCCCTTTCAAACTATCACAAATTTTGTTCAAACAAACAGGATAAAAATATAAAACTCATTATGTTTTAGAGCATTAGAGTAAATAAATATTTGCTTTATAGATAAATAATAGTTTGAATATCCGAATTTCCCTATTAGTCGGATGGACTGCAACCCTAGTTAGTAAAGATAATTAATAATTAAATTAGTAATTGCAATTATTAATTAGTAATTTCAATTATCAATTAGTAATTGCACTTAATTATCAATTAGTAATTGCAAGCCTAATTATCAATTAGTAATTGCAACCCTAGTTAGTAAAGAGCTGTACAGTAGTAATTAAAATTGCTTTTGTATAAAATGAGTTACTTCCGTCATAAGATATTTCATTTTTCTATGTTGCATTCATTGCGTTATTTAATTTGATATCATTTTATAACTATTTTTCCAATGCACACACACACACATGTATATGTGTGTACACATGTATATGTGTGTGTGTATATATATATATATATACTAAACAAAATACATTGTGCAAAATATTTTCCTTTAAAAATATATTAGAAGCTTTTTCGAGGGCAATAATTCATGCCATTTTCGTTCTTATGTGGGGAACAGAGGGTAGTTCATCAGACGTCGTGCAACTTCAGTTCTTCGCACATATTTTAATTATTTCGCGAAGCGACGCTTATGGTGTGTCAGATGTTTCTAACACCTGGGAAATTACATGAGACGGAGAGAAAGAATATGAAAAAAAATCGATGGAATCTTCATTCGTATGCAAATAATTTCACTTTCTACTTAAGGTGGAAAGTGTTCCTGATAGGGGAAGAAATTTCTTATTAGCGGAAAAAGAAAATTTATTCTTTTAATTTGCCTCGCGTTTTGTTCTTTGGCGGGGGACGAAAGCAGTCGGAGGAGATGACAACGTGCAGGAAGTCTTATTTCTGGGCTGTCACCTTCTAAAAGCGTAATTATCTTTCGTTTCGGGGTCGTTCTAAAAAGGTTTGAGTTGTAATTTAGAGAATGTTGCTCTCTTTTACAACATGAAACGTATATTCTATTGTCTAGTCTTGGAATGCACAACAATAACTTAATCTCTAACTCGTTTGTATTTCGTCAGCTTAGAATTGCAAGCATTCTAAAATCGATATTAGAAAAATTGCGAATTCCTTATGACAGATATTAAAGATATGCAGAAAAGACAGTAGATCATTTCCCTAAGATGACCACCTCTGAAAGTGAACAGTATTTCCGAGAATATATACTAATGTCGGTGATGATTATTTAAAGGAACATAAATAGAAAACATCTCTCTAAGACAATCACCTTGAGGGAAGATAAAAAATTGTCTGGATTTGTGAGTGATGTTCATAGAGAAGATTCGTTGCATATGGAAGCGAAAGATGTTGAACTTAAATCATATCTGCATTGGTTTCATAAACAAATATGTACGCCTTCCAAAAGAAACAAGCATGGGCGCTTTTTCTTCAAGAACGGAAAATTTTTTGCAGAAATTTTAATTAATGTGAAAACGAAGAACTGTATGCCCATCGTCATCAAACTGCAACCTTTTCTATGAAACCATCGTCAACCTTTTCTATGAAACCTCATCAACTGTGTTTACCTAGAACTTAATTTTGCCTAATTTTGAGGATAAAAATTACTTCTTCTTTCCTGTTTATATCGACTGACTAATATACGAATCGCGATGCATAACAATATTCGCAAAGTCTGACTTAAAATCGTTATTATTTTGGACTGACTTATTCGGTTTCAGATTAATTGGGCTATTGTTGCATTAATTATCATGCTAATATTAATCAACTCATTTCTCTTCCTTCGTTTTAAATAAAATTATTCGGATTTTATTATTAATAATTTGTTTATTAAAACTGACTTTAACAATAAGAAAAATCTAATGTTATTTTTTTCCCTAACATCATTTCCATTTGTTGCAATTTTCTATCATTCTGAGTGTCGCATAAAAAGGAGATTCATCGCCAATCTTGGTATCTCATAGGTTGAGTTACAGTCTAATAGTGTGGATGATGGAAGACCAGACTGAAGCAAAAATGACAAAAAAAATATATAAAATCTCTACACTTAACTAAGTGTTGCATTTATCTCTTTAATTTTATACAAATACGTAGTCCACAACATAGGAGGAGATTCAACAAGCCTTCTAATAATCCCTCTTCGTCCTCTATTCAAAATGGCGACTGGCTGTTTGCCTTCTATTACCACAATGGATCCGAGTGACAAGAAACTGTCCGAATACGTCTCATTATAAATGACGCAGCCGAAATCCGGGCATCAAGAAAGGGCGGGAAAAAAAGGACCTTCTCCGCTCATCAATCAAGATGACTAACCAAAAAATAAACAGGCACCCCGTCAGAAATGGCCGACAGTGTGCGAGCCCTTGTTAAAGAAGCAAAGATGTCCAACTTGCAGTTGTGATTCGTGTCACAATTCTTGATGTTTGGAATGGTTTGATTTTTGTTTTGAGCTTTAGGGCTAGTGGGTTTGACAAAGTTTGCGTTTCGTATGGAAAGAATGTCCGAGTCGAATATGACGTATCGTCTGACGGATATGACTAATGACTTCATGGAGGGGGGGGGAATAGTTTTGTTCTCTCTTTCACATATCTATCTGTTCTATTAACACTGATTGCTCCATTAATGGATAATTTTATACAACCCATCATTTATTTCTATGCTTTTGAAATTCAGCTGATAGCTTTACTGACAATTAAATTTTATTACAGAATTTTATCTCATCAACTTTCCTGCTGATTTCAAAACGAAAAGCTATACAGAAAAAATAATAAAATCGTCTCTGTTTTTTCCTAATACTACAAATATAAACATAAAATAGGAAGCAAGTGGGCAGCCTGCAGTAAGACGGTTAGAATGCAAAAACGGTTAGTGAATGCTACGAATAGAAGTATTGCTTTACCAGGACTTCGGCTGAAATCTTGCTTATCATCACATTTTCTCAAAATTCAATTATCTTTGTACTAGAAATAATTCATTGTTAAAAATATAGCTATTCTACCCGTTGTGATGAGCTTTGCTTTTTAAACTAGTTCAATAACTTTCAACTTCATGTTTGCAATTGTTCATTTTCTCGAAAATATACGCCTTAATTAAAGAAATGAATATGCTCGGTCGATATGCGAATGTTATTAGCTTAATTTAATACAGAAATACATTTTGAAAAATTAATGCGAAAAGAAATATATTTTTCTTTCTTATTCATTATATACGCACTCTGAATATGAGACGAACCAGAAGTCCTCTCGAGAGATTGAGGTAGAGAAAGAGGTATGGAAGGCCCTCGAACTCGTTCCCCTGGGTTTATCTCTCCCAAAACTGGGGACGGAACTGAGCTAAAGTCGGGCTATCACCGACATGGTGGTCTTGCCAAAGACAGGCACATGTGACTTTTTGCCGGGATGAATGTTATGGGCTTCTGCTGATCTTTGCCAGACAAGTGAGAATGGTAACAACAAAAACAGCATAAAATGAATTTATTTCTTAAATTAAAAATTCAAAAACTGTTTTCCATCTACTGTATTTCTTCGGGTATTTTCTTCCTTCTTTTTAGCAATTTTACCGTTTGGAAATCGAGAGGGAAAAATTATGCGAATTATTTAATTTCCGAACAGCGCAGTTACAGTAAGAACATAGCAAATGAAAACCACAGGTGACTATCACAATATAATTTAAAAGAAACCTACGTTTCAATAAGAATACATAGCAATATTAACATTACAATATCTGGTAAGGTATCTTCATATCTACTTCCCTGTAACTTGAATCGCGCCCGTTCTTGTTATTGTCTCTGATACTTCTTAGGCCTCAAACCATCCATAAATAATGAGCTAAAGTGAATGGGCAGTTGACTCGACGAAATCTTAGTCTGAAAATTAGTTCCGGCTGGCATAAAAATCAACAGTAAGAGGGAAAGGTTCGGCGTGACCGTCTCAGATAGTTTGCGAGTGTTTGTCTTTGTTAACAAAATGAAAACAATCGCTATGAGGACGAATCCATTTTAAAATTCAGGGAAGCTCGTTCTGTGAACGAATTAAGGAAAGGGGAGAATTACGTGGATATTTTAAAAATTTTCATAACCTGGCTATAAATAGCTACGGGGGAAAATACACGAGGAAATGGGGTATACAAACATAATTTGTTAATTCGATTGTATTGTCATGTGTGGATGCATGTTACGTTCTGTCCACGCTTCGGAAGTTCTAGTTTTCCAAATAAATAAACAATCAAATGAAAATAGAAAAAAATGTGTTCTTGTTCAGAAATTGTTTTACATTTAAAGTTTTTATTTCAAGCCAATTTCCATTTTTGCTGACGAAAGGGGTGTGAGGTAGAAAGACTCCTACTATTTCTACGCCACTGTACTAAATGTGGCCGTTATATTTCTTCCCATTTTTGCGCCTATAAATGCTTTTTTTGGTAGCCTCTATTCCCTAGCAGGAAACGAAAACAACAAAAAATGGGAAAAGAAACGATTGATTCGCGTATTTAATAATTTTCTTTTTCTTTCTTTTTTTTCTGTGTATGCACTTTCTCTCGTTTAATGAAGCACTTTGAAGCTTTAGAGAAAACTCATTTTCTCGCAAGAACTATAAACATTGCAACCCAGCCTCGGCGCCATTATAAAAAGCATTAAAAAAATAAGGGAAAAGCGATGAGAGAAAAAATTATAGAGGAAAAAAATGTGGACCCCTTCGCTGTGTTTACCGTTTTTAACGCGGGAGCTGCGATTTTTTTTCTCCTATCTGTACTTTTTGTATTATTTTTATTCCATCGTTATATAGGGAAAAGAGAGGAAATTAGGTCTAGCATAGATAAAAAAATAAATCCAGAATTAGCTGTGCTTGGGTTACCAAACCAGCTCAGCAATCTTTCGTCACCTCATTTCTGTTCCTGTTGGCGACACAATGTGGGCGATAAATAGCCAAACTTAACTCCTATGGCTGTTATTTATTACGTTTTCTTCAGGCGGTAAATTGACGTTGAATCACATTATTCGTAATTTTCTATTCATAACATTTCTCATTATCAATTCTTACCTTTTATTTTATGCCCATACAATTGACAAAGCGTGTTTTGTGATTTGTTATTCATGGGGTACCTTATTATAAATTCACTCATATATTCTATCATTAGAGAAACCTATTTTAACACGCAGTTTTAAATTTAAATTTCTTTCCGAATGAAGATCAAAATGAGTTAATCATATATTTATTGCTGTTTTATTGAAAAGGAACCAATATAAGAAAGAGAATAATGAAAGGTACTTTGAAAAATCAAAAAGTCAGTTTTAAACATTCTTTTATCAGTTTCTGTGATAATGAAGTTACATAAGAAAAGTACTAAGAACATGCTGGGAAGAAGTCATTTACGTTAAATTCGGTTAAAATTATAATAGTGTTATTTATTTTTTAAACTGTAGTTTAAATTATATGGTTATAAATTCTTAACCTTTTTTGCTTCTTAAATTTTCTATGCTTTTTCTTAAAATTTCCATTATCTTATATGAAATGCTAAATTTATTAATCATTATGGATTTACACATCGCGTTATTAAAGTAGCGTTAACATATTAATAATGTAATGTTACGCATAATGGCTTCATACTATTCTACTTATGATGCTGATTTTTCATAAGCGAGTTATAAATTTAGTTTGCGAATTTAGTAACAGATTTTCATCTGCAGTGCACTTTTACTTTTAGACTTTTCACAGTAATCATAATGAAATGCGATTGAATTTAATGCAATATTTTTAATCGTTTTATCACATTTATCATTTTAAAATTACGTATTCTATACTGTCAAAAAACGTTTAGTATTCATTTGATTAATGTATGTTATTTTAAGAAACTATACGAAAAATAAAGTTTTCATTACATTTTTATGGCTATATGTCATTATAAAATTCTCTTATTTTAATTTTTTTTTAATTTAAAAGCAATAATTTATCTGGATTCTCGGCAGAGTTGCGGTTAACGTATTCGTTTTGAAAGGCTTTCTGTTATAAAAATATGAGGCCTTTTCGTTAAAAAAAATTGCGAATATTTGTATCGGATCTATGGAATGAAATGAACTGAATTCCGGATCATTCGTTTGCAGAAAATCGTTCTGCGAATCAAGTGTGCTCTTTTAGATTTAAGGTTTTTTACGACTGGTATCTGAAGAAGATGAAGTTCTTGTGACATTCTGGAAAATAAATGGCTTGAATGTTACTGCTAAGGCTTGGTATAAAATAAAAAAACTTAATCCTTGCTCATTGCTAGAAAAGAAACTGATCTTTGATGCCATAAATTAGGACGATTCTGCTAATTAAGAGGAACCAACATCGAGGTTCGTTGAAATTATTTCTAGTAGTCAAATGCTACAAAATGCTTGAAGAAAACCCAGAGGCGTCGAGAGAAAAGTTATGAAGACTATAAGATTGTATCAAACCAAGATATTTTTGATGCAGTGATAATCTAACAGAAGAATGAGGAGAGGATAGGGTGATGAAGGTGAAATAGCAAAAGTAGTGTTGTTCTGGGGTGTGTAGACAAGCTGTTAAGCTATAACAATGTTTCATATGAACTCGAATTTAACAATTTCAAAACTTTTCCCGGTATTTTCCATATTGTCTAAAAGAATATCAGTAGGCGTCTTAAAACAAAAGAATATAACAAACGTTTTCCATGGGATAAACAGGAAGATCTATAAGATTGATCATTCTGTTAATTAAAATTTTTTATATGTAATACACAAAGTGTTCATTTACAGTCTTTAAAGAATTCCTTTTAGGGTAACCCTCTACTGAACATAGTTTCGCGACGAACATTCTCTAGTAATCTCAGCAAACGTGCGCATTTAATTATCAAGGGCACAGGCAGCACCCCCTAGTACTAGTTAAGTCTTGGGGGTGTTGGGCATAAGGGAGTTCAGTGAAATTCTGAATGTCAACAAACTAAATTCGCCAAACCAGAACCTTTCGCCAAATACCATGAAAGGGAATCGCCAAAACAGCGCGATTCCCACGTGGATGAAGTCCGGTTGCCATGGTTACCGACGCTTCGTCGAGTGGTGAGGGAGAAGAGTGGGGGTTAATCAGAAAATAGGGGGTGGAAAAAAGTCACGTGACCAGCTATCAAGGACACCTGACATCACGCGGGGGTGGAAGAAGAGGCAGAGGGAGAGGAAGAAAAGCAACGTGGCTGATGGCGTTTGTTATCCACATAGTCCATAATTAGTCCGAGGCGATTGTGAGCGTGGGTAAGGGGGGATGGATATATATTCGAGAGAGAGATGAGATCTGGGAGCATCCATTCTCTGATGCGGGGAGTATGGGGAAGAAGAAAGAATGAAAAAAAGTAGATTCTCTGAGGCCATTGTCCACGCTTGATTGTGCCGGATGGTTATTGATTGCTGAGGAATCGTTTGCATTGCGCCTTATGGAAACGGAAAAAAATACCAAATGTTTTTCTCCCCTGCTGTTACTCAGACATAATGCTCAGAGGAATATGAATTACAGAACCTTCCATTGTTTCCTACAATGCAGGAATAACATAAATATTGCATCATTTGGAATTCGAATAAAATACCTTGCCTCAGTATCTTAACGATCTTTCACTGTATATAACGTCATTTAAAACTGCACTGTCAAAATAACTTTTTTTTATTTTATATTAAAGGAAAATTTAGAACGTACGTTTTCTTATTCTATGCGAATTCAATTTTGAATGATTTCCAGATACAGATCTGGAGATGTACCTGAATTTTAAATAAATAAAGCAATATTCGATTGGGGGGGAGAAGAAAAAGAACGAATGATTATTTTGTAAGTTTTCCTGTTTTTATTTTATACTACTGTATAATTATATTCTAAAATTATTTTTTGTCTCTTTCATATTCGAATTAAGCTTGCATGAAAATTAATTAATGTGTAGTTTTAAAGATTTAAATAACTGCTGACTTGAATAACATTAGATTTTATCAAATTAAATTTGGCCAAAAAACTGTGTCATTAACATCCATTGTTTACATTTTTAATATCAGACAAAATTGATTCTACATACATTGAGCACTAAAATTACACCGAATAACTATTGTGGCAGTTTCATTTGCCCTTATACTGTATATTTAGCACAATTTTTTGTGCCTTGGCTTTCACCATGTATTTACTTTTCTTTCAGTTGCTCTTAATTTCCCAGAATTTTTATTTTTTAAATTAATGTTGCTTCCGTTTATGCTATTTCGTGCTAGTCCTAAGTGACTCGGAAATCACAGTTATTATAATAGAAAAGTACGTCTATGGTTTAGCTCCATTTACACTAAACATCAAAAATCAAAACTCGAAAAGTCAGAATAATAGGATGCCGAGTTTAAACTGCAAACACAACTACTTCATTCACAGTACGTTTACATGTAATAGGGTATGTAAAATATGTGTTCGTTATAGAGTTTGACTTCTTTGGGTAGCATAAACTGGTATCAAACAAAGTGGGAACGAATTATCGCTTGTCTGAAGTTAAGGACAGAACCTTGGGAAGGTTTTAAAACAAACATTTTATTAAATCAGAAGCTAAGCATAAAAGTACTCCTCATGCTCGCATTAGCCACCACAACTTGTGGCGGTGTTACTATAACTACAACTTTCTAAACTAACGGTCAAATTCAAAATTTAAAACTAAATCTAGCAACCAAAAGCTGCACAATTGATTTAACGCGAAGGTGGCTCAAACTTCTCACTGGCGTAACAATTTAAATGTCGGCAACTATAACACAAAACAGAAGAATTAAGTCTTATCTGAGTTAGTGAAGCCTAGCAACGTGGCCTCAAGAGGCAGCAACATGCTCGGTCTTACAGTCCGCATATCTCACCTGAAATTGTAAGGATGTATTTCTTTTATGTTCAGTAGCTTTACTGTTTTTCCCCTTTTCTCTTTTTCGTTAACCAGAATGCAAATTTTAATTCACGTGTATTCAAATGGGGTAGAAAGCGATAGTATTTAAAGGAAGATTTTAGGTCGTTGGATCAGGGCGTGTTTCACCTGCTGAAAACGACGTTACTGATTGATCTCTTAGTTTGCAACGTTTCTGGGGCATTGCGTTATTCTCAACGTTAGGCTAGTCACGCCAGTATTAGGTTTCAGCCAATTTGCGCTTTATTCATTCTGTGTAGCCCTTGGCTACTTAGCTTAGATTTAATTTGAGTTCATTACTTCTAAGCTATGCCTTAAATGCTGGCTGGTTCTGTAAGCACACGAAGTGCTTTCTGATAAACTACTGAGTGTCTCACGTTCCGAATGAGTCTGAAGGTAGTTTCTGTTTCCAAAGAAAATGAGACTTTACAAAATACTCCTGAACTAATTTGCATTCTGGTAGGGGAAAAGGAACAGAAGCTATGGTAAAAACCTAAATCATAAAATAACTAGATTCAAAATAATAGCAAACTTACTTCTTTATATATGAGAGCATTCATGGCTCTTAAAGATAAAAAGGCACCTTTTTGTAATTTAGACTTTTTTTCTCCAGCAAGTCTAAACTCCTAGTTTAAGTAAAATGACTGAAATTTTAAAACCTTCTGAAAAATTTTCGAAAGCTTTCCAATTAATACGAGAACCTAACTCATAGATACTTTTCTGCATTTGTTATTTTCCTTAAGGGATGACGAAATTATCTTTCTATGCTGTTTAACGTAAAGAAAAACAAGCTAATTTTGAAATTGTGATAACAGAAAACTTTATAACTCTATTTTTCACTTTTATATATTTGCATTTATGGATTTCTTTTTCTTTTCGGTGGATATTTATGGATATAAATATTACTTTACTTCTGCAATCACTTTTAAGTAGGAACCGCTTCAAATTAATAATCAACATGCGATTCAAAGCAGACTCAAGGCGACGAGAATTCAGAACAAAACACAACATTCCTCGGTGTAACTATAGAGTCAATTAAGCTTTATAAAATGGGAAAACAGAAAATTAACTATGTCTTCGCCGGAACTCAAACACCGGACCTTCCGATGTTAGTCAGATGTGCTGCCACTTACAAGGCATGCAGTGAGGAAGCAGAAAATTCCTTATATAAAGCTAGTAACAGCTCACACAAATCATAAATAAAGCAAATATCAGGATGAAGAATTTTGCCAGCAAAGTTTAGCATCATCGTTTGATACTCTGAAATGATAACAATAATTACAACAAAACAAATCTGACTGATAAATTGGAATTTTTCTTAGCAGTTAAAAGATTTACAAAAACAAAGCAACAAAGCACCAAGAACGAAGCGGGTACAACTAACCAAATACTTGAATAGTAACAACGTCGACTCATAGTCGGAGACACAGAAAATGAGCTATGTCCAATCCTGGTTCGAACTCTGGACCTCCTGATTACTACCCAGACGTGCTTTCTAGTTATACCACGAAAGCACGCGGCAAAGAGGAATAACCTTTAAAGCACTCGAATTCTGTAATCTCGGAATGGGTAACTTTGGATGAATTCGTTTGAGTGATTAGTAGTTATCAGTGAGTAGGTTTTGGACTGGAAAGCATCATTTGGGTCCTTAATCTTTGTTCCATAAGTTCTAGCTTGATAAACTTTGATAAAACATTTGCAGATCTAAGTTAACGTGTTATTAAATAGGTATCATCTGTACCATGCGAAAAGTAGGAATCGGTAGTTTTTTCTTTTTAAGTTCATTTTCTAAATGTCTTTTAATGTTTTGCATCTGATTAAATAAGTATTATCTGTACCATGCCAAAAGTCTGAATCGCTAATTTTTCTTTTTTTAAGTCCATTCTTTAAATGTCTTTTAATGTTTTTTATCTGATTAATTAAGTATCATCTGTACCCTACCAAAAGTAGGACTAGGTAATTTTTCCTATTTCCGTTCATTCTCTAAATGTCTTTTAATATTTCGCAGTATTTTAAAAAAGAAATACATCTCCTTCTGGACGTATTTAAAATAATTTTAACACAGAAGTAATAACTCAGTTTTTTATCAAGGGAAAGCGCTTTCACGAAACAACGACTTTGCAGATACATCTCTTTGGAATGGGCAAACGGTATATTTACAATTTAATTCAAATTTAACTTAAGAAATATACATTTGCCTCATATTTAAATCATCAGATTCTTTACACACTGCATCGAGAACTCATAATATATTGCGTTATATAAATATATATAAACATATTTTGCGTTACTTATGCATATTCTGTATAAGTAACTCAAAATATGCTCATCATTAACTTTAATGGGATACCCGAAGTTTAAACATATATGCATATAGGAGAAAAAAAAATTCTCTCAAAATTCAGAATCTCAAGTAAGAAGGAGAAAAGTCCGTAATAAGTGGAGATTCTAAAAACGTGTACCCTTCACCCCAATTATCGAAACATGTCGAATGCAAAACTCTGCAACGAAATTTTAATCAATTTGGTAAAAGATTAATAAATACTACTAGCAAAGCAGGGAACGAGAAGAAAGAAATATGGCATCTCTTCTCGCCATCTTTTCGTTTACTATTTTATCAAAACTGCGCGGGATGTCTGAAGCACAAATGACAACACAAGATGGATGGGTCATAGAGGAACAAGACGAGTATGGACCCTTGCAGATGGAGGGAGGGTTAAAAAAGTCTCTTTACTATCAGGATATGTCATTCTAAATTAGGAAATAGTCTCATCTTTCCGGTAACTACAACAGCGTATCAGAAAAAGATCACACTCTTAGTGACCACATCACTGGTCATTAATAATCTAGTGCAAACTTTTTATAAAACTCCATGGACAAAATATTAAAAAAAATATGGAAGGAGCCAGATTTTAACAGTCGCCTAAAAGGATTTCTTAAGGTTTTTCTTCGCTCTCGCTGGGGTCGAACCTACCAGTCTGCTCTTGCAATCACTCCTGGTAACCCATTTCTTTTTGTCTTTTAAGCTTTATTATTAAGCATCATTTTCTTCGTACTTACGTTATGTGCAATTCAACAACAAAATTACAAAAATTATAAAACCAGTATGCGTTTAGATTTCCCGATGAAGTGTTAAGTGTTGGCATATATTTTTCTATTTTTTCAGTCTTTTCTTATTTTATCATATGAATGTACAGGTTTATTACTAAGATGCCTTGCAAAACTTTTTATGTTTTTATTATTAGCGTTTTGTACGTTCAATTTATGAATTAAATAACATGGTCTTCGCATTTACGCCACATAAAATCAGTTGGATAGCAAACCTACAAAATATTTAAAAACAGCACGCCTTTAGAATTGCCGATAGGCATTCTCGTGCGCTAGAGGCAAGAATATTTTAATCCGTAAAGTGTTGCCACTGCTTGCTTTGAAATCGTTGAGTTTGCTAAAAATTCATTACACTTTTAAAAAATATGAAATATAAAATTCGAAATTCAAAATTCAAGCTTCCAGGTGCACATATTCGGGTGGAACACTACGTTATTCAAAATTTGATGACCCTAGATACCGTCATTTTTGCACAGGGCCAGAAACATATGTACGTTCATGCAAATTCTTCATTATTTAAGTTCTTTAAAATTAAAATAGGCGGTACTATTTGGTGGCAACAATTTGTAAAGGGAGTCAGATATTTAAAGTAATACACCGCCAAATCCTGTTTCGAGACTAATAGCCCATTCGAGCTGACGTTATTTTGGGTTAAAAATTCAAATTCCATACAGACTTTTATTATGAATACCCTAATAACAAGTACCGAAAATAAACCACTAGAAAACAAAAAAACCAGGACGAAACTAAATAAATTATCTCATTCAAACATTTAATTAATTCAAATATTTAATCGTAATTTATAATTATTTTTAGAAACGTAAGAAATGGAAATTCTAAATGCACTCTTTGTACACTACAGCTTTTGTTTAAATACATTACTCTGTTCAGGGTTTATTTAATACAACTTAGGTATTTCGTTCCTTTTGCTACTTAAACTGCAATAAATGCAAAGCAATTAATTTATTCGCCTTTCATTTACAAATGTAAGTTCAAAAGGAAACTAAATAGTTCTAACCAAAGATAAAAACTGAAAGGAAATTAAGTAAAATCGATTGTACACTCACGTTTGTGAAAATTGCAACACCAAGAAGGAATCGTCATAATTGAATGCAATTTAATACACAGTTGAGTGGTAGTGGTACAAATAAATGATTAAATGTTCAAAGCAAACAAACAAGAACAAGAGATCAGAATCAGTATTTTGTGTGGCCACCACGCGCCGCAATAAGTGCTGCTACACGACGTGGCATGGAGTCAAACAAAGTTTGAATGTCTGACTGAGGAAGAGCATTCCATATCGTTTGTACGCGTACCCAAAGTTCGTCTGCAGACGCAACAGGACGAGGATCACGAGCAAGACGCCGACCAATGACATCCCACACATGTTTAATTGGCGACATATCCGGGGAACACGCAGGCCAAGGAAGAAGCTGTACCTGCTGCGCTGCAAAGAAGGATTTAACAATCCGAGCAGTATGAGGGCGGGCATTGTCCTGTTGAAATACAGCGCCTGGCAAGCTTTGAAGGAAGGGAACAGCTTCGGGCTGTAGAACTTCACGGATATACCGGTTGCTGTTCAGATTGCCCACAATTCGTAGCAATTGAGATCGTCTATGATATGCTATGGCGCCCCAGACCATAACTCCGGGTGTTCGTCCACTGTGGCGTTCGATAATGCACTCCGGAAGGTGGCGTTCACCGGCATAGCGTCTGACACGAATGCGGCCATCATGGTACCACAAATTAAAGCGGGATTCGTCAGAAAACACGACATGCTGCCAATCAGCACGCCAGTCTCTATGCTGATTGGCCCATTGTAGCCGCAGGCGGCGATGGTCGTGCGTTAGGGGGATCCTGTATAAAGGAGTCCGTGCGCGCAGTCCACACTGCAGCAGACGTCTACGAATTGATGAAGCACACAATGAAACACCTGTAGCTATTGACCACAGTGCTGCCAATTGTCTAGAGGAAGCTGTACGGTCCGTCCGCGCCATGCGGACCAGGTGTCTATCATCGCGAGCTGACGTCACATTTCGGGGTCCACTCCCGGATTTCCGAGTTGTCCGACACTCGTCCGTCCACTGCTTCCAAACGCGCATCACTGTGCTGCTGTTACGCTGCACACGAGAGGCTACTGCACGATACGACAATCCAGCTTCACGAAGGCCGATGATTCTCCCTTGTTCAAACTCTGTAAGTTGTTCAAATCTCGCTCTCTTTCGTCGACGAGGCATAAGTACAGATTGAGTTAACGTTTACCACTAGCAGATAACCACCGATAACCATACACGCCTCGCTACAGCCGTCTATTTATTCGGATCCATCAGCCGTTCAGAGGGCGCTGCTCAGCATACGCATGCGCTACGGATTTGCAATTCTAATCATTTGCATATCATGCGCTACTTTGCATTTCCTGAAAATTTCAGCTCACTCGCGTAAGTCCTTCATGGTGTTGCAATTTTCACAAACGTGAGTGTATTTTAGGTTGATGTAAACTAAAATGACATTAGCAATAACGATAAATAACTGGCTAGTTTGAAAAGGCTCATAACACTTCATATTATTGCTTACATAATGTAATAAATAATGGAACCTCTGAGAGACTTTTCGACTCATTTATGTTTTCTGAGTCGGAAACTAATACTTAAAAATTGTTGCCACCAAATATTATCGCCGTATATAATTTTAACGAAATTAAATAATGAAGAATCTACATGCATGTATGCATATTCCTCGCATTTTAAAAAAACGACGGTATCTAGGGTCATCAAATTTTGAACAACGTAGTCCTGTACTTTAACGTGTGCACCTGAAAGCCGGAATTTTGAATTTCGAATTTTATATTTCATCTTTTGTAAACTTTAATGAATTTTTGATGGAAGAACTCAACGATTTCAAAACGAACAGTGGCAACACTGTACGGAATAAAACATCTTTATCTCCAGCACGCCAGACTGTATAGCGGAAATTCTAAGGATGTGCCCCTTTTAAACATTTTGTGACTTTGCTGTTGAATCGAAATTTATGCGGCGTAAGTGCGAAGAACGTGATATTTAATAAAAAAGTTAACACACAAAACGTTAATAAGCAAGAAACAAAAAAGATTTTGTAAGCCATCTTACTAGGAAAACTGAACATTGCATGATAAAATGAGAAAAGATTGAAAAAAAAGTAGAAAAATTTTATGCCAACACTTAACATTTCCTGAGAATTCTAAACATATGCTGCTATGCTGGTTTTAAAATTCTGTTATTTTTTGTTGAATTGTATATGACGTACCTGAGAAGAAAATGATGCTTAATAGTAAAGCTAAAAACATGGGACCGGTATAGTTGGACCGTCTCAAACGCAACCCTGCTTGGCATTCTGCCAAAATACATAGCTACGTCCAAAAGGGGCGTTATTACTTTCTGCGACGTGAAAGGTCACGTGTCTCTTCGCTGAAAACAGAAAATGGAGGGGAAGAAAGTCCCATCCTTCCATTCTGAGAATAATTCGGTCCGAATGGCGCATGCATGTTTGAGCTCATGGTCGTGGATGAGGCTGTGGAACTATAGATAGCAAGCTCAGAGAGTAAAAAACCTTAAAAAATCCTCTTCGGCGACCGTTAAAATATAAACCCTCTTAGGTTTTTTTATATATTTTTTGACTGTAGAATTTTTTACATATATTATGTGAATATTTTAGCACTCGATTTATCATCAAGGCCTCAAATTTTCAATATTATTCTTTTATGTTGCAAATTTGTAAGCAGAGTTCTGATTATTAAATAATATTTTAATATCAAAGATGAAATAACGAAAAAATTATATTTATCTTTACTGCTTATGCTCAGAAATATTTTTAGCTCGGTAACTAATTAAAATGCATTTAACTTATTTGCATTAAGATATATTTTGTTAACTTAGCTTAATTTATTCTGCGGTATATTTTTGTATAAAGAAATACTTCAAATTTCATTTTCACTGCTTGAAATCAGAAATATAGAGTGTTTAATCTAAGAGAGATCTATACTTCAGACTAAATACACTCACAACGAACTTACGAACGGCTAGTATGTTTACAATAGAGATTCTCGATCAGGGAGTAATTCTCTTCTAGGGGGTGAGGCAATTTCATGTTTTGAGAACGGAATGTGATCAGACTTTTTTTACCTGTTAAGTATTTAGATTTAGTTTATGAATATAGAAGTCTATTTTTATTATTTAGTATTTGTTAATATTTTCTATTCTTTTTCTTGTTTAATTTACAAAACACATTAAAATATAACCTAAATTTAAATAAATGTGTATTTATTTTTCGAGTTTTAGGAAGAAGGGTCTTGGTATCCGTAAGTTGTTAGTTGAAAGTTGAGTAAGGAACCAAGCATGGGTCTTTTTTATATTTAACATTCTTTATATAGTGGCAACCAGATATAAAGTGATATTATGTTCAACATTACGCAATAGATAATCAGTTGAAGATAAACTGAGTGATATTTAAAAAAAGAATTGAGTGTATTTGTATTCATAAGACTCAGATTGCAAATCTTATACTTGCTGAATCAATGGAAAGATATTATATTAAAAATACACAGCATTTTGGTTCGCGTATTAGACTGCTGAGCCGACGGAAAGACAGATCCTGAATCACAGCTTTCACTTTATCTGATGATGTGTAATCCGATGGCAAATCACATCTATGCTCAAGTTGTTTACCCTCCACAAGAGCAAGGTTGAGCCTCCCCAGAATTTGCAACACTGTCATATCACCATAAGAAGACAATTCGAGAACTCAAACAAAAGAATAAAATGAATTAGCACCAGGTCCTGGTAGCAAGGACACCGAATGAGATACGGTCTGTCTAGATCCACGAAAGACCGAGCGCCGAAAAATTCCCCTAACTAGAGTTGATGCATTTGCTATGTCCGTCTGGTGACACGTGCAATGCGTCACCATCAAATAATACCCTCGAGTTCCTCCAGGTGATGCATCTTGCCACCTTCTGACATCCACCAGCGCGCCCCTCCCTACTGTAATCGCCATGATACAATGTCAGGTTGGGGATTAACAGCCGTCGTTTCACCAGAAACATTGCCATTCCAAGGTGTAGATTGCAGTATATCCTTAAGCCTCGGGATCTTCTTCAAGCATTATTGAAAAGAAGTAAGGTTTTGATGAAATTTTCATTGCTAATTTTTCTTTAGCGCATCTATTTCTACTGAAGCAAATTACAAATCGCTGTTTTTCGATACCATGCGATTGTTTAAAAACTATTCAAGCATCGAAAAGAGCCATAAACTACAATAAAACCCTTGTTAACTGAATGTAACTAAAACAGTGAATAAGAATAGTTCAAAGTCAGAGGAAGCATCCCTTCTTATAGTTTGCTTTAAATTAACTTCTTCCTGTCTTGTTTTTGAGAGGTAAATATGTATTTTATAACATGCGTTTTAAAATGTAAAGAAGAAAATATTTGCATGCAAAAATTGTGGACTGTAAAAGTTCTGCCTAAGACACGACATCCGTTGATGGATTATTTTAATTAAAATCTGATTTTTATTAAAATGATCCTTTGAAGCAAATGAACTACTAAAACGAAACACCAGAGGTTTCACAAATTATTAAAACAAATCAGTACTTTGCAAATGAATTTTAATCATTCGGTGAATTAGTGAATCATTCGATCATTCGGTAAGAATATTTGCCAGTGAAGTAGTACTGAGTTTCGCAATATAACAGAAGACAATTTCCGAAATTAAAAATCTGATGAGTACTTGTGAGAAATAACGAGATTACGTTTAATTACGCGTTTTTACAAGATACTTGCTTTCGTAAACATTCATCACTTTTATTTTATATCATGAGAAAAAAATTACCAGAACATCTTTTATACAGATTGATCATGCAAGTCACTGGAGAGGAGGTGGAAAGGTTTATTTCTTTTATCTGATTAGCTGGTATGTTTAAATACAACTTGTTGGCCAAACAACGCTTGTAAAGTCATTAGGCTTTTTGAAGCAGGAGACATGAGGTATTAAGCATTGCCCTTGTCTGGTTTTGAATTCCAGACCTTCCGATTTCTAGCCGATTGGACGATATGGAGACAGTGCTGCCAGATCTTGCGATTTTTCTCAAATTTGCTACTTTTGAAAAAATCTAAAATTAGTTGTCTGGGCGATTTTAAGAAATTTTGTGCTATTTCGTCATTTCCTTGCGCTACTTTTTTCTACTGCCTTAAAAATGTTTGATGTATTATAAAGTGTGTACATGATAATACAACGCATCTATTAAAATTAATTTAAAATAAAAAGTAATAATTTATTTAAGTTTAAATAAAAGTTGGCAATCCTGCAATCGTAGCCATGGACGCATGAACACTCAGTTTTCGACACTAGTCGCTGATGTTTTTGCATGTTTGATTGATTCTTTTAGTTAATATTTTAGTAATTTGTGCGTGAGATTTCAAAGTTATATAACTGATGCGTTAATTAAAATATGATTGAAAATTTCAGCGCCATCTTTCTAAATTCTTGGCTTAAAATACCTTAGAGAATTGGTTAGAAAGGATGCAAATAGGTAAAATAAAATCTTATTGCATGCTACGTAAATGTGAATTGGTACTTGCTGCACTTCAAAAAATAAACCACCAGCTTAAAAGAATTAGTAAATAACGCTTAACAGTCCAAACCTAAGAAATCATTTAGCAAAGGATATGATAAATCCACTGAAAAATAATTAAAAGAAGAAATAGATATTTAAACAAAAGAAAATTAGTAATGCCAGATTAAGATGTTCGGCAAAATTAATATACATAAATAAGACGATCAACAATCACATTACTATCCGTAACTTACGTAACACGGAGATTGAATTTGTCATGACGTCAGAGATTATATGAGCTTACGCATTTATGATGTCACAAAAGCACATGATCTCTGACGTTACGTTCTACATTTTGCGACTGTTCTATTTTATACACAGTTTTTATCATTGCATATTTTAATATAGCGGTAAAGATTGTGTGAACAAGAAAATTTACGAAACGAGATTTAGCAGTTTGAGTATACACACACTCACACACACACATACACGCAGACATACATATTTATGTATATATACATTGCTAAGTATAAACTATTTTGTGATTTGTTTCAAAATTAATTTAATCAGGAATGAAAAAGAAACTCACATTGCTTATTTTGCCTAATCAAAACACATTTAAGGTACTCGTACATTGACTTGTGTTTGATGTATTTTTACGGAACATTTTTACATTTTATATACCAGTAACAATGAATTCTAAACATTGGCCGATGTATGTTGACGAAATTTTTGGCCACCGAGGAGTTACATGTGGCTTTAATCACAAACATAGATTATTTCTATGTGTCCATAATTTCCCATGTTGACGAACTAATTACTAAACGGATGAAGATAATTAATTTAAAATCCCATCAAAATTATGAAAAAGAAATGAGAAGTATTTACAACGTTTGCATACGTTTTATGATCAACACTCAATATATATCCTTGCTACCTTACATATTTCCACTACGCAACCTGTATCTTCGCAAACAATAATTAGATTTATTATAAATCTCTTTCGTCGCTCTTCGAAATTTGATAATCAGATCAAGTGTCAGGAGAAATTGTCTTCCTCTCTCAATTTTTAAGTAGGAAAAGCTCTCATCTTTATAATATCGCGAATCATTTTGCCCTCAGGACTATTCGATCCCGACACAACTCTTACGAAAGACATTTACCTCAGCTGGCGAAGATCTCACAAGTCAGGGAAAAAAAAACTCAGGATGGGGGGAGGGGGACAAAAATAAAGCGAAAAAGCATTTTTTGACGCCTTCCGCAAGTTGATTTAACAATTCAACCCTAATCGATATTCGATTTCGTACAGACAAAATAGAAAAAAAAATTACGGAGAAGAAAACCTCGTACACAAAATGGCGGATAACGGAAGAATAAAAGATAAAAAGGCAAAATATATATATACGGCATAATTTCTTCTCTTATAAAAACGTCAGTGGTGTAAAGAGAGAAAGAAAGAGAGAGAGAACGAATTGAAAAGTGGGAAAGAATGAAATTTTCCCCTAGCCTTTACATCATCACAAAAGAAAATGTCTTAAACCATGAAGGAAAATGGAAAACTGTTAGCGCAATGATCAAAGTACCGTTGCCGCCGACTCTAGCATCCCGGAGGCGGGGGGAAGAAAAAATTTGGGGGTGGAGAGTGAAGTTGAGGAGAGGCATCACTAGATTTGCATATTTAATGAGAGCTTCGAAAGCTTTTTCCATCTAACACAGGGAAAAAGGGAGCAAGAGAGGGAGAAAGAAAGAAAGGGAGAGAGAACGTGATGAAAAATTTAATCGTGACGGCTAATTGGCGCATGGAAACAGCACCTTGAGATGCCTCGATCAAGGGACTGAACTCTTATTTACTGCTGGATGTTTAACTCAAAAACGGCGCTCATCGGCATACACTCAAAAACAGAATATTTTCATTAAACTTCGCTCGGCAGAAATGTCAGAATTGCTTGGTATACGAAGGTAGACTCTTGAGATATGTTTTGTTGGAAGGTTAAATAATACATCTTTGCTATGAATTCTTAGCTTAAATGTAGACTTCAAAATACTGGATCACGTGGGCAGAATTTTGGTTCTAAAATACGTAAATAAAAGTATAGATAACTAAATGCGTTATATAAAAATCTCTCATAACACTCAGAAGTCTAAGGACTAGAGACCGTTCAATTTTAATAAGTTCGTAATAATTGTCTTCGCTCAAGTCTTCTTGTGGTAAGTACAGAGAAGTTTCTTAAAGCTTGTAAAAGATTTATCACCTTCAGTCGTAAAACTGACGGTTAAATGCAATAGACTGTTCTGCAACTGGAATTGAAAGCAATCAGATTTTTGAATAATTGGTCAAGGAGACCCAGACATATTATTAGACCAATATTGTTCTAAATAAAGGCAAACAAACTGGGGAAATATTATTATAAATTAAGGAAACCAAACTATAAAAATATTATTTTAAATTAAGGAAACCAGACTGTATAAATATTATTCTAAATAAAGACAAACAAATTGGGAAACTATGATCCTAAATAAAGAGAAACAAGTTGGAAAAATATTGTTCTAATTTCGCGTAAAATTACCTGACAAATATTTCTCTAAATAAAAACAAGCAAATTGAATAAATATTGTTCTAAATTAAAACAAAAAATTGAACAAATATTTTTCAAAATTCGCATTAAATTATTGGACAAATCTTATTCTCTAAAGTCTAAGTACTGCAATAAGGTTCCGATTTAAAATATTTCAACTGAAAATATATTGCACATCTTTCATATTAATGTCAATAGAGGTATTATAAGGTTTTGTGTTACTTAACCTAATTATCTTTCTAATTCGCCTTTACTTTTACTTCTACTTTCTTAATCTCCCACTAAAATGCAATTAAATTAAGATATATAAGCACAGAGTTTGAGAAACAGACTTTGACAGCCTTAACCTTGAGAGACAGATTTTGACAATCTTGCCGACCAGTCACTCTCTTTAAGACTCGTTCCTACATAATTCATTTATGGCATTTTGGCTTTGACAACCACATTTGCTTCGAGAATATTAGGTTCTGAGCCAAAGCTTATTTAGGCTTGTGTTAAACTGTATTTCATATTTTAATTTTTATTAAAGATTGTTGGGAATTATCCGCAAGCTGTGAAGTCCGTTTCTGTTACAGATCTCAGTTTTGCGTTAGTGTCACTTTCAAGTATTAATAAATAGATTTATTTTAAATCTTCATTTGAATTGCGATTATTGTAGAAGACGGATTCTTAGAAGGCAAGAGGAAACGAAAAGTCGTTTGTCCGCCTTTACCTTTTTAACAGTTTGACATCTTAATGTAGTGAAGAAGCTTAAAATATCATTCAAAGCATTACGAGATTAAGAAATGACATCATCACAAGGGAATGGAATTCAAAATACGTGTATATTATATAAGAGCATATACTTTCTGCCTTGATAATGAAAACCAACATATTGATGTCAGTTCTACAATAGTATAGTATTTTAGAATATGAATGAACATATATAGGAAAATTTTATTCCGCGAAAATTCTGCGAATTATTACTTATGGATTAGTTTGGCTTTACAACAGACGTGTCACCAACAGAGCAAATAACTTTTTACTGACCTCCTACATTAAAGACGACTCCTGCATTAAAGACAACTTTTAAATCTTTTAGAAAATTGACAAACTTCAAAAAATTATTCATCTAAATTGACATCTATAAACATATGTCTGAAATATGTGTTTTTGAAACAATTTCTAAAAAACAATTGAAAGATTCTGGATTTATATTTATTGATTATATCAAACATGTGACGTATGTCTTGTAGAAATTTCTCTTATATGCTGAAGAATGAATCAAGTGAAAAGCCACCTCAGAAAAGTATTAAAATTCACACATCTGTCCCAGAATCATGAATTTGAAAAAGCGTTGTTTCAAGATAACTGCGTTTTAGACATATATTTATTTCTCTGAACACTTTGGTAGAACTGGAATATTGGCTTTTAAATAATTATTCTTCTGTATGTTTCTCAGATAGTACACACCAATCTCTTTTGCATAATGTAAAATAGTGACTCCCAAAATTGGGTCAGGAAGCAATTTTGTTTGCATTTGAGCGGGGTGTTGATGACTTATGGAAAGAAATATTTATATGAACAGTGGAAATATAACTCTAAAAAAGAACACTGAGTAGATAAATAAATACAAAGTACATTTTATAAAACTTATTTAAAACAAGTTTTGCCTGATGTGTTTCCTAAAAACACTTCCTGTAGAAAAAAGAGGAAAAATAAAGGAAAGTAAAGGGGAAAATAATTTACACAATAATATGAAGCAAATAAAATTACCGCAATTATAGCACAGAACTTCTGCAAGAAATCACACAGTTTTCATGGGATTCTGATCAGCAAATAAACTGTTAAACAGTTACAATGACCCCCAACCGGCAAGAGTGGACTGTTTAATGCGGATGGTAGCTATTTCTATCCACAGCTATTTTCTTGCGCGTCAATACCGTTTGCTTCATTAGTTGTTCCTACGCGAAGTGTAGTTCGCTCAGGGTTTTAATCTTATTTACTTCTTCATCGTTACGGTCCTCCTCCTGGGAGTAAGATGCATTAAAAGAGTTTAATGATGCAACTGATTTTTTAGCGCTGAATTTTCATCACCTCAAAGTACTGTGGATTGATGCAGGAGAGATTTGCTTTCGTAAGCATGCTGTGTAACTAAGAGATTTGGAAAAAATAATCCGCAGCTCAAAACTGTGCTTTAATTAATTACACATTGAAATATATTATTTTCTCGATGCATACTTCTTGTTTTTTTGGCCTTTAAAATATCAAATTAAGGATTTCTTCTCACGTAAAATTTACGTCTGGCAATTTATAGATATAAATGGCATCAGCGAGCTTTTATATTTATCTGCTAGTCGCTACTCTGTAACTTTAAGTATAAATAAAGAGTAAGTTATGTATAATAACATATAAATGTTTAAATAATTTTTAACTAAATGTGTTTTGTTATTTCGACTTCTAAGAACTTGCCAAGCACAACGCATTCTCTCAATAAATATATTTTGAATTGAAGTTATTTTGTCGTTTCGAATCCTAAGAAGCTATCAAATACAATGCTTTCTTTCAATAAATATATGCACAAATCTACAACTTTTATTAAGCTTACTGCAGTCCTCCAACCATCCGACTTCCGAAGTCCAAATTTCCCAAAGAAAAGGGGATAATTCAAAAATGCATCTGCTATTTTAAAACCTGAAGTACTTTTCTTCTGGTGTACATCCTTAACAGATCTCCCAGACGGAAAAATGGTTAGTGACTTTGACTTCCGTACCGAAGGGCCCGAGTTCGATTCTCGGAGAAGGCAGGTAAAAGCTAGATCAGCACCTCCGTGGTACCATAGACGACTGAATCTACATAACTTTTAAGCTTCCGCCACAGTTTTAAGGAAAATCACCCGCGGGGGGCGAACCAATCCCTCTCTTTCCTTTCCACCAACCTCTCGAGAGGACTGTCTGTTGACCGTGTATTTTGAGTGCCCCATGCCACACGAACATGCCCCATGTCATATGTCTGTCCCTTCATATTAGGAAGCGGTAACCCAACCGGTTAGGTTCCTCCATAATAAAGTCACCACCGCTTTCGGCCTTAGTAGTGATCGTCTAGGGACACTTAAAGCGTGCTATCAGAAAAAAAATCCTTAGCAGTCTGGACACTTTTCGAGACGCACGTGCGCAAAACTATTTAAAAATGCGCATTTAAATTGCATGACACAAACTTATACTTGAAGCGAAAGGAACAGCTATATATACAGCTGTTCAGCTTTTGATTTCTATATATGTGCTAGCACACTGTTTTTGCAAATAAAGTCTAATTTTCTTTGAAATACAATATTCTTGCCACTAAGTTCGTTTTTGCATATTTTGGCATTTTAATTACATTTTGTAAAATCTTGAATACTCTTGAATCTCATAGGAATAGGAATTTTGAATCAGAAAAATTAGTAAAATGTTAATTTATATATTCGTTTACCTATTTAATTATATTTATCTAGTTTGCATGGCTACCTATTGTTAAGTATTTTTACATATATCTAAATATGCTTTACTTCTTATTCAATTTAAAACTTCGCATAACTTTGCAAAAGTTTGGATTTCTTTCCCGTAAACTCATTTTCTGCTATTGATCACTACACTTTCAATATGATACTCGTTTCTTTTATTTTACAGTCAGTTTCTTGAATCTAACTGCCTGATATGTATAAGTACAGAAAAGGAAACTAAATTCAGAAAACAGAATGTTAAGAAATAGGCTAAAAGCAGCATTACAACAGAAATAATATGAAATAAAATAAAACATTGATTTACAATGTTTAATTAGAATTTTTTCAGATTAAAAAAAACAATTTTTGCAATAAAAACTAGAGTTTGCATGTCAAAATAAACAATTCTTTCAACGGTCAGAAAAACAAAATCCTCGGTGAGCAGAAAAATTATGTAAACTTTTAAGTCTCTCTAGGCAAAAACACCCTGAAGTTGATGGACGAAATGATTTAGTTCACTATATTAAATCCTTTTTACAATCAGAATAAATATTTTTAGGTTTAACTGAAGCTATTAAAATGCATTAAAATTCGTCGATATAGAATAATTCCAGCAGTAATATAAATGGGAAGAGAGAAGTTTTACTAATGCATCGAAGTATAAATATACTTAAAATGAAAAATATTGAATTTTGTATAATGCATGTGTATTGTAGTAACATACAGAATGAATCTAAATATACACATTTTTATTTATTTATCTGTGCAAATATA
The DNA here is from genome assembly GCA_000611955.2 of Stegodyphus mimosarum. NCBI lineage: Eukaryota > Metazoa > Arthropoda > Arachnida > Araneae > Eresidae > Stegodyphus > Stegodyphus mimosarum. The sequence goes on along the minus strand of KK116233.1, from coordinate 1,748,095 downwards.
ATGAACTCTGCATTTGCTCAATTCATTCGTTCTAAATGCAATAAGACGGAAAATTATTGAGGGATGTTCGGAAACCTATTCTCATTTCTAATGCAGCTATCCAAAACAGCCTTATTAAGAAGAAGTAATAAGGAAACGTGTTTCATTTTCTCTTTCTTTTATATATCTCGCACCCTCCGGAAAATTATGGGAACCTCCTGTCTGGCAATTTGGTTTGGGTCTTATTGGCATCAAGGTCTGAATGTGTTTCTTGTGCTTCCCCACCTCCAGCTAGATTCTGGTAGCCTTCTGCAAATATGCTATGAGGCTGATCATACTGCTAATCCATTCTTTCCCCACCCCCATGGGTTTCAGGATCGAGGGGTAGGACTCAATACTACTAATTAGTGCATCCCCTCGGCGAATAGAGAAACGTCAACGACATCTGCCGCCTGAAGTAAAAGGAAAACATATTGCATATGCATTTTTTTCCTATCTGTCTAGATGAAAGAAGTAAGCGACAAAAGCAAGATGCATAATTTATTGTAAGTAGGAAGAAAGGCAACAAAGACTTTATTATCATAACGGAATTACATGTAATAATTTCAATTTGTACCTTTAAAATAAGAAAGAATTTCCAGAAAATATTTTCAATTAGTTTTTTTTTAATTCATACACCTAAAACATTCATTTATCTATAAATGATTCTTCAAGTAGAATATACAAAATATTATGCTTCCCACTTTTAAAAATCAACGTGAATGCCATTTAAAGGAACCTATAATGATATTCAGATTAAGAGGAAAACTATTCGATGACCCATGTAAATCGTAATCAATCTGTGACAATTATGAACGGGAACGCTTGATAAATTAATTACCGAAAGATTAATTACTAGCCATACAAAATGAAAACGTGCATGGCTATTTAGTTAAGATAAAAATTCTAACTACAAAAGATAATTTATTCCGCCTGGGTCTAACTATTTTGTTGAAATTATTTTTTAACTTTTAATGGTTTACTAAATTTCTGCATATTTTCAGAATCTGTAAATTTCTGCTTTAAAAAGTTGCACTCCCAACCCTTTCACCAGGGACAAGTGATTTTAAATCAGCAGGGGAAGCATGCTCAGATTCTACTCTCTAAACCTTCTTTTAACTGCTATCTCATTTCTGCCTCATTTGAATAAGCATGAATTAGAAATTTGTATTCTGGAAGGGAAATGGAGAGCAAGAGAGACAGAAAGCAATTTCACTTAAAACATCTGGTTAGTAAAACTAAATGAATCCTTATATTATAAATCACATGTTGATATGCTTCAAATTTTAAAATACGCAGGATGGAAAAAAGAATGAACATCTCCACATCAGGTTTTTCGCACGGAATGCTAACTTTCAGGAATACTTACCAAATTTCTTTAGATAATTATGTCCAAGTTTAATAAATCAATACGCTTAGTTTACACAAGAACTACTCAAATATTTCAAAGCATGTTTCAGCCTCCAGTAAGGTTACAAATAATATAATTTTTGAAAGAATTCGAGAAGGAATTTTATCTAGAAAGTTTCTTCTCAAATATAAGCGAGTAAAGAACAAAAGATACACATTAAATATAGCACCAAATGCATCTAAATACTGTTACCTCTTTATTTGGTGTAAGGTCATAATGCCGCTTGATGGCATGGTGATGAGGTACGTTTTGATGAATGAGATGTTCGCGCATGTTTATTTATATGCCATTTAAAAACTTAAATAGTTTTCAATGCATATGACATTAAAAGAGCTTTACTGATACTTAACTATCCATTTTAACCAAGTTTAGTGAAGAAGTCTTTGCTACAGGTTTCATTGAACCGAAGTGTTGTTTACACCTCTTCTTGCATTTTGTGATGAATGTTAATCATTCATTTGATGCATTTGAGATTGTAATGGTCTCCTTTTACGAAATGGCATTCCTTTTGTAAACCTACTCAATGCATCCCAGCGGACGGTTTTTGAAATGAGAGGTAATTCAAGAGGCCACCAAAAGCCATCATCGGCGAATGGTCGATTAAGAAAAGTACAAGTGAATGAGTAGATGGCGAAAGCAGCAATAAAAAGCCACCTCTCTTCCCTCTTTATTGTACTTGAGACCATCCCGACTCAGGACCTACTGCTAATGACAAAAACTCAAACATCAGCCACTTGAGAAAGCATTGCACGAAGACTCTTACAAAACCAGCCCCCGCCGAATAAAAACAGGTGGACGATACATATGTCTGTGGCTGCGCATATACCTTTCTGTATATATATATATATAAATGTAATATCTGACGAGAGTTGTCGGGTATGGGGGTTTCACAGAGAGTTTCCATCCCTGCCTTGCTCAAGTCTGGTCACGCTAGTGTAGCCCAAGCTTTTTATTTCCTTAATTGTCAGTTAACCCGAAGCAAGGGGAGGATGTTGCCTAGCAACCGCCGTTATGCAACGTGGCAAAAAGAATCACCCTGTTCTTTATGGCGAAATGGAAGCACTGAGCCCCCTACTCCCACTTCTACCTAATGTGGTGAATGAGGGATAACCGTCTCTACCCCCCAATCTATTCTCTTAATGAGAGAAAGAAGACTTAGGGACGATTACGAGAGAAAAGCAAGGCAGAGAACAAAAAAGGCTACCCAGATCTTCTTTTTTTTTGCCTTAGTTGGAAGTTGTTCCTTTATTTTTTTAATTATTGATAAGTTGAGCTAAATTGGGCATGTTCTCTGAATTTATTTTGAATACTGCCGGATCGAGTCAAAGCAGGATATTCCTTTAGAATGAATGAATGAATGAAACGGGAAGTGGATAGGTTATGCTAAGCGTGTAAGAAATACGCTTTTAGAAATTGATAACGTAGGAGATATCCTAATTTATTTCACCTAGTACCATATGAGTAACATATGAACGCCCATTCAATGGCTTCTTAATGCTATTCCATCTGAGATACCACTCTAGTCAACAAAACTGACTGACGCAATATACAAAATTATGTACTAAGAAGTTAATAAAAAGCTCCTTATTGAAATAAGAATCAAACCAATATCAGAAATCAACATATTTTAAAAATAATAAAATAATTTTTGGTTAATAGAAAATTGTAAGAGAATATTGTTGCACTCATTGTAGAATGGTATGTATTTTCGTTTAAATTACTCTTATAAGAAAATACTGGTATTAAATCACAGGGATAATTAATAAAATTGATTAATTCCCGTATCAGTAGAAACACAAGACTAAATTAAATTTAGAAAAGTAAATAAAACTACATAATAACACATAATTAAATTCTGTAGTTCCTAACAATCAACAGTGCTTAAATATAGGGATAGCTATATTGCTCATGATTCATCCATCTTTCCGGGCAGGATAAAAATAACTGTATGAAAGAAACACCTTCCTCAGCATAAACTGACTGTAAAGTGGAATTTCACAACATCGGAAACCTAAAAAACAACCTTAACATTGATAAAATGTGATATACCAAAGGTCAATTGCCTCGATCCTAAATCTGGAATCTGCTCGATTTCATCTAGAAAGCAGAACCTTCATTAGGGTAATAATTAGCAGATGGGTGATGATATATATTGATCTTTTTCGTCTGTTTTTAAGTTTAGTTTTCAAAAATAAAATTAAAAAAGGTAAAAGAAAACGACAGGAAGAAGAAAAGAGAGAGAGAGAAAAAAAAGATATAGATGAAAAATTGAGACGAACAGGTAAACACACGGGTATTTAGAAGAAAGGACATAAGGCAGAAAGAATTCCTCTCTGTAACTACGATTTTAAATCTGCTTCATTTGTTTATTATAGATATAACCCCTGAAAACCGTGCGGAGTCCGTTTCTCTTTCGAATTACATATATATTGGATACGTGCTTCTCATCCAGAGTCGGATTTCTTGAGATTCGGGAATTAATACAAAAAAAGCATCTATTTAAAAATTACTTCTTCTATTTTTGTGAAAGGAAAAAGATGGTTTATTGGAAAATAAGGTTCAGAAAATTAAACCTTTTAGAAGGAGAACCAATATTTATGTTCCGAATTTATTACTTATTTAAGCCTCAGATATTTCTTTGAAAAACTGAAGAAATTATTTAAAGATTGTTGGATGGTAAATGGTGATTTGAGTCTGCTAAACCAAGGATTCTTAGCCGGGGAAGAATCCCCACCGGAGGAAATTTTATAATTTCAGGAGGGAGAGGATTCAGTCTTTTACTTAGCTCTTAAGTATTTAGTTTTAATTTATGAAAATAAAAACTACTTTTATTAGTTTATGAATATAAAAAATTACTTAAGTTTACGTTTTGGTTATTTATCGAAATTTTCTATACTTTTTGTTTCTTAATTCATTAAATATGCTATAAAGTAATCTAAATCTAAATAGATGTGCATGCATTTTTGGAGTTTCTGAGATGAGAAGGAAAGATCTTCTAGCAATGATGAAAGGAGCTCATGGGGCAAAACATGTTGAGAACTGCTAAAATATAGAAACACGATTCAGTATTTCGTATGTTCCCTTCCTTAAAATCGCATGCTTAAATGCCTCGATGGTAAAAATCCTTTAACATCTGAATAATAAATCCTCTGAAACATTGTTAATTGAGTGAAATACGAGAACAGAAATTATGTGTGATTTCTGCAGTGACTGCTTCTTTTCATACCCCCAAAAAAAAGAGATCTTCCAAGGTGTTTTGAGGTTTAGTCATTTAAAACTGTAAACCATGCTCATAACATCAGTATATATAAGTATAAAATGAGCTAGTTAAATTTAAAAAGATGTTTATATTATATTTTAATAACCAAAATAAAGATATTCAGTAACCATTAAAAAGGGAGAAATTTGCACAGTAAATATGCAATCGCTGGGAGTGTTAATGTAACTAAAAGATTCTAGAACTATCTTTACAGCGACAGCAAAAGATCAGTAAGTAATATTACTTAGAACGAATAAGTATGTATCCTATGGCTAAGGATCACAAATATCCGAAAGTTAAAATGAGGTAAATGCAGCATAAATATTATTTGTAGTAAAAGGAATGATCACGCTGGGTGACTTTCTTCTCGTTTAAATCTCTGGATTCTCACTTTCTCCTTTAAGTCCCTGTGCCTGGATCAGCAGGATTTTACTCTATCTAAATCTTAAACAGACCCCTTTTCTTTTATGATAGAAATCCAGATCCAACCCTTTAATAGCTAACTAACCGACAACACTCCTACCATAAGCACTCCACAACTTTCCGTTTATCGCCCCAACTTAGTGCAAAAAATCTCCACAGAAACACCCTTGGCGAATTTTATTCTCGCCGCCGTGGGAAAATAATAGATAGCCCACTAGTATCCTTTCGCGCAGTTCGGCGTCTATTGCGGTCCAGTCTCCATAACTCCCAGATCGGCGATTACCGGACCCGAACTTTCCCTTCGGGCCCTCGGGCAGAGAGGGGTAATTGCCGCAGTAGTCCGGCAATTGCAGCCTCGGGCTCAGCCCTCTTAAGCCCGTGCCAGGGCTGACGGATAATGTGGTTCTCTAACAACGAACTTAGTACGGAGATTTTCTGCTTCTTTGGAAATGTGGAGGGAGTTTAGGGAACTGTTATCGGCACTTATGATAGCTACTACCGTTTGAATGTTTTTGCATGGCGCATCACAGAGAAGAATGTTTCTTCTTTTTCTCCTACTGACTAAACACATACAGCACGGAATAATGTAGTTCAGAACTTAAGCACAAATTGTTACTCTTTGGGCTTTAGGAGTTTCTAAAGATAGAAAATACGGAATTGTAAAGATAATGCAGAGGATACATGAGGGAGATTCTGTAAGAAATTAACATGACCTAATCGATTTAAAACTGAATGCACTTGAGTAATATAATACAATACTCAATAAAAATAATTATTGAAGATAAAGTTTCTTTGCCTTAACAAAATATGATAAGGGAAAAATTATCTAATTGGGATAAATTACCTGACTGGGCCACTTGAAGCAAAAACCTCGCAAGAATAAATTATTTAATACATGTTTATTATATTTCCAAAATGAAGATCTTAATTTCGAAATCAAAACGTTTATTTTATCATAAATAAAATTTTTCTAATGATTACCTCTAAAATCGATAACGTAATTTTTAATAATGTTTCTCTTGATTACCAACGTTAAACTTTGCAGTTTTCTTTAAAAGAATACTCTATTTCTCTCATCGGCTCCCTCTTGTGTCCAAGTTATTAAAGTCCAAAGACACTAATATATCGTTTCGTCTTCTGTTTCCGTATGACAAGAATATGATGATCGCGTCAATGTTTTGCAATTTTTCTTACAAATGCAACATAAATAATGCTAGTTTTCTCAAATGTTCTTCCACGAAAACATCCCTTTCCAGTCTTGCTCAGTTTTTCCATAATACAACTCCTTTATTGGACATTGTTAAGTAGCTCAGCAGTGTTTAATACTTAAAGCTTTTAACTTCTTCAAATTATATATCAATTAAAATAATAATCAATATGAAGTTTGTCAGTATGAAAAATAAATTTCAAATTAATAATGGCATCAAATTCCGGCATATATAAATACCCATATTAATATTCCACGCACACATAATGCATCCATAAATTTACATTACGCTTATTGTATTTGCGTATAAATCCAATATTTTTTGTTATTCAAACTGGAATAATTAAAATTTTATCTTATGCTCTAATACATTACTATACATTTTGGTCCTCTAAGAACAGGAGTTTTATGATGTCATTGATAAAATCTTTATTACAGGCCATTTTGTGGTTTTAGGCAAATTTGATAAAAATATTTTTTAAGTTTCTTTTTGCAATCTCGTAGAATTACATTCAACATGTAAAAATAATTTCTACAGAAATTTATTAAGTTGAAATTTGTCTGTTTTAGCACGCATTTTTTACCTTTGTATTATTGACTTATGTAATGTTTCTTATGCTTACAAGCTGCACAGTTTAGGTATTCAATTTCCTTTTATTCTATTTCATGAAAGAAAAACTATGTCTACATTGATAGCTGAAAATAAATTAAGGGTATTTTTGCTTTTTACTTCTTCTAAATTTGCATATTTTTAAAAGAAATTTAGCACCAAATATTCAAATTGTTTTGTATGTGATGTGGATGTGATATCATGATATATATCCTGTAGTTTATCACACAGAGCTAAATTGTCTTCTAGTCCCATTATCTCTCAACCGTCTCTGCATATGTTTGCTATTTAAAGCATCAAAAAGACATCCCGAAAAAAAAACGGAAAATGAGAGATAAAAGTCTGATATTTTTTCATAAAAAATATTCCATTTTCTCTCTGTTATCTCTTGATATATACATACACCCGCTTTATAAATGGAGGGAAAAAGAACAATGGTATTGTATACAGAGGATATCTGAATTTAAAAACTGACGATGATAACAATAAAATAAAAACATTACTTCTTCCCTTATTCCGCCATAAAGAAGGAAAAAAAAGAAAAATTCCCCACCCGCACGAGTGAAAGGAAAAACAGCCTCTGCTTAGAAATTAAATTAATGTGAAACACATCAGTGATAATCACGGCCTAAAATGACTACCACAATGAAAGTGAAAAAATAAAAGAGAATAAAAAAAGTCTCAGTTTCCCTTACACAAAACTACAATGTTGTGACGATATAAAAACCAAACTTTCTCTTTTTTTCTCTGCTATGAAAACATTTCTTCCTGGGCCTTTTTCCCTAAGCTTCTAACCATTAATCACATGCCCTCTACTGTTAATTACAAGTCTGGACCATTTTTATGACGTTGCAGCAAGCCTCTGTCCCAAGCCCTGGGATCGATTCTTTTTTTGCTGATGAGGGAGAAGCAATGGAACACATCTGCCTAGGGTGGACGTAGCAAGCGAAATAATTCAATTTGCTGATCGGCTGCACATCCCTACAGAAGCGTTTGTTCCGTTTCCGTAAATTTTAATCAACTTTATTTGAAAAAGAAACTGCGTGGGCAAATTTTCAAGGTGCGTGCATCTTACCATGAACCGGTTATGAAAAACAGACAACCAGTCAAATTATTTGTTTCATGATTACATTCTAAACTAACGGCAATAACTAAGCTGCAAAAATTGCGTTGCTGTTAGAAACAGTATTAGAAGATTCTTCACATTTTTTTCTTCGAGTTATGTTACGTTACGCTATGAAGGAATTTATCATTTGACAGGGTATCTGACTACCATATTTGAAAGTTATGGGCATTCCACGTGACCTAAAAATTGACTTTTCGATCTATCCTTTGGTAGAATTTATAATCTTAGAAACAGTTACATTATGCGGGTAAATTAAAAAATATTACTTATAACATCATATATCATGTAATTCGGTACGTAATAATCATGTGTACACCGTAAAACAATGCAGCAATTTTTAATTAAATATTTCCTGTGCCTTTAGTCATTTTAGATTGATCTTAATGCTTAGATTTTAAGCATATGGTATCTGTTTCAAAAATAATTGGAGGCGTAATTTATTTTTGTAGTCTTAGGTAAAGGTGAAATCTTATTTTCATATGAAAGAAATCGAACTAAGTTCATATTCTTAAAATTTTAATCTTCAGAAATTCATTATATATGAATAATAATGCTTTAGTGTCGTTTGTGTTTTTTAAAATTATTTATCATAAAATTTATAAATGTGCTGATATTTTTAGAAATTTAAAGACTTTTTCAGAAGTTTCATATTTATTTTAATCTGAAGCAAGTTTTAAACTTTGTTGAAATGGTAGAGAAATTTTGAATGAGGCAAAGAATATTCTCTGGATTCCTAAGTTTTTGTTAAAATTTGCAAATTTTACCCCACTTAATTTTTGACCATCTAGTTAAATATAATAAGATATACAAAAAATCAAGCTAGCAGTTGCATTATGTGTCAAAATCTGTATAAAATGTCGCAGGGAAATTTTAAATTTTACTTGCTTTTTGCATGAACTCTATAGTCCTCTACAAAGAAAAGAAGAAATTTGGTTTACGTTCTACGCAGCTGATGTTAAAATTTCTTCGTGTTTATTAATTACAACTGTAATGATTTTCGAACCAGAAATCAAGCCAGGAAATCATAAGATTGTAAATGTGTGCTCTACCAATTTTAGACGCCGTTGGCCTTTTCATATTAATGTTTACATTATCAATACATTTCTGGAAGCAACTGGCAAAAAAATTTATAAAATTAACTGAGGCATTTACACTGCAGTGTATTTATAAACGAAAAACGACAGAATTAAATTAAACATGTTGTTCTAGCACAACAGAGTCAAAATACTCAATTTCGAGTGTATTTCAGACTCACTCGATTATTCACGTAAGGCTGACGCATTAAAATGTTGTCGCGCGCTATTTACAAATTATTGTTGCTGAGTTGACTAAATTTGAATTCGAATAATCGAAATGTTTTGAAATTCGAATAGATCTAAATGTTTGTAGTGGAGCTTCGAACATCTCAATTAACTAATATCAAGTGTTCGAATCATCGGAAAATCCAGAAAATTGGGTTAAATTCTTTCTAGCCACATGTAAATATTCACTCTAATGCAAGTGATACGATTTTGTTGTATTTTTTTTCAAATTTTATTTCAGTAAAGATAGTAAGCACATTTGAAATAATAAAAGATATTTTAAAATATAAAAAAACATTATGCGAATCAAATTTTCTTTGTTTGTTTAAACATAAAACCCATAAGTATTTCAATTTAAACTAATCTGTAAAATTAAATTTCATTCGTACAGATCTTAAAAATAAATATATAACCTTCGTTTTACTGCTAAAAAATTAAAAAATGCTGAAAGGTCTCATATTTGAATGGTAGTCCAAAAGGTTTTGTTAAGGTTTTTTACTCTCTCACTGGATAGTCTACAAGTCTGCTGTAACACTCTCTTTTACTAACCCATTTTGCTTTATCTTTTTAGCTTTATTATAAAGCACCATTTTCTTCGCCCTTACGCCATGTACAATTACGCCATGTGCAAAATTACAAAAATTTTTAACAGCAGCATAACAGCATATGTTTAGAATTCCCGGTACAACGTTAAGTGTTGCCACACATTTTTCTGTTTTTTCCAGTCTTTTCTGAGTTCATCATAGCTATCTAGAGTTTTCTTACTGAGATGGCTTTACAAAATTTTTTTGTCTTTTGATTATTAGCGTTTGGTGTCTTTACTTTATTTATTAAATATTATATTTTTACGCTTACGCCACATAAAATTCGATTCAACAGTGAAATCACAAAATATTTAAAAGCAACATATCTTTAGAATTTCCGGTAGACAGTCTCGCACGCTGGAGATAAAAATGCTTTATTCCGTACAATATTGCTACTGCTCGCTTTGAAATCGTTAAGTTTGTTAAAAATTCGTCAAATCACAAAATACTAAATATAAAAGTCGAAATTCAAAATTCGGGCTTCCAGATGCATATGTTCGGGTGGAGGACTACGTTATTTAAAATTAGATTTCTCTAGGTGCCCTCGTTTTTTTTCACAATGCGGGAAACATACCTACATTCATGCAGATTTTTCATTATTTCATTTCTTAAGTATAACATAGGGCGATTTTATTTGGTTGCAATAATTTGAAAACAGATACGCTGTTTATTAGTGATTTAGCTCAAAATTCCGTTTCGAGGCTAATATCACATTTGGGACAAACTCCCTTTTGGGCTAACAATATTATTTTGCCATTTATGTACAACCTAAATATTTTCCAAATATCGTAGACTATTTACATGCCGTACATATTCAACGGAAGCAGTTCATAATTTCTCAAATACGGTGTAGTAGTATTTTTAGCCTTTTTAGGTTATTTAAATAAACAGGAAAATTAAAAATACATAAACAAACTAACAGAAAATTCAATTTTATTTGATTCACATAGTTTCATAAAACTATGCAGATTAAACTAAGCGGACGATCCGGGTCATTTGAGTTCCGGATAATTACATTACGGATAATTAATGTTCTACTGTATTTCAAGCTTACTGTGCTGTTAAATACCGTTCTTGTTTACCTTAAATTTTCGCCAGTACTACTACAACGATATGCAAAATTAAAATATGTATGTTATTTACCTGGCAATAAATTAAATTTTAGATACAGATTTTAGATGCGTTTGGAATTAGATTTTTGTAATCGTGTTCTTTTCAATTCCACGAATGAGAATTTGCAATAGTTGTCGAAACGAAATTACTGCCACCTTAGTCAATGAATATCATTTAATCGCTGGCGTTAAAAATAAATACTCGCGAATTCAGAAACACGCTGCGCGTAAAGTACACATTAATTCCTAGGAAGCTGAAAGGCGTAAAGCGTCTTTAATAGCATCCCATTTTCGCCGAAATAACGATCGTTCACTTCGCACTTCCCAATATCAAAAGAGTCTAAATAAAAGTCTTCGACCCCCCTTTCCCAACACTCCACTACCTTAGTTTCTCCTCGTCTATACCCGATAAGTACGGGAAGCTATCTGATTTTTTTTGCTTACACGTCACACCAGCATACAAAAAGGACTTCGCGAAAATAAGGAAACATTATTTGCAATTCAGCCGAAAGAGCACAGCTGAAGCTCGGAAGAATATTGCGCTTGTCAAATCAAATTCCAAAGTCAGGGCTTGTAATGAAGGCTGAAAGCGAACGAAGATACCGTCACAAGGCGGAGTGAACGAAGAGAAATCTAACGAGCAATAGCTTGTTACTTTTTCTTCGTTTTTTTTTCTTTGCATCCCGAGCGTGGATGGTATAGAACGATTTCACTTTTTTCAATCAATACCAGTTGACGGAGGGTATAGTTTTTTCTTGGGGGCTGGAGTAAGGAGGACTGTTCGCAGCGACGATTTGTAACGTGCCTCTGTCTGTAGACGACGCTTCTTTTTAACCTCTTCTTCCATTAGGGACTTCGAAGTTGAAAACTAAATTTATTTTAAGGACCAAAAAAACATCGCTTACGTTAGTTATACTTTTAGAAGTTAGAAAGGAAACTCTATCAGTAGCACCGAGGTAATGCAATACGCGTGGGATGTTTTTAAAACATTGTTATCAATATCATAGTAAACGTTTGAAAATGTTTTGCCAAAATTATCAACTCTAACATAAAATAATACATACCATATTATCTTTGCAATTTTAAATGCAAAAACAAAAGTAAAAAGTGTTAAAGTTATAAAGGTTTCATTGTTACGTTATATTAAAAATACAATTAATAAAATTAATAAGAGCTGTGTTATTGCATTCACATTTTTAAGCACAAAACTTAAGATAGTAAAAGCTATATTATTAGCCTAAAAGGGGTCCCAAATGGTCTATTATTCTCCAAATGAAATTGCGCGTTGAATCACTATAAACGGCGTATCCCTTTTCAAATTGTTGCCACCAAATATTATCGCCCTGTATAATTTTTAAAGAAGTATTAAATAATGAAGAATCTTCATATATGTATGCAGTTCCTCGCACTGCGAACAGAAAACTGTTATTTCTGGTTAAAATTTAAACTCGCATCTCAAATGAATTCAGATGAAATTGGAATGAACAATTGAAACAAATGAAACAATGACACGCAGTTTAAGTAATGTTCAGCGATTGTCGCTCTTTTCAAATCCCAAAACAAAGTCAGTATAAGCAAATGTAGTAATGTTTTAGTACCTTATGAGTAAACACTAAAATAATCAAGCAAAAGAAATTTACGTCACATTAAATTTAAGTAACTAAAGCTATAAATTATGCATTTAAAACTGTAAAATAATTTACAAGATCTTAAGTGAAGTTATAGGAAACAATTCATACTCGAGACCAAAAATATTATGCATCACCAAAACTAAATTAAGTAACAATTATCATAATAATAAAATGTATAACTTGGTGCAATTCAATTTAGAATAAAGCAAAATTTTTTATACAGAAAATAAACCGATTGAATAAAGCTCAATTTTGACGCAAATCAATGATTACTAATGAAACTAATAAAAAAAATAATTTCTGTTTCGATAAAGTTTAAGTAATAACTTCTGAGAAACGAAACGCTATTTTAAATGCAGTGGAGTTTTGATTGAACATTTTTCAAGGGGGATCGAAAAAATAAATAATTAATACGAAAAAAACGGTTAAATCAAATTATTGTTAAAAAGATAAATGAGTTAGCATTTTATACATAAAAAAATTTATTACATTCGATATGAATGTTCCATATTGAAAAGAATTGATATATTGAATATTGAATGTATTTTAAAACAGAAATTCAATAATTCATGTTTTGTTATTTGGCTGAATTTTGCATCAACTGAAAATATTACTTTTAAAACTTTAAATATTTGCATGGTCGCCACGTTTTGCACTTAGAAAACGTTTTAGCATTTTATCAATAATAAATAACTTTATTTATATCTATCATTATTCGAAATCAGAAAAGATGAATAGTACATGCGGGAAAAGGATTATTAAATAAATATATCGAATTTCTACTATATTTATGTTTTTATTATTAGCCCGAAAGTGGTTATTTACCTTGAAGATTTTGCATCGTTTATTATAATCACTTTTCAAATTGTTGTCACCAAATATTACCGATGTGTATTATTTTTAAAGAAATTAAATAATGAAGAACCCGTATGTATGTATGTATGTATATTCCTGGAATTGTGAAAAAAATGAAGGTACCTAAAGCCATCAAATTTTGAATAATGTCTTACATTCGAACATTTGCACGTGAAAACCCGAATTTTGAATGTCGAATTTGTTTTATTATTTTTTATTTCACATTTTATAAAACTCTGATGAATTGTTGCTTATCAAACTGTGGCAATACTGTACAAAAAAAAACACTTTTATCTCCAGCGAGCGAGACTGTCTGTCAGAAATTCTACAGATATGTTGTTTCTAAATATTTTGTGCTTTTGCTGTTAAATTAAATTTTATGTGATACGAGTGCATAGAACGGGATATTTAATATGCAAATTTAACACATAAAAAGTTAATAATATTATTTTTCTATCCATCATGTTAAGAAAACTGGATATTGATATGATGAACTAAGAAAAAGTTGAAAAAAATATAAAATTTATGCCAGAACTTAATGCTGCATCGAGAATTCTAAACTATGATACTATGCAGCTTTTGAAAATTTTATCATTTTGTTCATTTTTCATATCATGAAATGTATGAGACGTAAACGAAAAGAAAACAATGCTTGATAATGCTAAAAAGACAAAAACAAACAAACAAAAATGTGATATCAAGTGCAATAGGTGACTGATAGCCTGGGAGTTCAGCAAGATCCTAAAAACCTCAAAAAATTCTTTTGGGCGACCATTAAAATTTGAAACCCTTCAGTTTTGTTTTTCAATTTATATTCAATAATCTTTTAAGTATAAAGTATTTTAAGTATTATTAGTAAACTTCAATAACTATATTTATTCTAAGCAGGTATTACTATTCAATACAAAAAACGAAAAAAAGGCGGATTTAAGCTTTAAGAATTCATAAAAATGCTTGAAAACAAATTTGTCTACAGGAACTCAAATCAAATTCTTAAACTTTATCAATCAGCATTTTCAATGCATGCATATTACTTCGTCATGATAAAATCTGAATTCGTACATGGAAAGGTATTCTGTTAGATAACCCTAATTTTTCCCAGATCTTTAATGCTTTGTAATGAAAAAATGTCTAAGACATCAATAAAGCTTCTTCTTAAACTATGGTGGCGACACAGATAAAAGCGCTGTTCTCCGTACTTCTTCCCCCTTTTATTGTCTACACTTAATACTTCCCAGCCATAGCATTGCTCTGGGACTGCGTTATCTTGTTTTCCCCGCATATTTATTAACAAGAAAGAGAAAACAAAATACAGGCTGAAGCAAGTCGCGCCAGAGCTTATGGGAATTTTAAAGGATTAGTAAAAAAGTTTAGGAGAATACAATTTTGTAAAGCTCACTTTAGATGTGAATGGTTTTTCTCCTGTTAGATGTTTTAAATTAAATTTTAGGAAATAAATTTTAAAATTTAGAGACTTCTGTACGTATTTTTTTAATAAAGTGGAAACTGCGGAAATGCTCGCATTTTTGTTGCGGTCACCATCACCAATCACGCAATAATTATTATACATACCATTGATATTTCCCTACGCCTAGAAAGTGCATTACACATGTGAGAAAAGAAAGCCATATTCAAGAGAGTAAATCGTACTGTAAATTACATTGCTTAAAGATACGTGTAAGTCACGTCCTCCACTTGCCCAATACTATTTAAAAAGAAATTTATCGTGCCAGTTTTTTACAGCATTTTCGGTTTTAGTAATTTATATAGAAAAATCTGCATTTACTATAAATATCTTCATAGAAAACGCGTAGAGCATTCAGATGTCGGCAGTAATAAGCTATGAATAGGTATTAAAATAAACAAATTACATATAAATAATGCCACCCGGAAAGACCGGAAAGTGGATAGCGATTCCGACTGTCGTACCGAAAGGCCTGGGCTCGATTCCCGGAGAAGGCATGGATGTAGATTGTCTATCTCTTGATAGGAGGCAATGGTTGTGGGGCTCTTAGGTGCCTTCACAATAAAGTAACCATGGCTTGCCTTAGTAATGGCCGATGCCTGTAATGTCTAGTGCCCTCTATTGGAGGGGGAAAAAGAAATCTCTTTCTAGTAACATAAACATCTTAGTGTATGCGTAGACACTGGTAGTTAAATCCCGCGATATTTTTAGTGTAAGCCCTGAAATTAAAAGTATAACATATTATCAAAGAAATATATGAATTATTTAAAGCAACAGACCCTAGTCTTAAATGAAAAGAAAATATCATGCAATAAAATCATACGTTTAGAAAAACCTGGCGAAAAATATATAGTTGATCCTTAGGCATGAGGAGATTTTGGACACTGAAAATTGAAAGTTATTGAATTTTGTTCAGCTCTCCTGCATTATTATCCTTTAAAATAATCCTGGCATTTCTCCTGAATATATTACTTTCAATAATTTTTCCGCGTGTCTCTTTTAAAAAGGCCCTTTAATATACACTTGAATGTATTAGTTCTAAAATTATATTAGTTTTTTTTGCTTTTATTTGATTACGACAAAACCCCGAGGGCTATTTGCCTAAGAGGAGAGATGCCTTCGTGGAAGACTTTCTAAGGAAAACTGGCTCGTATACATTTCACACGTGAGGAAAATCACGAAAACGCCCATGCGACCTCCCGTTTGCGGGATTCGAACCTCGGACCGAACTACCAGTGTTCAGCGACTTTTACCGCTCGGCCGTTGGTGGGCTAATAAGTATATAGATGAATCAACATATTTGTTGACAGTTAACTGAAGATATATGGATATTCATTATACTTATTAAAACCACATTTAAAGCGCCATTATCTGCACATAGCGACATAACCTAAACGTAGCGGCATTATATACACATAGTGAAATTCTGTATTTGTCGAATCAGCAGCAGCAGTGCGTTTGCATATGTTCAATCACTTTATCGAACCATGCATTCAATAATGTGAATGCAAATGGAAATTAAGCTTCAGGAAAGTAAATACATTTAAACATGGGGAAATAGTAAATTGAATTGCAAGTTCAACTCTATACATGTATATGTAAATCACAGTTCAGAAATGTGAAGACATTTAATAATCATATAATCGCAAAATAAATGCTCTGAAAAAAATATCAAATGTTTTAAATTAAATTAAATTAAACATTATTTTTGAATACTTTCCCGTCAGTTGATTCTAAGTAATATTTAATTAACTACAACAAATTATGCATAAAAATTTGCCTCTTGGTCCTGCCCTTGCAGCAGATTCATTGAACGAAACTAGTTTTCACTATACTGTTCTTAAAAACGTTACATAGCTTTGATAGCATTCTTTACTGTATGCATATAATGAAACGAAAACTAAATTTGCTCATCAGTTTTAGAATTTTGCATATAACGTAACTACAAAATTTACAAGTTCTGAAAAAATGGTTGTAAAATTGTATGCAGTAAATAAAAATATAAGTTTAGTATCAAAATCATAATTAACGTTTTTCCTAATAAGTAATTAAATCAGGAGCATAACAGATTATGTAACATCACAGAATACACTGTTACGAATTTTGTGCAACTGTAAATAATTTTAGTGAAATTGTAGTATCTTCTGTATAGTGTAATACGGAATGCTTGAAGAAGCGAAGCGTTGCTGGAAAAATAGGGTTACAGGCACAAGTCTATTTAACACTGAGGCAAATGGCCATCTTGCCAAATTTGCGAGATAGCGCCAAGCTGATGATGGTTTGGGCTACTAATTTTTAGACAAATGTGACGAGAAATTGCCAAAAGTCACAAATTTCGGGACTATTTGGCGACATTTTGATCCGGTTCCTCTATAACTGTAATTGGTACTGTAGCTTAGAAATTATAATTTATCCCTGTATGTAACTCTAACAGTATCTGGCCGTTATATGTAACTTTATCCATATATACCTTCCAGTAGTTTCGAGAAATGGAAGGTTATAGAGATTTCTGCGCCGTATGGGGAAAATCATATAAGCCCGGAAAGAGCATCAGTTCTCAGTTTTTTAGTTCAAAACTGACTTCGGAGTATTGAGATCTCAGTCCGAGCTTCGCCTTTTAGATGCGCTTTGCATTGCGTTGTGTTTAACATTCTTGTTAGTTTGAAGTATAACTACAGATTGTGCTCTGTAATACTGAGAAGAGCTATACGAGTGCATTTGTGGAATGCAAATTATATGTAAAATGCATATTATGCAAGATGAAAGATTTCTAATTTCAAAATTTACAGAAAGGTTATAAGCTTTAAAGCCGAAGTGTTTATTACAATATTAAAGAAAATTGACAAAATTTTAAATATCTTACCTTGTATTTTATTAAGTGGAATTTTGAAAATTTTCGTATTAAGGGCTTTGAACATAGAAATTGTCTTTTTAATTTTTCCTATAATTTTTCTTCAGATGCTAGGTTTACAAAGTCAAAAGTCACTTAGCAAGAACAATACAATGCCCCAAACCTAATTTTCATAACTTTATTAAATTTTATCCCATTGACTTCATAAAAGTTAGTAGAACTTTAATTATAAAACAAAAGGCTTCTATGTAGAATTCCAGTTACTCAAAGTCATTTAGACTGAAACTAAAAACTCAGATGAAGTAAAAAAAACATCCTGTGGAATTCTGAACGTAGAAGTATGTAATATATGGCATTTAAAAAATCTTTTTTTGAATTAGAATAATTAGAATTTCGAATTTGTTTTATTATATGTATCACATTCTGTAAACCTTTAAAGAATTTTCGATTAACAAACTCAACAATTTCAAAGCAAGCAGAGCAACACTGTACGGAATCAAACCTTTTCATCTCCAGCAAGCGAGACCGTCTGTTGGAAATTCTAAACGTATGCTGTTTTTAAATATTTTTGATATTATTTTTTTGTTGAATCGAGTTTTATGTGGGGTATACGCCAAGAAAGTGATAGTTAATAAACAAAGTAAACATATAAACCATTGATAATAAAAAAAACAAAAAAAAAGTTTTCTAAAGCCATCTTAGTATGAAAACTGAACATTGGTATGATGAACTGAGAAAAGACCTGAACAAAAACAGAAATGTGTTGTACCAACACTTAACGCTGCACCGAGAATTCGAAACGTATACCTTGCGTTGCTTTTAGATTTTTGTAATTTTGCTGTTGCATTGTACTTAGAGTAAGTGCGAAGAAAATAAGGCTTAATATTAAAGCTTAAAAAACAATAAGGAACGGTTAGCAGCAGTGAGTTCTGCAACAGACTGCGAGTTCAGCAAGAGCATAAAAACCTTAATAAACCTTTTTGGGCGACCTTTAAAATCTGAAATTTTTCATTTTTTGTAGCTTAGCCTTTTCTTTTTGTTTCCAGTCTAAATCAAATTATAACTAAAATTTAAGCTTAGCTGATAAATTTCTCAGTGTTCATTGCCCATATTTTTGTTCTTCTAAGACTAAGCAACTTTTGCATGTAATTCTATTCATATATTTTACTATAATAATTTTAATGTGCGTTTATTTTTCTTATATTCCTAACGTAATTCTTTTATGTGTTCTAAAACTATTCCTTATTATCTTAAGATAGAACTTTTAACTGTGTTTTTCACTGTGTATTTAGCTGGAAGTTCATACCTACTTTATTTCTACCCCCTTTTAAAACAATAAGCGATTGACAATTTAACACCGACCCCCCAAATACGCGATCCCTGACTGAGACACTGTCGATATCGGTTAACGTATTTCGAAAGACAACCAAGGGGGTATTGGGGGGCCAGAGAAAGAGAGGCCAAGCTTGAACCTTCTTCAGAGCTAGAGGGAATTTTTAATTGGAATATTTATGCAGCTGCCGCTGTGTAAAGGATTTTTGAATGCGAGTGGGTTGGCAAAAGAACGATAAAGCATAATCGTCTGCGGAAAATCAATTGATGCTATGCCATTTTTTTTATCTGGAGCTTTTTTTTAATAGAAATATGTTCTCCGCCCATAGGCTGTTGTCTTTTAATTTCCAATGCCGATAGCTTGAGCATTTGTGGGCGAATTTTTTTAATACTGCTTCGTTTTAGATTAGAATTTGAATTTTTGTGTTATTTTTGCTTCCCTACTTCGCATAAATGTTTACTGTAATTATCTTTTAATGACAGAAAATTGATTTTGGGGACAGAATATTTGTTCTGTCGTAGCTTGCAAAGAAGAGTTTTCATCGAAGCTGCGCATGCGTGCTTCGTTATCCTACCTTGCGTCTTTTTTGCCGAGTAAGTGAGCCAGAATGTACTTACATTGATTGAATTTCGAAAATTAATTATATAAGATTTTCATCGAATATTTGATCACGCACATGAAAATTAATAATCTTTCGTGCAATATTTTAGAACGCATGTCATAACGTGATTCGATTTACCCGATATCTACTTACAAATTGGAAAACTTCGGCAAATATTTATCTTTCTCCATGTTTTCACGTAAATACTTTTCCCAATATTAATAATTTTAGTTTTCAAAATTTAATTAAGATTTCTTAGCTTAAATTTTTTCCCATTAATTTCTACATCTTTAAAAATTCAAAACGTTCTAAAATTTTATCTGAAAACTTCAGTCAGAAATGGTACAAAAAACCTGAAAGAATAAAAAATTATATTAAGAAGTCGGGAAGAAATCTGAAAATTAACTCAAAACATGAGATTCATATTTTTATTCTTAAATAAAGTGCTCAAAACTACTACATTCATCCTCTTTCTGCATTGCAGAAAGAAATATGCCATCGAACCTCTGATAACGGATTCTTCACTTTAGGATATACCCTTTATTAACCGATAATTTTTCTCAGTTTTCGGTGGCATTCCCATAATAAAAGCATTCCCATAACACATAAAAAGTGTTGGTCTCCCCTTTTCGAAATTCGGATTTTATATTTCATATTTTAATTAACAGATTCAGGGATTTGAAAGAGAACAGTGGCAACACTATACGAAATAAAATATATTTATCTCCAGTGCGTGATATTATCTATCGGAAATTCTAAAGATATTCTGTTTTTAAATATGTTTGTCTTTGAATTGAATTTTATGAGGCGTAAGTGGGACGTATATTATATTTAATTAACAAATTTAACACCCAAAACGTTAATAATAAAAAGACAAGAAAGGTTTTGCAAGCTGTCTTACTAATAAAACTAAACATTGCTATGATGAACTAAGAAAAGATTAGAAAAACGGAAAATTGTATGCCAACATTTAACACTGCATTGGGAATTCTAAACATATGCCGCTATGCTGCTTTTAAAATTTTAGTACTTTGAACTATGTATAGCGTAACTGCGAAGAAAGTGATGTTTCATAATAAAGCTAAAAATACAAAAAGAAATGGGTTAGAAAGAATGAGGGTAAAAGCAGACTGATAGACTGCAAGCTCAGGAAGAGCACAAAAGAAACCTTAAAAACCCTTTTGCACGACCGTTAAAATCTGAACCTTTCCAGAATTTTGTTTTCTTTTCTTATTAATATACGCTTTGGTAGAACAAATTGCATTAAGTCTAAAAACGCAAAGCATTCCTTGACATTTTCTTTTAATTTCTACTTTCATGTTTTTGAAATTTAAGAACGATAGATATTCGATTGCAAATAATGCTGTTTATGGTGCATTCAGTATACTAGCATTTAGGCAGATTTTTAGAAGATAATCACTGACAGTCAGTGAAGTAGTGGGTTCGAACCACAGTCGATACTCAGTCTTAAGATGTGATTCTTTTTGCGATATGCATGGAAGACAAGATGCCTTTTGATTTGCAATGCAGTTTACTTACCTGGAGTTGAAAATCTTAATCTGATGTAATATCTTAAAAGTTTATAGTGGTCTTTCAGAATCATTAAACTCTATGTTTTGAGTAGCATGTATTGAGCTAGTTACTTAATCAACTACTTATACCTATATCTATTTATATAACTATATATTTACACTGAATCATTATGTTACATCGATGTAGGAACATGAAGAAATTTGCAATACTTTAGCCGGGATTCGAATTCCGGACCTCTCGAATACACGTTGAGCGTTCTTCCAATTACCCACGAAGGCATGTGGAAAGGAGGAAGAAAATACATTATATACTCCGGATTTTAAGGGTCACTGGGGATGAGGGGACTCAATCGCCAAATCCTAGTTATGACGAATTATCGTCCACCACCTTTTAGTTTGGGAGCCGGTTATAGACTCATTAGGATATATCAATGTAGGAATATGTAAAACCCCACAATGCTTTCGCAGGGATTCGAACTCCGAACCTCTAGAATGCGCCTCAACATATTTAGAGCAGTCAAAGTATTAATAGGAAAAATATGAGACAGTAATTATATTTGGATAGTCCTCTATTCTTTTAACATTTTAACTTCTTCAGCAATGTTCCTCGAACGTTTTATTTTATAATTTGTATAATTCTTTTTTAAGTACAGTACTAGAACCATCGTTTGAGCTAGCTTACAAATATTCGTCTGGGTTTTTAAGAAGCAATTTGCGAAAACATTCTTTCGAAGTGCATCATATTTAAAATATAGAACGTATCCAAAACAATTAATATTTTTTTCATTATATTATAACTTTCATTTTTAAAGAAATAGTTAATTGGTTGACTTATTTCTCCGATAAGGATTCGAATTAATATATTTTTAAAAAATATTAAGTAAATCTGATGGTAAGCCTCTTTAATACTCTGTTGCATACTAAGAGTTAATCGATTTTAAAAAACTGAAATGGTTGCCTATTTTACATAAGCATTAAGCTTATTTATTTTCAGTAATATATTCTAATAACTTTGGGACTATTTCTTGAAGTTTAATAAGTTTTCTTTGTCAGAAATAAAGTACGTGTCATGGGTCTAATGCAAAGAAAATGTTCCCTTTAAGCGTTACAAGCAAAATAATTTCATTGAATGTTTTTCGCTTTTCCGGCAAATCTATTCATAAGCATTAGTCACAAATAAATATCTAAAATTCTCAGATGTTTTTAATAATTTCCCCTTCAAGTTACGTAGCTTTCCATCTCCTCCTTTAAGCTTCATAACATGCAAATCATCTTTAAACTGCGCAAGCGACTTGCACGTCTTCTATTCAGTGACAAAAAATATTACCAAAAAGAAAAAATAAGTCATGAGCAAGTATTAAAAAAGTACCCCGGAGCTCTATTAAAAAAGCTCCTTCCAAACTTTTTATGTTCTTTTACCTTGCTTGGCAGACCTCGAATTTTTTTTACACTCATTACATACGTTAAAAGAAATAAATTTCTGTCCAAGAAAAGTCGTTTTGTGCGATGACGAAAATTGGAATCAAACTTTTTACAAAAATAAATAAATAAAAATCCAATCTGACCGAGAAATGAAGACTTTGGAGACCGAGAATAGACAGAAGCAAAGATTTGTGGCGATAAAGCAGCATGCGGAATACGCTGGTAATGAAGGCAACTCAGAAGATTCCGCAGACGATTCTCACTAGTACAGAGCCACTATTTGTTGCTTTGTCTCCTTTTTTTCAGACCAATTTATTGCGCCCTTAGGGGTAAGAGTTTAAAAATGACATTCTTTAATGCTGGTAGAGAAATGCGCCTGCCAGTTTAGTAGTTTGGATTCGATGTGTTTGGGGATCTCATATTTATTTTTATACGTAAGCCCCACAAATTGCCCCCAAGCTCACCATTTGTAAACAGTTACGCTCCATGAATGAAAGAAATGAGAGAATTAAACCGAAATATATTGTCAGAAATGCTTGTATGTAAGCATTAGAATTTCCGGTTTGTTTTCTTTTCGAAGCATTTTAAATTCAAAAGCCCTGGTGTTTTATGAGTAATTTATGTTTTTAGATGTGTCCTTTGCTTTATACAGTTGTGTAAAACCCTCTTGCTTTATTATAAGCAAGAACAATACAGGAGATAACCGACTGCTCGGTAAAGTGACTTCGCCTATTATTCGAAGTAAGGAAGACAAATTACATGCATTGCAATGATTGACGAACTAATGTTAAAAGTTTTACAATGATACTGAGAAAACGAGCCCTGTTGCCGATGAAACTGGATCTTTACCTTGACCTCTGAAACCAAAGAATATAAAATTCATTAAAGAGATGGCAAGAGTTTAAATACGATACGTTTTTATGTGATAAACAAAGCTATCGAATGTTTTCATATGGTAAACAAAGTTAAATATATTGCCCCAGCTTCCAGAGAAACTGTAATTTGAGCGCTTAGAATGCATAGGATTCCTAATAGAGTGTATATATAATTCATTGGTTTTTATAATTTCATATCCAAATTAAGGAAGAATGAAAGTTAAAAATAATAACACGAATTTGTACGCAGTCTAATGCAAGCCACCACATATAAAATATAATTCTATATTTACGAACAAGGAATCAAGTTTTAAAAAATATCTAAACGCTAGTGACACTCTTTTTCGAATGACTTGGAAGCAGTCATTTACAGATTCCCAAAGATTGATACGAAACACGGAATAAGACGATCACATATAGTTTAATGAACAACATTTTAAAATTTATACTATAGAGTCGTTAGGTTTTTTTTAAGCAGAAGACGTGAAAAACGTACAATGCCTTGGCCGGGACTCGAACCCTGGACCTCTCGAATACGCTTCGAGTATGCTTCCAACCACAAAGCGAAGGCATGCTGAAAGGAGGATAGAAAATACCTTATATATTCCTCCTTTTTAAGAGGGCCTCTTTTAGAATCCTTTTTTTAATATTATTTTCGAAGGAAACTGATGAAATCCCGAAAGCCCTCGTCGGGATTCGAACTCTGGACTTCTCGAATACGCATCGACAGTGCTTCCCTTTACACTAGGAAGGCATGCAGAAAGGAGAGAGAAAATACCTTATAATACCATGAATCCATGAATATTCCCGAAGTTCTTAAAATCACGAATCCTGAATCTTAAAATCATGGAATCATGAATCTCAAAGTTCTCGAAATATGACAATACTATCTAGAAATTAAGTAATTCATACATAAATGTATAGAAAAATTCAACAATCAAAATATGAGCTGACTCGCATGGTCCGTACTCTAAAATTATTGCATTCATGCAGCTGTGAAATGTGAAAGTAGAAAATAATTTTGAAGAAAAGGTATCCTACTAGGAAACAGGAATTTTGGTATGATTCCAAGAAGTTAATTCGGGACAAAGCTAGGCTAATAACACAGTGGGGGGGACTTTCACCATTATTTAATCTCACCATGTATTTCTTAGCTCAAAACTTTTATTTTCAAAACTTCTGTACCATATTTGGATACTTGTTACTGTTTTGTTCAGTTCAGGTAAAAGGACGAAAGACGCTTTTATCTTAACCTTTTTAAGCTGTTATACTTTGCTTCAAAAACTCAAGGATCAAAAAGATAAAATTAGGCAGTGAAACTGATAATTTTAAAACATAGCTACAAAAGTTTCGAAGTTTCGCGAAGGAAAACAAAATACTTTACCATCCGGAATTAGACGAAAAATTAGGCAATTAAATTAAACTGATTGATAAATTGCGCTCTAATCTCAAAACACGAGCTACGGAAGAATTACAGAAACTGTAATTAATTACCATTCTGTTTATTATCGGTCCGAAAATTATCATTCTGTTTATTGTTTACATTTTTTAAAAGTGGGCAGCCCAGATGGTATCATGGTTAGGGGAGCCTACTCTTGCGATACCGAAGGGTCTGGTTTCGAATCCCGGAGAAGACATGGATGTTTTTAAATGTAGCCTGTTTGGAGCATGGGGCACTCTTAATATATGGCAAGCCTAAAGTTCTCTCGAGAGGTTGGGGTACTGTAAGAGGGGTGGGAGATGACTCTCAGACCCGTCCTCCCGGGGTGCTTTCCATCAAAATTGATCGCGGAACTGAGCGAACTGTCACCTGTATGGTGACTCTTGCCAACGACAGGTGCAATCTTACTCTACTTGCCACCATAAATTTCGTGGGCTTGTCCTGATGTTACTGTCATACAAGTGATTTTTAGTAACCAATGTGCTTTTGCTAATATACTTTTGCAGTAGTTAGAGGATATACATTGTTTATGAATATATCCTACATTCCAAGTTTGTTTTTCTTCCAGAAAAAAACACTTAAAAGCATTTTCTATCCTATGCGTCATTACTAGAAATATCTAAGAAAAGAAATTATTTCTTTTCTCAAAATGCATATACATAAATGTGGGTTTATGTCCACTTCAAACAATTTCAGAGAAAAAAAAATAAATGTCATATTTTCGCCTAATTTTTTTTCATACCTTATTATTATCTTCAACTATTATTTCTGGGACTTACAGATGTCACTAAGTTGGTCAATCATGGATACTAAATTGGCATTAATGAATGCATGTTAGCAAATAAAGATACAAAAAGAAGACCAAGCTTAAGATTTCTGCAGCATCAATAACTTAAAAGAGAAACGAAATCTGTGGCTAACTTCCAAAGCCACCATCCTCCAAGGGAGTTCTAATGGATGCGTTAACCAAGAAAGTCTCGTCCGGGTGGTCAGTGACACTGTGGCTACCTTTAATGAAGCGCGGCTGACGAGACCTGTCAAGCAAAGTCCATTAGTTCTCATTTGCCAGCTTTTGCAGTGGACGCTGTTACTTAAGCCGGACCTCGTTGTGTCCCTTGACGTTCATCTTGCGCTTCCGTTTGTCGAGGAAATTAGGTGACCACCAGTGTATTTGCAACCGCCGTCTACGGGGACTTTATTTCGCTTCCACAGCCTAATAGGCTTTAAGCAAAGCGAGGATGATATTTTTGCTTTCTTTGTTTGCCTCGCAATATCCTGATTTTAGTTAGGTTTTTTTTTCGTCACCGATGGTGCACAGTAATTGGAATCCGGTTTGGCTGATGCTCACGTGACGAAAAGTCTTTTCTTAAGTTCATTAATGGGGGTACCTAAATTGGAGCTTTCTAGTACTATCTATATATGCCGAACCAAGAATAACATTCGGGTAGTAAATCTATTTAAACTTATTTTTAATTACTTTTATTGAAAGAAAAATCCATAGATTGCTGTAGGACTGACAATGAAATTTAGTTTCTTCCACAATTTTCGTATCCTCAAGAAATTTACTGACGCGAAATTTCAATGGTCACATTCCGCATAAAGTTACTCACGAAAGATTGCAAACCTAAGAGGAAAATGAAGCTCTAAAAATTATTACTGTTTCTTACTCTGAACAAAAAAAAATTACTTGATTCTGCACAGAATTATTAATACATCTTGGGGCGATTTCTATCCTTATTACTTCGTCTTTTTTTTTAAGAATTTGAAATTTTGTTTTACTTTTTATTCCTAAAAAATATTATATTTCATAAAACAAAATATAAATTATACACAAGCATTTTAGAGATTTCAATAAAACGCAAAGTGTTCTGTATTATATTTAACAAATTATAACAATATTCTTTAAACAAATTAAAAAAGTCGGTCACATTCTTAGCTAACTGTTTTGCATTTGGGCATATATCTTTAGTCCATATACATTTTACCGGTTAGTTTCAAATGATATCATGCAATTTCATTTATATTCCCTTTCATTTCGCATTTTTCTCGGAGACTAGAACTCAACTCAGTCGTTAATATGCAAATTTCCCTTATGTTAATTTAACCAGTAATTATGATTTATATCTTTATTATCAATTCTCCTTTCCGTTTCCCTAACAGAATGCAAATTAGTTCGAGAGTATATAAGTTGAGATTTTCGGATTTTGAGACACAGCGTGTTTCTGCCTCTCGAGGACACATTATTAGGTTTCTGCTAGCTCAGATAAGATTGCATTCTTCGGCTTTGCAATATACTGCCGACATTTAAACTGTTACGTCTCTGAGACGTTTGAGCCAACTTCGCGTTAAATCTTTTGTGTAGCCCTGGGCTACTAGATAGAGTTTTAAATTTTAATTTACTGATATTTTGAATTATCTCGTCACAAGTGGTTAGCTGACTGTGTAAAGCACGAGATGCGCATTTTATGTTCAATGTGCTCTGATTTAATAAAAAGGTTATTTTATAACCTTCTCGAGTCCTTGTCGTTATCTTCAGTCGAGCGATAATTCGCTCAAAGTCAGTTAGGGGTTTGGATACCCGTTTATATTACCAAAACAAGTCAAACTCTATAAATATACTATTCATTTTTCTTACATAATTTTTCTATTCATTTATTTCAAATTATTCATTTGTAGATATGTAATTATATTTAATGCGCCACGCTATTATATATAATTAAATATGGCTATATAATTACATATAATTAAATATATCATAGCCATGTTATTAATAATAAATGCTTTATTGCATAATTATATTATTAATAGATTATGTAATTGATCGTTATATTAATTATACAGTGTCATACAAGTCTTCAACTTCATAATAATTATAATACCCTCGAGTCATACATTTGTAATTAACATGAGATAAATGCAAATTATCTCTTGCGTCTAATACGTACATGTTATGTATAAAATTAAAAGATGAAAAATTGTGAAATATTAAATTCATAATGCTGAAATTTTAAATAATTTCGAAGTCATGGATGATACATACCCGGAAATATTACTTTTCCTTTTAAATTATGTATTTGGCAAATTGTTGTTACAAAGATTACGTTATAAATATGCATCAGGCGTTTTACATCAAAACAATTTTAAATTCCTTTCAAATGAATTCTTAAAATGTAGCATAAGTGTGTTTTCTAATTACGTATAAACTTACGCTCGACGTATTCAATATCTCTGATTGTAAAAAAAGTGAAACTCATCTTTAAATTTTGAAATTTAGGTGCAGTTTTCTTTAATAATTTCTAAAACATTTTCAGAAAAAAGTTTGAGCGAATTTAATTTACACTCATTTTGAAACTACGCTTAAGAAGCAGATAAAAAATTTATTATTGCTCAAATTTAAAAAAACATATGCTGAAATTGTAAAAAAAATGTCTTCATTAAGCAATTTCAGTTATGTATTTGATGCAATGTTTTACTGAATTGAGTAATGCGTCTTTGTATTAGGCTTGTTTGAGTTGAATTGTATTCCTTTAGAAAATAATCTTTGAAGTATGACAGTATTTCATAATCGAATTATAATACACGCTAATATGTTAATATTTTTCTGTTGTTTTTAAAGTATGAATTTTAAATCGACCTTATGTTGACATAAAGTGAAGGTAAAATTATCATTGCATTTTTTAAACGTAGCATAAAATTGCGTTTAAATCTTGATTTCAAAAAATAACTTAAATATTTTGCTCGTAGATAATACGTAAGTAATAAATTTTCATAACCCGCAATATATGGAGAAATGAAACTTAGAACTAATGCAACATGCGGCAGTACTAGAAAACAATTGTATACAATAAATTCCTTCTAAAGCACATTGTTAAGTTAAAATTTATTGCTAATTCATCTAACGAATCGTGTATTAAAAAAAACTTCTTAATTTATTAAGTAAATGAAAAACTTTTAAAAGACTCGTGTTGAACTTTTAATGCATTTAAGACAAAGCATAAAGGGCCTGTTTGTCGTAGGCTATGACTGTAACCATTGTTTTTTTAAAGATAGCTGAAGGCTTTAATGCTGTCATTTAATCCCATTGTCCACGAACGAAAAAAGGGAAGCCGGAATTAAAACATAAAAGTGAAGGAACCGCTGATATAATCGTTGTTACCTCTACACACGCTAAATTAAAATTAAACTTTCGAGCTCATCGTTTCGGTCCAAATTACGTCATTAGAAAGTTTATGGGTCATTAAAAAAGTTGTTACTGAGACGAGTTGCCATTTATTAATTCGTATCAGGGTGGTCCCAGCTGTAAAATAATATGGTAAAGATTAAAAAGAGAACGGGTTTTGAATTTCTCCTTCTCTAGCGAATTAGAAGGCGTCGTAAAAACTGAGCGACCGTAAATTTTTTGGCGTCACAAACAATAAATATGATGAAGTTACGCTGTGGAAAAGTGAAGAAATTTGTACGACATGTTTGCCACGAAAGTTACGCAAGAAATTAAAGGCGTAACTTATAAATATATAAATTTATTTTCCTTGGGTTGTTTGCGTAGCCCATGTTCAAAATAAACATGGCACTAGTAATTTGAGTTAACGCATGTTTTATTTTTGACTTTTGTGATTGTCAAATGAAGGGTAAAAACTGAAACAGTGCTAAGGAAAGAAAAGGAGACTCTTGAATAATTTCTGTGATTTACTTCATTTTCATTCTGCATTTTTTTATTTCGCGATAATTAGTATTACAAAAGTTTTAATTTCAAGTTATTAAATTTATACAAACTAATTATATATTTAATATGCATTTTTCTCTGTGTTTTAAATAGCACAAATTCTTCTAATTCTTTTTAATTAAAAATCAATCCTTATAAATACCAATCCTTACAAATGCCGTTATCTAAAACTAAACATATCATACTTACTATTATTTACTATTATTATTTAACCGGCATATCCTATTATTATTTAATCAGAATAAACCAACTATTGTTAATAAAATGTACTAAACCTGTAGCGACATTAGGTATTTTTTTGAAGCAGGAAACATGAAAAATGTGCAGTGCCCTCACCGGGACTCAGCCATGGACCTCTCGAATACACGCCGAGTGTACTTGACCATTACACCACAAAGGCATGCTGAGAAGGCGGGAGAAATACCTTATATACTCCCCCTTTTAAAGGGCGACTGGAGATTAGGGAACCTAATCACTAAATCCTGGTGGGGGAGAATCATTATCTACCACCCTTTTTAGTTCGGGCGCCACTGTAGAGATATTAGGTTTTTTTTTTTTTTTTTTTTTTTTTTTTTTTTTTTTTTTTTTGAAGCGGGAGACATGAAAAATGTGCAGTGTCCTTGCCGGGACTCGAACCACGAACCTCTCGCATACGCGCCGAGTGGGCTTGACCATTACACCACGAAGGCATGCTAAGAAGGCGGGATAAATACCTTATAAACTTACTATTATTATTTAATCAAAATTTGCTGTAATTAATAATAATAATTTTTTTAATCCTATGGCAACAATTCAATAAGTAAAAGTTTAAAGTTCATAAAACATATTTTCTTGGAAATGCTATTGAGGTGACTACTTATATTACAATACCTTCCCAAGTTTCTGCTTTTTATTATTATTATTATTATCAAAAATATAATATATACCACGATTAAAAGGAATATTCTCACTTAACGTCTGTATGGTTTAGTTTCACTGAATAAAAGTAGTTCTTTTTATTTCAGACGTTCCAGAATAATAAGCTAAGAAAAGCTGCTAAAGTTTCTTGTTTTTGTGTAAGATTGCCTTTCATAATGACTTCAAAAACTGAAAATGAAGAACGAAATCAAGTACTTTATCAATAAGGCGACAAATGCAAAAGTTTGCAGTTACGTCGTGATGAGCTGATATGAGTTGACTGACTTGTGATGACATCAAATCACTCTCCACTAGGCTAATGGTGATCATTCATTAAATTGTTAATTATACAAAGTATGCATATATGAACTATTTGCTAATTCTGGGTATTTTTTGCATTTCCATTTTTATGTTTTTCTGGTATCCTTTATCCCCACTTCAATAGCAGTTTTGAACTGCTTCAGTTTGCTTTTATTTTATTAGTTGCTTTCTTTTTTTCGTGGGGGGAAAGCACATTCTACGATTCTAATTCGTCAATATACAAAAACCAGGATCTCACTTTTTTGCACTCCTCAATTGTACTCTGTCTCTCTATAGACTTTATGCATGAGAACTTTGCATGTAAAGCTCAGAAATTTACGTCGGTTCAGTTACTGGTG
This sequence comes from Stegodyphus mimosarum, assembly GCA_000611955.2. NCBI lineage: Eukaryota > Metazoa > Arthropoda > Arachnida > Araneae > Eresidae > Stegodyphus > Stegodyphus mimosarum. Next base: position 1,716,759 of record KK116233.1, on the reverse strand, counting down.
CTTAAAATGTTGATTTACATATTAAGCATTTAGTCGTAACATTAAATAGAGTGCGCAGGCTCAGAAGATGGTTATAAAATGTAAATAATTCTTTAATTATTCCTTATAATACTAATGTGCGTGCAATTGTTACGAGAAAATTCTTTCAAATAAATTTTTTAATTACTTGATGTAAATGGAAACTATGAAGTATAACATATACTTAACTGGCACATACTGATCCCAAAAAGAAGAAATTTAGAGCAAGAATGTATTTCATTTAAAACTCTTTAGATTCCAATTGCTCAAAATAAATTAAGTTTTAAAATTCTTACCCTACAAATTTTTTACTAACATTTAATTCTCTTAATTCTCTTATATTTCTACTATTTTTGCTGAAAATATATATAAAAAATTCTTTGCTTAAAATATGTTTATAAAAACAGTTTTAAAAAACTTTGAACTTTTGCTTTAAGTTGATCTGTACAAAATTAAAGATTTCATGTAGTCTTTCTTCTAGTCTTCTAAAGATTTCATGTCGTCCATCTTCAGATGGGGTAAAGAGCAATCTTCAGATGCGGTAAAGAATCCTATCAGTAATGCTTTTATTGTGCATTTGCTGCAGTCTACCTTAAATTTCTTTTCAGTTGTTCCAACTATAAGGAAAAACTGTTTTCACGTTACTTAAATATCGATTCACTTAATCAGTCAATATTGAAATATTGACTGATTTCGTGATCATTATTATTTTGGTATATAATTATTTCAGCTTTGATGTAATTTTTTTAATTCGACACAAATTATTTTATTACTTTAATTTCAATTGCATTCACTGTTGGATAGATTTTTAGTTGTAATAAAAACCATACGCTGGGGTAAGTTTTCTAAACCAACTCATTTTAACGAGATAATTAATTATAAAGGAATTTGGACCAAATTCGTATTTGAAAGTATGTTTCTTAAAGAAGTATTAACGAAGTCCGTTATAACAAGCAGACGTTTGAAAACACCATGATAAAAAGCACCAAAAACAAAGTGATTATTTTAATTTCTATGTGTTCTAGTATCCATTTATGTCATCATGGGCACAGAAGCATTGTTTATAACAAGGAAATTTAATCGATCCTCTGATAGCTATAGTAAGAATTTCGCTGTATGTTTTAGAGTTCTCAGCCTTTTGAGAGTTTTCATTCTTTTTGGATTGAAAAGCACTTAATTTTGCAAGCATACGTGTGCTCGTAAGGAGAAATAGTTGTCTGACCTCCAGCCTTTGATGGACCTAATGTAACAAACTGTTCTTCTGAAAGACAAATTCCACATACTTCAAAATCGTCTGTTTCGTTAGTTGTTTGCATTTGTCCTAAACGTTCCTTTGCGTTATAAATACTTATTTTCTGACCCTGGGGAACGAGGTGTGCACCCTTTTCATGGGATGGGTTTATTGACCTTTAATAGCCAGCGAAAAACAAATTGGTATTGAAGGAGGAGATTTGGTCCCTTCCATACTGCCTGTTATAGGGGAGTGACAGCGTCGAAGATTGCGGATGTGGCCATATCCAAGTGTCAGAGATCACTGCCAATAGAGGACTTAAGTTATTCATTTAATCCGAAGTCCTGTAGGGTTAATGGCTTTGGAGGGGCCATTAAATTCCAATTTATATAGCAGAAGAAAACTTCTTCGCTGAATATGAGACTGAAAGAGTTCTTTTTTTATCTCTCTGCCACGAAAAGCTCTCTGCAAATCTTTTGCTCCACGGAAAATGTGCAGATTTAGTTTGTGCTAAGAGGCATTTTAAAATAAGAAAATGAAGGGGCGTAGCTATGTTTAAATAAAACTTGTTCCCATTTTCGAAATGGAATAAAAATATTAATCCATTAAAACAAAAAATCACATTCTGTTCAAATAAAATCTGTTTTTGGAAGAAGACTTTGATTTTTCGGTGCTGTTCATTAGTTAAGCACTATGTTGAATTAAAATTGCATTTAAAAAAAATATTTAAAAAACTTAAAATGGCGTTATAGAATTATCAACAGTTTAAAAGTTTAAGTAGTGCTAGGCCTAAGGAAGCTGCCATTTGTTTGCATTTGGAACTTAGTAGAATAATGAGTTAAGTCAGCTGTTGCACCAATTTCAGTGTCTTTTTATCCAGTGGGACCAAGCGTTAACTGCACCAAAAATTTTGTCTTACTGTCCGTTGGCCGAATTGCTTCCTCTTGCGCAGAAACGTTTTGCCTGCTATTTTTTGTTTTGTTTTCTTAACTGTATTTGCGTTTTAGGTTTTTCTGTATTTCACAATTTTTATTGAAGACTTTTTTTAGTTTTTATGCATTTTTTGCCTTGCCACGAAGTGAAAATTGAATTGATTGAATAAGAGTTATATCTCTAATGAAATTTGAGGAAATAAGTTTAAATAAAGTGCAGCAAAAAATTCGTTGTATAATTTAATAGGCCATACTAGGAAATTATGTAAGATCCAACATCCATCAAAAATCCACATGAGATTTTTATTAAATGATATGGTATAGGGGAACTAAATTCAGTAGAAGCAAAAATTATTTGGAAGGATCATAAATGAACGCATATGCTTCCGTACATGAAATTCATTGAAAAAAAAGTATTAAAGAAGCTTTCGGAAATGAATTCAAGTTAGAAATAAAAGTTATGTGTATTGCGCATTAAAATTAATTTTCAAATATCACATAACAATTAGCTTTTAAAAAAAAGATGGCGTATCAAATTAATTTTCTGTTTTCGATATGATAATTAAATGTGTATGCCTTTAAAGTACACTGAATTAACCAACCTTTCTTGATAAAAAATTAACAGACGGAAAAAAACAAATTTTAGTTGAAAAATGAAATGAGTAAGCCAAAAATGCAATAATGATATTTCAGCTTTAATGATAAATATCAGTTGTCAGTTTGTCTATAGGAAACGCTTCTCTCAGATAAAACTTCGCAAGCTCACCCTTGTTTCAGTTCGACCCGCAAAAAAATAAAACATTCGACCTGTGTTATCTTTCTAATAAATGGTTACTCCCAAATCTGTTTTTGGTGTTACAACACTCATAAAATTGCCGTTAGAGCAGAAATCTCAACGCAAAACGCAATTTACTACAACCACAAAATTATTAAACACGCTCTTTTCCCCTTCTAATTTCTGCCGGAACGTTAATATTTAAAATACACACATTTAGACTCATATATGTGCGTCATTAAAAAAATTCTGTATCTTACGAAGAGGAAAAAAGCGGTGGCATTGGAAGTTTAACGGCTAATGCCAGTAATTTGGTTGCTTAATTTGTCGAGTAAAGATAAAAAAATAAAATAAAATAAATAAAAGAGCAGCGGGTACTGAGGATCCAATGCATGGCTCTGTGATCGCGATAATGACGGTTAACTGCTAGTTCTAGCGGCGACGGAGTGATGGGTTCTTACTGTCCCATGTCCAATTGTGACGCCCCGCCTTCATTTGGTAAAGTGTTAAGGCTGATTTCAGCCGCGCTGCTAATTATACGGAGGGAATGACGGCCGCAATCAAATATTGCTCGTTCAGTGGATTTCGCTAAAGTTTTGCAGCCGGCTGTTGTTTCTTTTTATGTCATTCTGCTAATGGGTTGGCGTTGCTGTGTTTAAGAAAGGGAATTAGACTCGACATGGACCCCATTCTGGAGAGATACTTAACAGGACGATATGTGATTTATGCCGCTGAACTCGTCCGGTATCATAAGTAACGGCCCATTTTTACCATAAAAATATTAAGCACGTTTAGATTCTATTGTGCGTTATCGTCAATCTGATGCTCCACAGTTTGAAAATAATAATTTGAAATACAGTTGCGGTTCTCTGGAAAGTCGCCTTGCTTGTAACCAGTGTTGAAAACACTGAAATGAATAACATGAATGGTCAAGTATGGATCGAAACACTTAATATTATGATTTACTTGCAAAACAGATAATATGTACTGGTAGGGAACGAAAACTGCATATTATAACGGAATTTTTGTTATAACGCTGTTCAGTTTAGCATTGTTTCTGATATAACGTAGACATTGCTTACGTAAACCACAAGTTATAAGATATTTCTCCTGCTTTCTTCGCATGCCTTCGTGGTGTGATGGTCAAGCACACTCGACGCGTAGTCGAGAGGCTTGTGGTTCGAGTCCCGGTGAGGGTATTGTTCATTTTTCACAGCTCCTGCTTCGAAATAACCTAATATCTCTACAAAGTAAACATCGATCGAAGGGATTATCCCGAAAGAACTCTTACATTTTAAGAATCTGGAACGAGCAAATACACAAACGGCTCTTCGAACCTTCGAGCCTTGGAAGCTATGACTACATTGAGGCAATGGTTTCAAAATGTACATTCCGTGAAAACTAAGAAATTAATTTTCTAGTTTCCTTCTTCGCTATAAACGACATGTATGTCTTTTAAGAATCGTGGTTTCCTGTACTTTTATAGTGTTCCAATGTGATTACATACAAAAGTTATCTGAAAAGTTACAGCAATGTTGCCAGCCATTCTGTTCGACATCGTGTAAAGGTTGGAAAGCGTAGAGTTGTTTATAAATATATATTGTCTTTGGGGCATGGGGGACTTAAAATACTGTCGAGCCAAAAGCCTTATAAAGAAGTCTGAGGTAAAGGAAAAGGGATACGAGCACTTTGGATCCGTTCTCGTGGGATCTTCATGAATAGCACGGAGCTGACCTAATTTGTAATACCACCAAGACCTTAAATAAGAAAATTTTGGTCATAACGTTTTTTTTTTTTTTTTGTTTTTGTTTTTGTTTTTGTTTGTTTGCCACTATGAGTTCATGGACTTCATACAGACTATTTCAGATCAGAAGGATTACGCCCAGTAAAGTAACAACTTGTTAAAGTATACAATCCTTTGGGCTGTGCCCGCACTTTAAGACAGCAGTGACAATGAATTGATTTGCTGCTTGATTTTTATTAATACAAAACGTACAAGGGCTTTTTGCTAAGGGATTGATTATTATATTTCAGTCCTTAATAATTCTGCTCATAATGACAATCCTTACAGGCACATTCTTGTCATTTTGATTTTAAGCATCAATGAATTTTCATGTTCTGTAAATTATATCTCTGTTAATGAAACTTAAGTTATTAGACTAATTTAATTACTTTTTTGCACCGTGAAACCGAAACGATTTTTTTTCTAAACAATAATCAATAACATTGCTAATACAGTTAATTAATGCTAAAGCTTATAAAAATATTCTCTCAAAATTTCGTTGGGCCATTAGAAATATTAAGAATTCAGGTGAAAATTTAAACGAGTAAATATTATACAAATATAATGCATAGAATATCAGAGAATCTTTGTTTAAAACGCATCGCTGAAATCCAAGCATAAAATATAGAAATGCTTCGAAGAATGTGACACAAAAAAGCAAGATTTATAAAACACCTCATATGCATATGTTCGCACAATTTTTTTTTGAGCTTTGAATATAAAACAGTTCATAAAGAATAAACTTAAATATAAAAATTTCAAAATGTATAACTTAAATTGTGTCATATTTCCATTATTTTTAAACGTGGCAATCAGGCTAAGAACTTAGTTGTCTTTCTGGAGGAATATCAAAAGGAATTCATTAGAAAATGACAAAGCACACCAGATCTCTCTCCTGAAGAAAAACAGTGCCTTCATAGAAAAGTTTCTAAAAGGATCTAGTTCGTATTCATATAATATATGGAGAAAACTCCAAAAGTGTCCTTCCAGCTTGCCCCTTTATCGGAATTTCAAATCGATCTGAACTACCAGTCCTCAGTGTCTTTCAAAGGCAACCGATTGATATTTCTTGTAGAATTCTGCGGTTAGAAATCTGTAAGAAACTTGTATCGTCAATCAGTTTAGCTGCTGGGGAGTAGGCGCTGCTAGCGCTTCGAACTTCAGCTATTCCATTATTGGTGAATCTATCACGGAAGTAATGCTGTTTAGAAACTTAATTTATAATAGAAAAGACAAAAGTACTTTAAATAAATTTAAAAGAAAAAAAAACGCAAGTGCATGCGAATATGTACGATATTCCTCTTATTTTAAAGTAAAAGTTTTTCAAAATATGCATAATTTATGCCAAATTAAAAAAAGTTTCAGTTTGCATTCCTTTTATAGTTTACAAATATATCTCAACTTTAAAAACTGAAAATATATGCATATTAATTAACAAAGCATGAGCTTAGTTAATTCATGTATATACATTTTCCTTCTCGATAATTATGATTCAAATTACATTCTGGCAAACTGTGCAGTTCTACATATGAAAAAGCGTAGAAACAAAAAGTAAACTCTGATTTAATGCTAACTTTTGTAACACACACGCAATTAAAAAGTAAACAAATATTTCCTCAAATTCGCATTCGAATGGCTAATAAAAGCAGGAAATGACCTAACCCAGATAACGAGCAAAATGCTGAAAAATAAGCTACCAAAGCCATCAAAGAATGTAAATTTACAAAAGGCCGGAAGGTTGTTCTGCGTGAATCCAGTAAGCTTTGATAGGAAAACGCTTACACGCATAATTTGAGATTTAATCTTGATTAATGAAGTAAGTATTTCCATCTCTGCCAATAGATGGCGCTGAGTAAAATCGCTATTTTGGTCAAGTTCGTAGTTTAGTTGAACGTCCGCCTTTTAATCTTCTTGTCAGAAAAGAAACTTTTTTTCATAATCTGACATTTAAGAAAACGAAAATTGATTTTTTTTATCAGAACAGATAGTAAACTTTATAGGTTATTTCTTTCATATTTCTATGGAAATTCAAACTGGTCTTTATTTTTTGCTAACATTTCCACTGAAATGCGAATTTTTGTTCCGATTGTATTTCTAAATCCAATTTGATCGCTTGTGCTGTATGCCATCTTAGAAAAGTAGAGTAAGTGGCCAAAAGATGGCGCTGTAAACGAATTAATTTTTGAGGAAAATCTATGAAAATGAAGATATTAATGCAGGAAGGGAAAATTAATTTTCAAAGATAGTAGTAATGTGTGCACAATTTATATGCGTACAATTTTCTAGAAAATTTTATCAATCCGCATTGCATTTAATATTATTTACGTCAGCTAATATGGAAGCCGTCATTTTATTGTAATGATTTTTTTCCATTATATTTTCTCTTCAGTTTAAGAAAACGTGTATCATTATGTGCATGTTGTTTGTTCTTGTGAATACGTGATGTTTTGCACGTGTTATATATGTTGTTATTGGGCATAAAGTTCAAAAGCAATAACATAAACGATGTTTCCTTAAATGGTATTCTTGTTTTATATAATGAAATAAATTGTAATTTCGTTATTATTCTTTTTTAATATAGTTTCTTTTTTCTATTGTTTAGGGAAAATGTTTTTAATAAAACTGAGAAGTAATTAAGGTAAATGTAACTTCTGAGTAACATTTTTATCTCATACAATGAAAGAATTTTTGTTGTGACCAGATGAAATATTTATAATATTTCAAAAACTACATAAACTGCCATAATAATTTATGATAAAAGAATATATATTTGAGTAAGAAAGTAAGTAAATTGTTTCGCAAACATTATTAGTCCAAAGGGGCTTTCTCCTCGAAGGACTACTGTTTTCGTTTTGCGATGGAAGCATTAAATGTCGGTTCACTTTTCAAATTGTTGCCGCCAAAGAAATTAAATAATGAATAATGTGCATAAATGTGTGTATGTTTCTCGCATTGTGATAAAACGACGGTACCTAGAGCCATCGAATTTTGAATGACGTAATCCTGCTGCGAATATGGGCATTTGGAAGCCCAAATTTGAAATTTCTTCTATTATTTATTTCATATTTTGTAAAACTTTAACGAATTTGTGATTAACAAGCTAAAGGATTTCAAAGCGAGCAATGGCAACCTTTGTACAGAAAAGAAACATTTTTATCTCCAACGCGTGAGACTGTGTATAAGAAATTCTAATAATATGCTGAGTTTAAAATTATTTTGCGGTATTGTTCTTTAAGTGTATTGTATGGTTTAAGTGCTAGGAACATGATATTTAATAAATAAAGGTACCAACACACAAAATGTTAAAAAAAAACGCCTCTTTGGACGTAATTTATTTATTCTTTTTTTATGCAGTTGTCAGGACTTAGTTAAGGACTGTCAGGACTTAACCTTACACAGTTATTTAGTTAGTTCATTGTTTTATAAATAATACTCGCTCCTTCTGTAAGACAACATTTTTTTGTGTGCTACTGAAACAATATCCATGCAATTTATCTTAATCCTTTTCAGTTGGAATAATTTTTGTCCCATTTTGTTAATTTTCTTGTTTGCTTTCTTTTATTCTCCTAGCACTTCGTCTTTACGTTCTGTGAGTTATTTCTCTTTCAGTACATGTTGTTCTTATGAATATACGTTCCATAATGCGCACTTCAACTACGCGAGTATTTTGTGGTTAAAACACTTCTATATTTCCATCTTCTTCATTATTAATAAATCTAATGTGTTTTTAAAACGTAGATAATTATATAAAAATGTTGCAAAATTATTGATGGAGTAATTTACTCCAATTTATAATTCGTATAAAAAGAAAGAAAATTTCAATATGTTAGTAAGGTTCTCAATTTGTTTTGCCCCATGCATCTCTTTCAACACTGCTAGAAGATCACTCCTCTCTCCCTCTTTCCCAAAACTCAAAAAAAAAAAAAAAAAAATAAAAAAAAAAAAAAAACATGTATACGTTGAATTAGATTTAGAGCATTTTTAATAACAACAAAAAGTATAGAAAATGTGGCTAAATAGCAAAACTTTGATTTTTTTTAATATTCGTAAACTAAAACAAAATACTTAATTAACACTTAAATAAAAGGCCTTTGCACCGCCTTTGCAGCTATGAAACTCTCCTCTAGTTTAATTGTTTCGCATATACTTTCGTAAATCCATCAGTATTGAGATTTTCATTTAATACTCTTATTAACATACGTTTCAAAATTATTCAAAAATTAACTACGCAAAATTTAAATGCTTCTTCAGAGGCATGCGCTATGCTTGGCTTTCTTTGTTTCGACAACGTATGAACGTTACACAGTCGCATAGCATACCAAACTGTACCTTAAAATTTCATTTTCGAAATAATATATGATCTTGTTATAATTTTATAGAATATTTTACCAAAAACCATTCGGAGGTATGTAATCTTATAATAATCGGGATGCTTTTTGTTTCATGGCAACAATGGAAATGTCAATAATGCTTATACAAGTATTTGTTTATATAGGATACGTATGCATATTAGAGCCGAGAGAAGAGAATCTTCGTCATGCATTAATCCATTTTATTAACGTACGGCTGAAGATTCTTCTCTCCGCTCCACGTACGTATGTGCATATATTTCTTGCAGGTCATTCCGTGATTGGTTTACTTCAAGAGAAGTGATCCAAACTGCTTCATTAGAAGAAGTGGGAGGAAGTTAAAAATAAATCCTTACGAAGAAACAGATACGAAGAAAAGCCAGTTTACACTGTTTCCAATGATTTAGGATACATTTATTCTGTTTCAGCTGATGTTTACAGGGTGAAAACGATTTTTCTGGAATTCGAACGCAAATGCCTTCACCGCGTTGCCATCAAGAGGTCACAAAAATGAGAATTCTCAAGTGCTGCCAGCTGCAGGGACTTTCGGAGTAAGAGTGGTAGCAGCGGGGCCATTGAAAAGAAGCCCTCACGGTGGTGTACTCCCCCCCGGCAGCCCCTAGGGGAATATGGGAAAGATAAAAGGGAGAACCCGCTTCGACGATCACCCATTGATCTAGGCTAATAACTCCCGATTTCCCTAATGGTATCTTCCTTCCTTCAATCTCTGGTTATAAGGAAAATCGATAGGGCACCAATCGATACTGATCGCGATTCAGATGGGATTCAGCGGTCCGAGCCTTCTTGTTTGTTTGTTCTTTTTACCATCCCCCCTCCTCATGCCCAACGTCGGAGAAAAGTGCGGAGACAAGATGGCTAATATGAAGAAATGGCCCGAAAAAAATTTTCGGAAGACAAGAAACCATGGTATAAGGAGGTACTTATTTGCCTTCTTGTTCGGTATTTTTGTCGACAAGGCGCAGCTTTTGTATTCGTTTTGTTCATGAAAAATCAAAATTTTGCATTTGGTATTCTTCTTTCTTCCAGTTCCTTACATTAATATTATTTTATTACATTAAATTCCCTTTGCTAAAAGTGTTTCTCTAAATTCCATACCTACCACTTAAGGCATAATAAATTTTTGAACTGGTTTTAACTAATCATTCTTTATTGAACAAAAGTATTAGAAAAGTTTATCGAATATTTAAATATGAGGTATCTACGCGTTGGCTGAAAATAGTAGGTATAGGTTTTACTTTTTTTTCAATAATGGTGGCAGACAAGTGCTATATACTTGAATTACATTGTGTCTCAGAGTAAGGTAGACAATTTAAAGAAAATAGATTCAGTACTGGGGATGTATGAGGGCTTCGTAAATATGGAATATAACTTTTTATTTGGTCCATATACATCGCAAATTGCAAATACTATGAACTATTTTAAATGTTTATAACACTTTTAAAATTTTAATGAAAAATAAACTCATTAAAATTTCCAGAAATATTCAGGAATAAATTTACTGATCCAGAATGCTTTTCAGTGCCTATTAGCGACCAAAATCTAACATACTTTGATCCAATTGGAGGGCTTATTACAAAGTATCGATTCTCGGTTTGGCTAAAGAATGCTACTGTATTGGATAAAGCAGCATTAAGTGTTTAATTTTGTGTCTATGAAAATATTAAATACAAAATATCGGCTACTTTTTCACATAAGGATATGGAGCATTTTTATTTAGCTAATTCAAGTATAATATATTACTAGCTGAAGTTTTCTTTCCTTCGTAGAAAAATTATAAAAACAAGCGCAGTTAGTGCCGAAACGACTTTTGTAAAATACCCTATGTTATTTTGAGAACCTTTTCTGAAAAATTAATCTCTGTAAGATCAATTTTTCAGAACATAAAGCCTGCAGTCACTTTTACGAACATACTGTTTATTTGTAAAAGCAATCTCTTTTGCTGTTAACAGTCAGGTATATCTAGACATGTAGAATTTTAGTTTTCCTGAGAGGTTAGACATAAAAATTCGGATCGTATTAGTTTCACGTTTGCTTTTCAGTTTGGGGCCCACCCACGCGAGAAGTAAAATCGGTGAATACTCATAGTTCGATCTAAGGTTCGAATCCCGCGAATCCACTTGGACGTTTTCTTGTTTTCTCCATGTGTAACGTGTATACGAGCCAGTTTTTCTTAAGAAGTCCCCCACGAAGGCATCCCTGCCCTTAAGCAGATAGTCCTCGAGGCTTTGCCATAATCACATAACCAAACCTTTTCAGTTTGTTCTGCATTCGTCGCTTAAGATGTAATAATGAGTCGTTTTGATAGATTTGATGAAGCAAACTCATTCCTTGGACATCACAAAACCCGGACGTCATTGTATTTCTTTTCTTGGAATTTGATGAAAAGATTATGATTTCCAATCTGAAAATTAGTCATTTAAGCAACTGCAATAATTAACACCAGGTGTTTTGGCTGGAACGGAGACCAAGAATGAACGCATTTATTTAAGAAACAGAGATTTATTTTCAAAGATATTTAGCGATAGAGTAGCTTAACATAACTAAAAAGCCAACTTTTTGCTACTTTTTCAGGTTAAATTATATTCTCTATTAAAATAATAGTATACTAAATGAGTAATTTCTTTTATTTCTTTTGCCAAGTATTCATTGCTGTTTTATTCATGAAGTATTTATTTTGTTATTTTTCTGAAGGAATTCATTTCGTTATTCCATATTGAACTGTTAGTTATATTCCATTCTAAACAAACTCAAAATAAAAATGGATGACAAATTATTTAGTGAAATTATTTAGATTACAGAAGGCAGATACTTATTGAAAGACCACAAACCGTAGAAACAGATGTTAGAAAAATTAAGCTAAGCTTTTAAGAAATTAATTATAACTGATCCACTTGAGTTATGTGAGGAAAGGGGAACGACAGTTAATTTATCTGTTTGTTAAATCAATTTTCAAAAATCTGCACTGAAACCAGATTATAATAAACAAGAACTGGTGCATGTTGAAGCACAAAATTTCGTTTCTTAACTTCATTTCCAACATTCAATAGCATATTAAAAGGTCCCTATACAGAAATATTTATATGAAACCTAAAAGGGTATAAGATATTTTCTTCTCCTTCCAACATGCCTTCGTAAGGTAACGGAAGCACACTCGACGCGAATTAGAGAGGTCCAGGTTCCTGTTCCGGCAAGGACCTTTCCATGTCTCCCACATCAAAAAATCTAATGATTCTACAGTGGCGCTCGAACTAAAGGTGGTGGACGATAATTCGTCACCACAAAAATTTTGCTATTGGGTAACCTAATGCCCAGTCGCAGTTTAAAAGGGGTTATACAAGGTATTTTTTCCCTTCTTCTAATATGCTTTCGTGGGGTACAGGTAGCAGACTCGGCGCGTATTCGAGAGGTGCAGGTTTGAGTCCTGGTGAAGGCATTGTTGATTTTTTTCACGTCTTCCTCATAAAAAAAATTTTGCTGGCACAATAATCCATTGCTGTATTTATTCCTTAATATATTCTTACCATGGATAGGAACTTTCTTCTTATCGACCGAAACGTTAATATGCAAGATAGTAACCAAAGGAACAAATCTGAGCAGCTGAGTAGTTTTATGATCATACATATTATTCCTTTTTTGTGAGTATGAGTGTGTGTATATTATTTGATAAGATAGTTAAATTTGCAAATATTTCATGATTATGGATGCCATCTGATTTTAAAATCAGTTTAACTAAGTTTATATTAGTTTATGGCATTTTTCACAATTATTAAGATAATTGAAAATATCTTATTCAGTTCTTAAAAGTATAGCTGTAGCTATTACAAATAAATCCCTGAAACTTAAAGCATTAGTAAATCTCTCAACATTTTGGAAAAAAAGACTTAAATTTAATGTTTAAGTGTCCAGACCAGTATTACACAGCACTCACAAAAATATTTGAAACTTTCTCCTTGTGCAACACATGCCCTAGACTTGTGGACTTTGTGGTCTGGTTGCATTACCAGAAGCGACTACAGTTTCATCAGAACCCTTCCAAGATCTCTAAATAATGTTTTACAGCAAAGAATCTGTGATCACTTTTCCTCAGTGCCTTTACGCAGCTTCATTCCTCATAGTAAGTTCTCAAAATAAAGAAGCTATTCCATGTAAATATTTCTCAGCAAATGATATTAGACAAACACAAAAGCTCTCTGTCTCCTCTGGTTCAGTCTTTGTGCACCTAATTTCTCTGAAGCATCTCTTCAGAGGCGTTCACCACTGGAAGCAGAAAGAGAGAGGAGAGAAGGAGATGGAGGGATAGAGAGGATGGAGAAGGGGATGCTGGGGAATCGCCCGGGATAACTTATAGACGTCTAAATCCATTATCACTTAGAACTGAACCTGTCATACCTCGTTTATGGCTCCTCCTCGCAAGCTCATATTTTTCTGTCTTTGAGCCGATAGGGCAGCCTTAATCAAGGAGACAATCTTAAATTGCATTGCTGGAGGAAGCCTCCCTCTCGCATGGATGGACTCCTCTTCATCAGAGATGCTCGAATAATTTTGCCAGGGTATTCTGCTGGAAGACAAACAGTCCAAGAGGATCCATTAGGATTGTGTATTCTCTGCATCGTAAAAGGATTAAGTGGCGTGTTTTAAAGTTCAGCAAGGGCTAATAGCTTCTTTTAATTATTAACACGGAGAGTGTAATTAACGACGACTTTCAAGCGTTAAGTTTCATTAACTCTTTGTAAAAAAATACATACCGAGCCAATTATTTTTATACTGGTTATTAAAGCATGTAGGATCAGTTTCACACTTGCATTACATCCTTATTAAGTAATACTTATGCATTTTAATGCATAATTTCTGTAATGTGATTTCTACTGCTCGGAGGGAGCCCAGAATATAAGAACGACTTATTCCATGGTCGTTTTGTTTCCATGGTCATAGTTTTATTGATATTTTATAATAAACTAGCAAAAGTACCTGATGCCAGTTATGTTAGATAAGTAATGCATCTAACAACAAAGAGAACGATATCTCAGTAATCCTTGCGTAATAACGATGCAAAAAATACGATTTATAGTCACACATTTTTCAGTCTGATGCGAACCCACATAAAAAATTTCGATAGAAAAATAAGTTAATTCTTTCTGATTATATCAGCAGCAATGGCACGCAGTTTTTTATGATTTTCGTCTTTCTAATCCGATGGTCATGAAAGCTCAAGTTCCATCCACTATTTCACCTATATTCAATTTTAGTCGATTAAGTGTGACAAAACATTTATCATAATTGATTAGAAATCAATAAAGCGAACAAACAAGCAAACACACAAACAGATATTTTTCTTCATATGTATAGATTTTGAAAAACTTACAAATTTTTTATTAACAAACTCTGCGATTTGAAAGCGAACAGTAGCAACACTTTTCGAAATAAAGCATTTTTATCTCCAACGCTCGAGACTGTTGCCACTCGGATAAATGAGTGCGAAAATCAACGCTTTCAGAATTTTTAGTCCAAAGCGGCTTTGTCCCTGAAGGACTATTCTTAATTAATATTTCGGCTGATTAAAGTCGTACGAAGATAAGATAATGGAATATAATATAAATAATGTCGGAAATAATGTATTTTATGTTTAGCAAGGCTATTTATATTTCATCGTAAAACTTAGAATTTTTTTATTAACAAACTCTAAGATTTGAAAGCGAGCAGTGGCAACAACTTTCGAAATAAAGCAGATTTTCATCTCTAGCTGTAGCGAGACTGTTGCCACTCAGAAAAATAAGGCCGAAAATGATCGTTTTTCAGAGTTTTTAATTAATATCTCTGATTTGAGTTTTTTTTTTTTTTTTTTTTTTTTTTTGTGAAAAAAGTGGACATCGACCTTTTCCAGGACCCAGAAAAGAGTTGTAAAAAATTTGGTGACGGTAGAAGAAACAAACAGACTTTCTTCTTTATATATATATAGATATATGTCAAGCCAAATGTTTTATTTTATGGGTGCAGTTACAAGGTAAATTACTCTCTCTTTAGAAAGAAGTGTTACTAAAGATTTAAAATTATTCAAACAAATAACCTTAGATTGGCGAACATTTTAAATAAAACCTCATTGATAGATTTTAAATTTTATTTTGCAAGTTCTCATATTAAATACAAAAGATTTATAATCCCATTTTTATTCTATAGAGGTAAATATAATGAAGCGTATTACCTTCATATTTTAGATAGTTGCTTTCATTAACATTATCCGATATGAATCCGTTTACTACTAAGTGTGACTCCAGTAGTTGAATATTTAACTTTAGCTGTTTAACTTCAAATCTCCAATCATGTCTTGAGAAACAAATTATTACGATGAATTCGGTGGGCTTGTTCTGATGCCGCTGTCAGACAAGTGAGATAAGTCACAAGAATAATAATTAAATTATCATAAACAAGTCCATGTTTACAGGACTTAAGCTGTATAGGTCTGAAACCTTGGTAAAAATATTTCATTATTAATATGTACTTATATCTAACGTTTTCAGTTTTAACTAAACTTTTGAACATCTTATAAAGAATCATATAAAACAAAAGAGATAATTTGGCAAATTTCCAGCTATGAAGGAATTTACAGAAGAACATGTTAAGTAAAAAATATTTGACATTTGGAGCATTTTCATAATTAAAACCCTGAGAAGATCAAAAACAAGTACCGTTTTTGCTGTATTATATTTATGAATTCTATAAGTTACATTTCGGAAAGTAATAATATGTAAAAACACTTTTGATCATTTAAAAACTAAAAATTGCCGAAAGATAACAACCTAAAATATATTCAAAAAGCGAGACTAATTGTTATAAATATTCGCCTTTTATCGAAAAGAGTTTAATTAAGAACTATTTCAGTTATTTATCAAAAACCGTCTTTTTTAATGTTTTTTAATAATTTTTTTAATTAAGTCTTTTATTCTATTCATTTCAGTCTAGACACTGTTTTTATCCCCCCCTACTTTGCGAAATTGATTTCTTCCGCAGGTAAATTGCTTCAGAATACTTGACTTCAAATAACTTTGATCATCTTCAATTTCAGTAACCAAATGTATTACAGAATCACGTTCCTTATTTGTTACATATTATCTAATATAGGCAGAAAGTTTAGTCATTAAAATGTCCGTCCATATGCAGTTATCTTAGTATACGTATCAGAAACTGTTTCGTGAAATTAATTTTATTTAAATGGCAAATGTTCATCGGAATTAGTTGTAGTTTGTCTATCTGCACTGTGAAAGCAATAATAAAAAGTCTTATATTTAATTTAATTTTGACAAAAATAATTCATCTTTTCTATTGAATCAAATTAAATCGAGACTTTAGTTTATTCTCCTGCAACGAGGTACTTTCAAATGTAAAAATCTGATGTGTACGACAAATGACTTCTTTGTACGGAATATTAAATTATACACATTTTGCATTTCATTTAAACTTATTGAATTGAATTAAATCTACTTCGTCGATAGCGCATAAACCACAATACAATAAATGCGATCTTTAAAATTCACTATATTTGCTTACCATAACGACACTCTAACGCTAGGTTCACATAACAGCGTTACTTCTCATTCATTTTATAACTCAGAATGATCAAACATTATGTATGTCATCTAAAGAATTATCTAATCTTCGGCACATGTTCTATTCATATACTATAATAAATCTAAAACGATGTATAAAAGAGATTAAACAAACAGGGGGGAAACAGTTTTTCACAGACGATTCATTATTTCTCATTCAGTTAATTCAGTTCTCACTTCGCGATAAGGCAAAAATACATAAAAACTCAAAATATTTATATTAAAAATTACGAAGTAAATCTTAAACACTTATTTCCTCGAATAAATTAAAGAATAGATTCAACATGATTTAATTCGCAATAATAAAGGAAGGCGTTATCTTTGTTGTTGCGAAGTTTAGTTTTTCTAGATTGGCAACAAATGCATTATTCTGCTAAGTTTCAAATGAACAAATATGGCTGCTATGGCTAAAAAAAATTAGGCTTAGCCGCCCTTAAACAACTTTTAAATTGTTGATAAATCTGCAATTATAACATGCGGGTTATCTAAAGGCTTAAAAACCTTAACCGATAAGTTCGGAAGATAAGTTCAACATAATTCAATCATTTTTAAAGCAAAAAATGCACAATTTACAAACATATAAGAATAAAGAAACTGAGCTCACAGTCGAGAAAGAGTGGATATATGTATACATATATTTATATACTTTTTGATCCGGCGGTTGCAACCAAAATAGGAGGTGCACATCTACATGTTATAGCAGTACTATATACAAAATTTCAACGTTCTGAGGCCATTCGCTGTTGAGTTATTCGAGATACATACATACATACGCATGTACAGACGCCACTAAAAAATCTGTTCAGAATCCATTTTAAGTCAGTTTTATAATTTTTTTGGGGGAAAAAATAGTCCTTTATTCTGTCCTTAAGTACGGATGTCACGCAAAAACATCGTTAAATTGCATTCGATAGCTGTCAAAATGGATATTTTCGTTGAAATATGATACCCGAAATTTTTCGCGATTACAATACTTGGAACAAGGAAGTAATAAATATTAAGAGCAAATTCACCAATAAAGCAAAAGAAAAGAAAACTCGTGATCAGCAATTGGCCTAACATTGATAAACAGCAATGAAAACACCTGCGAAAAAATACATTTTCCGAAATAAAGTTATTAAATCTGACCTCTGATCACATTACGCGTACGCTGTGGAGTCTAAATTATTTTTCTCTCCATACAGCCAGCTGCTGCGATAAGAGAACATAAAATACAAACAAATAGAATCTAAAAATCAATTTGCCAAAACGCTTATACTAAGTTTCATTCAAAAATGCACTCTTCTTTACTACGTAGCGAATTGCTTCTTTGTAGACGTAGGTCTTTTGCTTTTTAATTCCTAATTCCATTGTTTGCTTCTATTTTCTTCAATAATGTTTTCTTAGCTGTTTCGGAGAAAATACTTTAAAGAATTTTTCACAAAACATTTAATAATAACGAAACACTTTTCAAGAACTGTTATTGCCGGAAAGAATCTAGAATTAAACCTCACGTTGTATCTCTGCCTTATAAATAACACTACCCACTTTCCTCTTCTTTCTTGAAGTTCGTATAGTATTGGATTGTTCATACCTTGGTCATAAAATATGGATTTTGTGTCAACAAATAATCACTTTAAACTCACAGATTCTTAGCTCTTATGTACTAAATCAAGACTTCTTTTTAGCCAAGATGGGCGTTAAACCGGAAGGATTATCACTTTCGAAACGGCATTTTCCGAATCACTTCTCAGATTTTGCCAACAAATATTATCTCCCTGTATTATGCAAGGTGTTTAAAAAGTCCAGGACCCATTTTGATGTTTAATAACTCATAAAATAATAAAGATAGATTAAAATTAATAACATAAATGTTTAGATAGACTCAAAAAATTTCATGATTCTTGCCAATGAACTTCCACGTGTGCCCCCTTCGTCGCACGGAGAATATCAAGCCGATATTCAATTTCACGCCAGGTACCGGCAAGCATGTCGGCATCCACAGCGACTATTGCGGTTGTAATTCTGGCTTTTAGGTCATCCATGTTCGACACTCTCCTCCCGTAAACGTTGTCCTTTACAAATCCCCAAAGGAAAAAGTCCAGCGGCGTTATATCAGGTGATCTGGGTGGCCAAGGAATTGGACCTCCTCGCCCAATCCATCTTCCTGTAAAATGGTCATTCAAAGAACTACGAACGATGGTACCCCAATGAGGTGGTGCACCATCTTGTTGCAAAAAGACACGTGGCTGAAGCTTTTCTAGTTGTGGAAATACGAAGTTTTCCAACATGTCTAAGTATAGGACTGATGAGACCGTCTTTTCTGTAAAAAAGAAAGGCCCAATGACTCGGTCGTGCATTAGTCCACACCACACATTAACCTTTTAGGAATCCCTTTGCAATAGTTGCAATAGTTGCCAAAAACAAAAGAGAGAAAAATGCAATTAATAAGCAGACAATATTTAGAAAAGTACAGATATTTAGACTGGAAAATGAAATTATCTGAAACACGCGCAGACTTTATTTACAAAAGTAAATATATTCAACCCTGAAAAGGAAAATATATAAATTATTCCATCCATAAATGACATAAGTTTGTTTATATCTTCATTATTTTATGAGTTATTAAACATCAAAATGGGTTCAAGAGTTTATAAACACCCTTTATTTAAAGAAACTAAATAATAAAGAATTTACATGAATGTATGTATATTTATCTCAGAGAAAACAACTGTACCTAGAGTCATCAAATTTTGAATAACATCGTCTTCCACGCGAACATGGGAACCTGGAAGCCCGAATTTAGAATTTAGAATTTGCTTCAATGTCTATTCCATATTTCGTAAAACTTTAACGAATTTTTCATTAAAAACTCAACAATTTCAAAGCGAGCAATGGCAACACTGTAGAGAATAAAACATTTTTATCTTCAGCACGCGAGATTGTCTATCGGAAATTCTAAAGCTATGCTGTTTTTAAATATTTTTAGCACAATGTGGCGTTAGCCTTTTGTAACGTGTATATGCCCGTAAACGAAAACCGTTTGGGCATAATATAACATCCGAAAGCTTTCAGACTTTTTTTTTTCACATGACCACCACTATTTTGAGAAAGAAATGCGATAAAAATTATATACATAAGCGACGTTGGTGTTTCATGACTAATCGAGATAACCGTATGTTTCTAAATTTGCAGAGATGAAGATACAAAATTCGAAGGTTAAAAAGAAGTAAGATGAGAAGAATGAGAATAAATTTCTCGTTTTTTAGCAGATATGTCTGCTTGAATTACTATAGGTTACTGTATCTGTGACTGTAACAAACGCTAGCTGTTCAGCTAACGAAAGTCGCTAAACAAAGATGTCATACCTATTTTTTATTTGTTCATTTGAGAATGGTTGAATGCTTCAGTGCAGCATTATTTCGAACCCTTTGATTGTCATTAGATCTGTCACTGAAGTGTATTATTGTCGCTTCAAGTATGTTATCAAGCCTTCAAGTTTTTTCCCCTTTGCTTCAGACTGGCTTGATTCTCGTAGTTCTTTCACAACATCATTTTAAAGATAGTTCTTTAGTTTCCTGAAAACCACAGATCCTTCAATACCATCTTTTTGTAAAAATTACAAATAGTTTGCGTAATCACTCCATTGACTGAGGCTTTCTTTTCTCTCGGAATGTAATACAAATGCTTAAAAATTTCTAGAAAGACTTGAATCACCTGCAATAATGTGATTCTTTACTGAAGTTTGAAAACGTAGCAAAACTTTAAACTAATTAGAACTAGGCAAAATTAAATGTTTCACTCAAGTGTAAAGGAAAATTTGATTCAGAAGGCAAAATATTAATTATTAATATAACATATTAATACTGAATTTAGACTTTTAGCCCAAAGAACATCACTCCCTAACGGAATTTTAGTCTCGAAACGGGATTTTGCGTTGAATCACTATAAACGAAGTATCATTTTTCAAACTGTTGCCACCAAATATTATCACCCTGTATTATATTTAAAGGAATTAAATAATTAAGAATCTGCATGAATGTATGCATGTTTCTCGTGCTGCGAAAACACAACGGTACCTACAGACATCAAATTTTGAATAACGTAGGCCTCCATCCGAACATGGACACCTGGAAGCCCGAATCTGGAATTTCGAATTTGTATTATTATCTATTTCATATTTTGCGAGATGTTAAAAATTTTTTGATTAACAAACTTTAAGGTTTTAAACGAAGCAGTAGCAACACTGTACGAATAAAAAAAAATTTATCTCCAGCGCGCGAAATTGTCTATCGTAAATTCGAAAGATATGCTGTTTTTAAGTATTTTGTGATTTTGCTGTTGAATCGAATTTCATGTGACGAAAAGTCCAAAGAACACGATGTTCATTAAATAAAGTAAACGCACAAAACGTTAATAATAAAAAAATAAAAAAGAGTTTTGAAAAACTATCTTAGTAAGAAAACTAAACATTGTTATGATATACTGAGAAAGGAGTGAAAAAAATATAAATGTATATGCCAGCCCTTAACGTTGCAGAATTCTAAACATATACTGTTATGCTACATTTAAAATTTTGCAATTTTGCTGTTGAACTGTAAATGGCGTAAGTGCAAATAAAACGGTGCTTAATAATAAAGCTAAAAAGACAAAAAAGATATGGGTTAGGAGGAATAAGTGCAATAGCAGGCTGGTAGACTGCGGGCTCAATGAGAGAATAAAAAACCTTAACAAACCCTTTGGGGCGGCTGTTAAAATCTGAAAGTTTTCAGATTTTTATTATTATTATTATTATTACTACCATTATTATGTAGTAATGAATAAAAAAGTGAAATTTTCTTAATAATAACTTTGAAATAGCATTCGAAGTAACGTGAGTTCACTCGTTACGTATATTTCAACTTTGACTCGGCAAATAAGTCAACATAACTTTAAATCTTCTCCACTGTTAAGAGTAGACTGAAATTGGGCAAACAGCGAAATTTTATGTCATTAATAACTATTAAGGTTTACTTAATTTAAAATCTATGAATTTTATTCCACACCATAAATAATCCCATCTCATGTAAAATAGTAATAGAATAAATTCGGTAATAGAGCCTTACAGATTGTCGAATCATGTTAAGAAAATTTACTGGATTTTATTGTAAGAATTTTGATAAGTTATTGAGAAAGATAACATTAATTCAATTTATTTAGGTACTTTCTATTATTATTTGTATCATTATTCATATATTAATTATTAATTCGAAAAAAAATTATTCTGAAAAAAAAAAAAATTTTTTAGGTATTCGAAAATCTGCATTTTTCCTAGTTTGAAATATGTTGCTTCTTTTAATAAGCTGCCAAAGAAAAATATAATTCCCTAAATGGATCATTTGTTTACAGATTTCTCAATAAATGCATAACTTGTTAATAGCATTAATATTCTATAGAGTATAAAACTGACTTATGCTATTTTCTCTCTCAATGCTTAGGAATAACAGCTAAAAAACGCAAGATTCAAAAGTAAAATAAAGAAAAAAGAAACAAGAAAAGCTGTCAATGAGCCTAAATCACCTCGCAAAGGGCCATAATGACCGATCAAATTATACCTTTGCTCTTACCCAAAGCCCATTTTTACCCACTCTAAATACCTGGATAATGGGATCTTATGCGTAGGTGTACAGACCCACCTCCCTTCGCACCCTATACCTATCCGTATATGGACCGGGGGGAGGTAGAAGAGAGCGGCGGCTCTCTATGACGTCATGGTCTGGACACGAAGGTTATTAATTACTGGAAAATGACCGCCCTGTAGTTCCAATCAAACGCGCAGCCGAGGGAATTTAGGACGTTGGAGAAATTTTTTAGTCATCTATTTTCGAGAATGGGTTTTGTTAATCCTTTCCACTCGTAACACTGGCAATTTTATTCCAATTTCAGAGTTTACTTTTTATTTGTTTATTTTTATTCTTTCTCGATGTACCTTCATTATTATTAGCCACTTTAGCACCGCCATTTTCTTGTTTGTTTTGTTTTTATAGTCGTGTAATGTACTCCTCAGTTTCGTCAAACGATGAAGAAGACAATTTTAATCCATGGCTCAGTGGTTCCAGGATTAAAAAAAGTTCTAGAAATATGCTCTTTAAGGCAAGTGAGGGTAAAGGCAAGTAATAAATAAAACGTTAAATAAAGAAATGCTCTTCGCTTCCTATCTCTCTCGCTTTTAATGCCAGTTATTTCCGAGAAACATGAATTTTCATTGAGGTTGCTGAGAGCTTTCTGTGTATTACCCCTGCAAACTCCTGCAATATTCATGATATTTTTCATGATTTTCTGGAAACTTTTATGTGTTTGATGGAACTCTTTTTAGTTTTACTGGGCATATCACGTGATTATTAGCACTTTGTCGACCGCGATCGGTGTTACATTACTGGCATGAATTAAGTTTTCATTTTGTAGAACACAGTCTAGTTTGATAAGATTAGGCTACGATTCAGTTATTTAATTGAATGACATCATCTTATGAATACGATAACTCAAATAACAGATGTTTTCAGTTCATATGAAAGACGCTCCCACGTAAATGAAAGAGAGTATAAAAACGAAAAATTATGTTTTAGCAGAATGTTCAGTTGCCATTGCAATTAGGTTATATTTTCATCAAGAACCATGTTTTTCACACCTTCATATTAATTTTTCCCTAAACGTTATCGGTTTCTGAAAGTTATTATATTGAATTTATAATTGAGAATATACTTTAGACTAAAAAATGCAATAAAGTATATTTTATAAATAGTATAATTAATATTAAGATTAAATCAATGATTATTTAAAAATAATTATTTTTGTGTTATTTCTTAATTTAGTAATGGAAATATATCATTAATAACTAAAAACATTTTATTAATTAAAAAGGCACCACTAGTATTCCTTTACATAACAATTATAAGGTATTTTCTCCCTCCTTTCCGCATGCCTTCGGGGTTTAACTAAAAGCATGCTTGACGCGTATTCAAGAAGTCCAGAGTTCCAGTGCTAGAAAGTGAACAGCACATTTTTCTCGTCTCCTCTAAAACAACCCTAATTATTCTACAGTGGGAACCGATCTAAAAGATAGCTGTTATTGTCGAGCCCATATTTCATGGAATATTAGTTGCCAGAGCCTCAAGGAAGTTGGACTTCTACTCTCAACCCAATTTTAAGGGAGAACACCCTTTGGGGGGAGGTCCAGGAGTCTCCTAACACTCTCGTTTACCACCAAGGCACACGAGAGGACTTTCCGCTCGCCATAGAGTAGAAATGTCGCAAAGACACTACACATTTACAAAGTCCATGTCTTCTCCGAGATTTGAACCCGGGACCTTCGGTGCAGCAATAAGCTTCCCTAACCACTATACCGTCTGGAGGATGAACCGAAAGGTGGTACATGACAATTCGTCACCACCAGGATTTGGTGACTGTGTCCCCTAATCGCCAGTCTTCCTTTAAAAGGGGGAGTATATAAGATATTTTTTCCCTCAATTGCACATGCTTTCGTAGTGCAATTGGAAGCATACTCTATGCATATTTGAGAGCTCCAGGGTTCGAGTCCCGAAAAGGGCACTGCTCCAAAATAATCTTCTGACCTTCCTTCAAATCTTACTTTTTAAAACTACAGGATGAGTCAGAAATGAGAGCAGAAGTTTGATCGCATACAGTATTATGACTAAAGCAAGAGAGATACAGCCACTGAAAAATCCAATCTTCAACTTAAAGAACAAATTAACAACGATAGCAGCCACACTCATTTTACCGACTCGAGTTTCTAGCCGCTTTTCCTTTCTGGACGTTTCCTGATAGTAAGAAAGGTTTTTTTCCTTTTATCCAGGTCGATGCCAATAATGTTGCATTAAAATCACGTCTTTCCAACCCCACGATCCTTCCGGTAAACCTTCGCCCACTCTGTAACAGTAGCTTTCTACTGCACGTTCAGGGCCATCTTAGATAATGACATAAGTACTAGCATATGAATATTATTTGAAAGGAAAATACGAAATGTCATGTTTAGTTTACTCTTCATCATTTTCTAAGTGAAATCGTATAAAATACAGAGTTTTTTTCGTATTTTCATCAAAAAGGGAAGAAAATATTGTCAAAAGCGGGAAACTATTGCATTCCAAACCAGGACACATTTTTAGCCTTCTCAGTGACACTGCTTTTTTGATACTTTTGAAAACCTGTATTTAAACAGCTTCTTCTTATTTCTATGATTTCGTATTTCAGTCTCGGTTTTCATAAACTTCCATTCATTAAAATGATATTTATATTACTGAAAAGTAAGAAAGCAAAGGATTTTAAATTATAATCTATGATATACCAAGTGACAAAAAATATTATGGGAGAATCAAGGCGGGCAAGGTCCTCCAGAGATTAATCTGAAAGCTATCACGACTGCTAATAACAAATTTGAAAGTTAACGACGCATTTTATTTACACAAACATACAGCAAAATTAGCAAAATCTCACCAGAAAATTTACAAAAAGACCAAATAAACTAAAAAAGGGGATTGTGTATATTAAATATATGGCCTCTAGTTGTAAATTTAGAAAAAGGATAAAAAAACTGGAACAAGAAAATACAAATCTTCAAAAAGCAGAATAGACTAAATTTGGCAGAAAAATTTTCTACTGTTCTGTTAATAGACATTTGTTTGCTTCCTTGCATGACGTAAATGTAATATTACAATCACGAAAATTTCAGATTTCATATTTTAAAGAAAACATCCATTTTAATCGCTCTCGAATTTATTTAAAAGTTTTTTTCAGTGACATCTTTACGTACGGACACAATAAAGGACTTTTTTTCCCCAAAAAGTTTCTAAAAGGAATTTAAAATGAATTCAGAAAAGTTTTTTATGACGTCTGTACGTACGTATATACCTACGTATGTATGTATCTCGCATAACACAAAAACAAGTAATCGCAAAACGTTGAATGTATATATATACGCACATTTTTGGTGCGAACGATCAAGACAAAAATGGGAGATACACAACTAGATGTTAAAGCAGTTCCATATACAAAATTCTAAGTTCTAATGTCAACGTTGTACATATATATATATATATATATATATATATATATATTTTAATTGAAAACTTTAAAATCCTTGTGCACTACATTGTATGTAAATATATATTATATGATGATAAAAACAAGCTTATGGATAATGACCAACAGGAATTTTGATGTCGTAGAATGCTGAGATGCCGATGCTCACTGAATAAGAAATTTGGCAGTCATTTTATTTTCAGTACAAATATTGCGGCCACAAACAACTTGGCACATTATTTGTGCTTATTTCAAGAGGTTTACATTTTTGATAACTTCGCAGCAAGAAGAAAGCAGCAGACAGCAGTCCAACTAGGCCGAAGAGTAGCGAGCAAGTGCAGTATGCTCAGGATGAAATCTTAATTCAGACTGAGTTAGTTTTGTTTCTCAATGTATTCTGATTGAACAGTTAATACTTCTGTAAAATTATTATTGGCTGCTTGAGTTTTATTTCCATTTACATCACCAGAATTATGTAGGAGTCATATGACATGGATTAATCTAGAAATGACGCAGTGTAGAGAGAATTACAGAATTAATTTACAGAATTATCAAAAAATTAAAAGTTTAAGTACCGCTATGCCTAATGTGGCAGCTGTTTGTTTACATTTGAAGCTCTTCCCAGTACTTACTGAATTAAGTAGGTTGGTTCACCAACTTCAGTATCTTTTTGCTCAGTGGGACTAGAAGTTCACATAAAGTTCGTGCGCCGAGAATTTTGTGTTTCTGCCCATTGAATCGAATTGCTTCTTATTGCGTAGAAACTCTTAACTTTAATTGCAAAAGTTGTTTTTCATTAACTGTTTAACTCTGATGTTTTAGGTTTTTTTTTTTGTATTTTAAAAAAAATTTTAATGAAGATGTTTTAAATTTTTTATGTATTTTTGTCTGGGCGCGAAGTGAAAACTGAATTAAGTGAATGAGTAATATATCCGTAATGGTAATTACAGGAAATAAGTTTCAATGAAATGCAAAAAAAAAGTGTATAATTTAATAGGCCGTACAGGGAAGTCATATGATGTCCACATCAGATATGTTTTAATTACAGAATGGATTTTTTGAGTTAAATCATGCTTTTATCTTGGGGCATATTTGTAAAATAAATTTAACTTCCCTTTATGAAAAGTATTTGTAAAAAAATTGTACGTAATAAACAAAATTTTCCTATTGGTGTATTATTCTGATACGCTAGCAGAGTGTATTCTTACATATATAGTTTTCTATGGCATTGATTGCATTACAGAAAAACAGCCTTAGGATTAAATTTATAAGAAAACTAGCGGCCATAAAAGACTTCTTTGATAAACTAAATTGTTGTTTAGTAAAAAAAAATATCATGAATTTAAAAACAAAAGACAATAATTATCATTTGTTTCGAGAGAATTATTAGAAACATCTACATTCTTCTGTTACAGTTTCCCCTTAAGATACAGGATCATTTATTCCACAAAATAGCTTAAAAATCGCAATTTCTTAAGTGTTGCCATTATATGAGATACAAGTTCTTTTTAATTCGTTTTTCAAATTAAACTGCGCATTGCTCAACATATTCGAAACTTATATGAAAACAATAGATAAGATCATGCAAGTTATCAAAGCAATAGATATGTACCTTTTAATAACATATACCTATTTCATTTTTAATAATATATCTAACTGGCGTTATTTATAATATTTTACTGATATACTTTATAACATGTCAAATTCATGAAATATTTGAACGACTAAATGTAATTAATAAAGTATATTTCTTTTATTAATTACAGTATTTAATGTAGTTTTAAAAGATATCTATTTTATAAATTACAGTAAATGCGCAAAATTAATGCCAATTATTTCGACTACTTAAAAAACTTTTTCTTTTCTCCATTTGCAAATTTACGCCTCTAAGATATTAAAAATCATAGAAGATTTTGCTACTAAAATATCTTAAGAAATCATTTAAAAATGTATTTTCCTGTGTAAAAATAGCATCTTAAGATTAAGTGGTGTGTATTGCTCCCGTCGTAAAATATTTATATATTTTTAATTCTAAATCTAAAGAAAACTAACAAAACTAACAGCTGTTAAATACCTAAAGAAAACTAGTAAAACTAACAACTCTCAATAACTCAATACTAACCAAAAACAGAATTTGCTTTTCCCTTTTTTTCCCTGAAAAATCATTTTATTAATTTAATTCGGCAAAATAAAAAAACTACAATATTTGCCAGTGAGGAAAGTATCTTCAAAAACTGAAATTTACAACGTCTGATTTTCATTTGATATTTTCCAATTAATGGCACTTCAGCTTCTGTTCACATACTAAAAGAAATATAAAGAATTCTAATGAAATACCATTCCATCTTAATCAACACTCAAACCGAGCGAAAGAGAATACTGTTGATTAAAGTGTAGATAGAAAGCGCCTCAGGCAAAGTTTTTTAAAAGCCGTCGTTGCATTTGAACAGTGAATCACCAAAATCCCTAATAGTGTACCCACGTGGTTCTTCAACTAAGTGAGTGCAGAGTGTTAATTTTTAACTTGGCTGATGACTTTTGCAGATACCAGGTCAAAAGCATCTACAGGCTGTCTAGTTCTCCTCCAATTTCTAATCGTTGGGGGCGCCTTGAATATAAAATGCTTATTAACCTACGCTGCGCTGTTTATTACTACCTCTAATCGAGCAAATTTATAGAAATGCTTCAGGTGAAAAGTTTTAGTTTTCAGAAGTTGGTTTATTGTTTTTCGTCGGCTTCATTAAAACCAGCTTTCCAAGTAGGATACTGTCATGCTTTCGCTGCAGTCTTTCAGCAATAGCCAGCGTTTTGTCCTTTACAAGTATCCTACTGATCATAAGATAAAAGAGTGATTTCTCAGCTATCTTTCAAAAAATATATATTTCTATTCTGCCTTAGGCGTAAGGTATCTTCAAAAACTGAAAATATACAACTATAGCGCTTTCGAAATAGATTTCAGATGGCAGAAAGTAGACGGCAAAAATATAAGTAACGTGTCTGCATTACGAAAAGCGTCCTTAAATCAGTTCGACCACTATACTATATATATAAATTCATATTATTTAATAATTGCCGATAAAAATCAGGGCTTTTTTTTCTTTTTGATTCAGACTGCTGGTTTTCTAAAACAAAGAAATGAGATTTTGTTCTCAAGTTTTGACAATATTCAACAGAGAGATAAAGAAATGAACATTTATATTATTCTAGGAAGTAATAGTTTTACAAAAAATAATTATACATGTCAACAGCAAAGTATGAAATTCGACATTTTTGTGGAATACTTAGCTATGTGATAGAACGTTGAAAATTGGCCGGGAATGTACGAGACGATTAAATATTTCACACATTGCCTAAGCTTTCTACAGAAAACCAAATGACAAACCGGCTGAAATGCATCTCTATATTATGCACAGTGCGTAGGAAGCAATATATTGGCAGTTATAACGAATATAGCAGAGGATAGTTTCTACCGACTTGGTACTTCTGAAAGAATTTTAAAACAATTATATACAAGATCACAATCATTTTACTTTCTAAGAACTGGCTTAGAATTGAAGGTATTTCTGACCACAAAATTCTTCTCTGGTCAGTTATAATTGCTCAATCCAACGGAAGTGGCCCAAGGATTTGTCAAATGTATGCGTAAAACAAAAAGCCAAAATATGAAATGGCCTTGCGTGAAGAAAGTAATGAAGCGAATTCAAAATGTCTTTCAAGCCTACCGTATTACAACAAGTATGTTAATTTTAATTTGTTACTTTTCGTATGAAACTTGTGTTTTCTATAAAAAGAAAACAAAGCCGCCCAACCAGCATCGCTGACTGCCGTGTCGAAGGGCCCGGGTTCGAATCTTGAAGAAAGTATAGATGATTGTAAATGTATAGTGTAGGTGTAGCATTCTAAATATCCGTCAAGCCAAAAAGCCCTCTCGTATGGTTTGGTGGTAGGGGAGATGGATGGAAGATCCTCAAATCCGTCACCTAGGGGTGCTCTCTATCAAAATTTGGGCGGAACTGAGCAAAATCGCAATGTCACCTATAAGGTGGTCAAAACTGTTGCCAACGACAGACGTAAAACTAGCGCTCCTTGCCACGAGGTATTTCGTGGGCTTGGGCTGATGTTGCGGTCAGACAACAACAGAAACAACAGTAAAAACAACAACAGAAAACAAAACTTTTGTTTTGTACAACTTTCATTTTTCTTTATGTATTTGATTAAAAAATTTTTAATGCCACTTTTTCAAACGTTTGCATTTTTGAGGTATGAACATCTTTGAACGCCTTATCATGACATTTTTTCATTCCTTGTCTAAAGAGGATTTGTCATTCTACAGAATGCCTAGGTATTATATACAATGCCTAGGTAAATTATATAATAATTCTTATATTTCATAATTTGCCTGAGAACGCCAGGCATTCTACAAAATGCCTTGGTATTCTACAGAATTCCGGCGTTTCATACTTTGCCGATAACATATATGAATAATGTTAAATTAAAGATAATTTCGCACAAAATGAATAATAAGACGAATATAAAAAAGAGTTTGACTTTTTTTCTTTACGCAAAATTTTTCTTCAATTTCACTTTAGATGGGAAACTCTTATTGTTATATAGTAATGTTACGTGTTTCGTTGCACCTTTTCGAATATTTTTAATCGAAATCTTTAGAGACTTAAAAATGTAAACGTGTTAACAAATAATAAGTAGTAATGGCAGTTTGAAAACATAATACGTTAAAACACTCGTTATAATTTAACGCTTATTAAGAGTTATAACTATCGAACTTTTCAGATATAATTATTTATCAAAAACAAATTAATCAAATACTAACTTAAGTTCTTTCCAGTTTTTAATCCTACAGGTTAATTCCTCCCTTCTCCCTGTCATCTGGCTGACCAGCGGCTGAGCGGTAAAATCGCTAAACTCTGGTATTTCCAACCTGGGTTTGATTCCAGTCGAACAGGTTGGCTGCATGGGTTTTTTCATGGTTTTTTTTTCCCATGTGTAACGCGCATAAAAGCCTAAAGTTCTCCACGAAGGTATCCCTCCTCTTAGGCAGATAGCCCTAGTGGGCTTTGCCATTACTAACCAAGCCAAACTCCTCATCATCTAAAAACATTCCTCTCTCAATATTAGAAGCACCATTTCTTTAAAAATTTGTGGAGAAACTATGCTTGCTTGTATTAGTACTTGATTAGAAGAATAAGAACAAGCAAATAAATAGCTGAATTTTTGTAATATGAATGCAAATTTTCGGTGCACTATATTCAGTTATATGTAGACTTTAGAAAATCGGACACGAGAATAAATAAGAAATGAATCATACTGACCTAAATAATATCGATTCTAAACCTAGAAAGACATTTTGCACCGCGGAAAAGGTAAAAAAAGTTCGGCTTAACAAATCACGTTATAAGGTATTTCTCCCGCCTTCTTCGCCTGCCTTCGTGGTGTAGTGGTCTGCATGCTCGACGCGTAACTGAGAGATCTGTGGTTCGATTCCCGGCGAAGGCGTTGCACATTTTTCACATCTCCGGCTTCTAAATAATCCTAATGTCTCTACAACGTAAAATATAAAACTTTAATCAAACTTGTAAAAATTCTAATTTTTGCAGAGCGGGATATGATTATATATCTTTAGAAAAAGAAATACTTTCGTGAAAGATTTTTTGAGATCTGCAGATAAGCAACTTAATACGACAAAGCAGGTCAGACATTTGTGCCTTAAAAATGCTCCTCTCAAAGGAGGGATGCCTTCGTAGAGAACTTTCTAAGGGAAACTGGCTCGTATACAAGTAACACATGAGGAAAATCACGAAAACGCCCGTGCAACCAGCCCGTTGGCGAGAATCGAACGTTAGAGGGAACTACCAATGCTGTGACTTTACCGCTCGTCCGTTGGTGGACCTGTGGAAGATATTCCTGAAAGAAACTGGTTTGGATTCACGTTACGAGTGGTGCAAAATACAGAAGCCCGTGCAATCAACTACCAAAAAGGTCTTATCTGCTGAAGCAGTGATCAGCATTCTGACGCTGAAGAAAACTAATTTTATTTTATGCTACATGTTGCTATTTCACACACATACGGACAACCATGAAAACTCGCATGCATAACTACTGTTTGATAGATTATGCGCTATCCACTATGCCTGTGTAGAACACAGTCTATTTTTCAGTATCTACATTACCCGATACATTTAAATCCATTAAAATAAAAATTTTAAAAAGAAACTAAATAGTTTTTATTTCATGGTGACGAATGCATTTACATTCTCGGTGGTTGAATAAGTAAAACAAGCATCAAAAGCGTGTAAAAAATCCTCTAATTTGACCATTAACAAGATCTGTGATTTTAATAAACCGTGACTGAAGAAAAGCAAAATAAAAATTACAGGGTGGGTGTGAACCTTCAGGATTCGAACACCGCCTCCTACTGCTCAACATAATGGGGCGGGGGCGGCACCAGCTAACAATACGCGAAATTTAACAAATAACAAACGAAAAAGCGAATCCTAACGAAGACTCGGAGGTGAGTACATTGACACCAGACGCGAAGAATCCAGAGCGATTTCGAGTCAGATAGAACATGTGGCTTCGCTGGCTGGTAGTTTCCGGCTCCAACAACTCTCTGTATCCGGCTCGGCTGAAGCAAAAGTTCGTGCTCTTAACTGCGGGGTCCTGATCCATTAGGCCTCCTCGTAATGAACTGTCCATGAACGTTTTTATACGGTGTTATATGGGAACTCATTCCTTCGGCAGTTTAATGCTTTTGATAATTGAAGGGTTTGTTTGTAGCTCAACTACCTATTTGCGAGTAACAATGACTCAAGTGCGATGCAGATATTTTAACACACCTACTTCTCAAAGATTTGTTTCCCGATTTTTGAAATTTCTGAAAAAAAAAAATGGTGAAAGGTGTACGAGTGCTATCTTCGTTTTAGATCCACATGATCTGATTAAAACTTTAACCCTGATATGCAAGTGATTAAACCCTTTGGAGAGAGTTTTGACTCCTGCCACATTTGCTCGTGTCAACCTTCGCGCGAGGCATGGTTGAGGTGCTCCGGTGCTGAGTATCAGAGTATTTATTTTTTTCTTCGCAATTTGAATCATTTGGAGGATAATAAAAAGAGACTGCAACTATGCGCAAAATATGCTTGCCTCTTTTTTTTAAAAGGTGGTTATTCTAGTTCTCATCCCGGTAATACGATGCCTTAAAACATTATTTTGGGATTAAAACCCCTATTACATGTCGATTACTACGTAAAATTTGAAAACAGCCAGTAGGAATGAAAGATAAAATCTCGATATGGGTTTAATAGAGTTGAAAAAAAGAAATGCAGATCTGAATCTATCTTCATTTCGTCATAAAGACTGACTTAAATGGTACTTCCAAGCAGTCCCTTTTTTGTTCGTGCATATCAAACGTATTAAACTTTTCAGTTTTCTATTTTATGAGGTTTTCATTTTCATTTTATTGGGGGTGAAGTAGAAAAACCAAACTTGCGCAACTATTAAATTCTTGGAATTTGTTATAAATTTTATTTTTTTTTAATTTGAAAAATAAATATTAATTAATTTATTGGTAAATAAATAGTTTATTTTAGAAAAAAATG